>CM038681.1:237157639-237713101 GCA_021605205.1 Aegilops longissima
TCTGTAGTGAGTGCTTGAGCTCTTAAACATGCCTACTTGTTATCAGTTTTGACATGCCATGTTGCTGAATCATTAACTAAACTTGCGATATTGACATGGGTGTTACTATATTTTCTGATCCTTTTGGCTTATGGTCAGTAAGGGACTTTTGTTCTATGCTTTGAGTAGATTCATGCCATGCCTTGTTTTGCTATTATAAGTTCCTGTAGCATGTAGTTTTGTTGCTCTGAACATTGCTACCGATGCTGTTTTGCCATGTCCACTGATATTTTGTGCACTTTTGCCATGCTTGTTTGAACCTGTTATGATGTGAACTAGCCGTAGCTCAGTGTTCATCTTTTGTCAAGCATCTTGTGTAGATCACTGCCATATACTTTGTTGGCACGTTTGGGTGCAGTAGCTTAATTTCTTGTTGCTTGCTAAGTGGCATCATCTGTTAATGGCAGATTTGTGCCATTCTTGTTTTGCTTGTCATTTGCAAACCGTGCATCCGATTCGGTGATCTTTATATCGATTTCAACGAAATCATCTCATCTTTCAGTGGCATACTTGGTTTTCCAAGTTGATGCCTGGTTCATCATTTTCCTTCGGAGCGCATTTATGCATTGCATATCACATCTCGCATATCATGTCATGTCTTGCATCATGTTGCTTGTGCATTGCACCGTGATTTATTGTGGTTCCTTTGTTTGTGTTCTTGCTTTGGGTAGAGCCGGAGGCGAGTGCGTGAGCGAGGAACCTGTTGAGAACGCTTACGAGGATCAAGCTTTCGACAACTCGAGAACATTGCGAGCAAGATGACCATACCCTCGAAATCACTTCTATCTTTGCTATGCTAGATGCTCGCTCTTTTGCTATGCCTATGCTGCGATGCCTACCACTTGCTATATCATGCCACCCATATTGCCATGTCAGCCCTAACCATCCTTTCCTAGCAAACCGTTGATTGGCTATGTTACCGCTTTGCTCAGCCCTCTTATAGCGTTGCTAGTTGCGGTGAAGATGAAGTTTGTTCCTTGTTGGAACATGGAGATGTTGTTCCTTATTGGAACATGTTTACTTGTTGGGGATATCAAAATATATATCTGCTATATTTAATGCATCTATATACTTGGTAAAGGGTGGAAGGCTCGGCCTTATGCAGGTGTTTTGTTCCTCTTGCCACCCTAGTTTCCGTCATACCGGTGTTATGTTCCTTGATTTCGTTCCTTACGGTTGGGTGATTTATGGGACCCCTTGACAGTTCGCTTTGAATAAGACTCCTCCAAAGAAGGCCCAACATTGGTTTTACCATTTGCCACCTAAGCCTTTTTCCCCGGGTTTTCGCGAGCCGAGGGTCATCTTTATTTAACCCCGGGCCAGTTCTCCTCTGAGTGCTGGTCCAAACCTGTCGACCGCGGTGTGCCATCGGGGCAACTCGAGATGGCCTATCGGAAGTTTGGACAATCCGGTGTGCCACGAGAGCGAGATATGTGCAGCTCCTATCGGGATTTGTCGGCACATTCGGGTGGCTTTGCTGGTCTTGTTTTATTCTTTGTCGAAATGTCTTGTAGTCCGGGATTCGAGATTGATCGGGTCTTCCGGTAGAAGAATATCCTTCGTTGACCGTGAGAGCTTATAATGGGCTAAGTTGGGACACCCTGCAGGGTATTATCTTTCAAAGCCGTGCCCGCGGTTATGAGGCAGATGGGAATTTGTTAATGTCGGTTGTAGAAAACCGAAGTTGACCTCAAATAAAATACACATCAACGCGTGTGTAACGTGATGGTCTCTTCTCGGCGGAGTCCGGAAGTGAACACGGTGTTGGAGTTATGTCGGCGTAAGTAGTTCAGGATCACTTCTTGATCGCTACTAGCTTCACGACCGTGATTTGCTCCTCTTCTCGCTCTCTTTTGCGAATGTAGCCACCATATATGCTAGTTGCTTGCAGCAGCTCCACCTTACAACTCTGTCCTTCCTATAAGCTTAAATAGTCTTGATCTCGCGGGTGTGAGATTGCTGAGTCCCCATGACTCACAGATTCTACCAAAACAGTTGCAGGTGCCGACGATGCGGTCAGGTGGCGCAACCGAGCTCAAGTGGGAGTTCGACGAGGCGTGGTCGTTACTATGTGTCTTTTCCGGATGATCAGTAGTGGTGCCCAGTTGGGACGATCGGGGATCTGTGTAGCATTTGGGGTATCTTCTTTTATTTTGGTGCCGTAGTCGGACCTTGAGTGTACTCTGAACGATGGATGTTTATTTATGTACTGCGTGATGTGGCGAATGTAAGCCAACTATGTATATCTTTCCCTTATGTATTACATGGGTTGTGTGAAGATTACCTCACTTGCGACATTGCTTTCCATGCGGTTATGCCTCTAAGTCGTGCCTCGACACGTGGGAGATATAGCCGCATCGAGGCGTTACAAGTTGGTAATCGAGCCTTCCCGACTTAGGAGCCCCCTACTTGATTGTTTCTTTGGCGTTGTTGAGTCTAGAATGGAAAAATGTTTTGAGTCTTAGGATTATATATATCGGAGAGTAGGATTCTTTTTACTCCCCAGTCCCTTCATCGCTCTGTGAGGTCTCCTGACATAGAAGTTTTGACTCTTCTCTCCTCAAATTTCACAAAAAAAATTTAGGGTCACGCGGGTATCTTGGAATCGTTCCGATGGTTTTGTGATGAGAACATTGTTCTTGGTGCCTCGACATTTAGGGGTTGTGGCGGTGTCCCGGGAGTTGAGCTCCGAGGTGTTGTCGTCACAATTTTATCGTTGCGATTCTGGAATACCGAGAATTGCCGACATCGAAATCTCTTTTGTGCAGTTGTTGGTGAGATAACCCGATAACCCGATCTTTGAAGCGAGCTCGGAGTATTGCCATGACTTGTATAACGGATGTTTTTCGAAGGTCGAGGTACACGATTTCCGAGGATTTGTTGGTTATGTGTTGACGGATAGATACAGCTGGATCTAGGTATAGTTAGTTTGGGTGATATATTTTGTGTCCCCTGTATCCCCAACACCAGATTGCATAACCAGAAAGTTTCGGGAGTTTATAGGTGGGTTTCAAGTAGCTCTTAGCATTTCTTCCCGCAGATATTTGGTTCGTGATTGGGTAATCCTTACCACTTATTTGTTCCAGTCGTACCTTGTTATTTTTTTCGTCAACCCTTAATCAAGTGGCTTCTCACCTTAATGGACGTGTGATGTTAACTTTGGAATTCATTCGATCATTCTTGTTCGAATGTTTATTGTGAAGACTATATGTTGCAATTTCTATCCGTTGATTCAACTTGACTATTTGTCTATCAAAGGACTGACGGATGTCACCCTCTTCAGGATGGCTCCGCCAACGCGTCTGAATCCGGATCGTGATGATGGGAATCAGTCGAACCCTCCACCTCCACCTCCGCCTCCGGAGGCCTGGCAAGCTATCATGGCAGCCACCAATGCCAATGCTCAAATGATTTTGCAGCTCTTGCAAGAACGTACTCAAGGGCAAGGCAGTCAAGGAAATCAAGGTCAAGGCAACAACCAGCCGCACTTTGCTACTCTCAGTCAGTTCCTCGCTAATCAGCCGAAGTCTTTCAGTTTCTGTGTCGAGGCTACAGACGCTGACGATTGGCTTGTGGACATCTGCAAGCATTTTGATTGTAGCAATGTCAGACCTGAGGACTTTGTCAAGTTTGCATCGTTTCAACTCAAGGATCAAGCTGCTTTGAGTGGTACCAAGAATACAAAGATTCGAGAGGAGGTCGTGTCATTACAGGATGAGTTCCGCCGAGATTTGAGCTCACCACATTCGAAAAGTGTTGTTGAGAGCAAGCGTGAGGAGTTCCGCAATCTCAAGCAAGGCAACATGTCGTCTATCAATACAATATCCAGTTCGAAAACTTCGCTCGCTTTGCTAAGCAAGGCGTCCTGATGAAAAGAGTATGATCTATCAATTCGAGGTGGTGCGAGAGAAGATCTGCAATTAGCTCTTGTGCTTTTGAGCGAGAAAAGTATGATGAATTCTACAACATGGCACTTTGAAGCAAGAAGCTGCCCAGCTCAAATGTGAGGCTTCTAAGAAGAGAATCGGGGATGCAGTTCAGTCTTCTTCTTCCTCTCAAGTGGCAGCTAAGCGGAAGAAGTTCTACCTTCCTCCTCCTCCGTTCCGTCGGCCTTATCGTGAGAATAACTCGGTGGCCGTGGATCTTCCCACCCGCCCAACCCAAGCTATCGAACAAGTCTAATTCTCAAGCTCCAAGGTCAAGTGCTCCTTACCACCGTCCGCTCTCGAGGTGACTTGCAACAAATGTCGTGAGAAAGGTCACTATGCGAACAAGTGCTTCAACCAAAGGCGCCTTCCGCCTCCTCCTCTGTGAAATCTTCCAGCAATGCAAAGGTCAAGCATAATCCCAAGTTTGCAAAGGTGAACATGATGAATGCAGCTCAAGCGGAGGATTCTTCGATGTGATAATGGGTAATCTTCTTGTTAATGATATTCCTGCAAAAGTTATCTTTGACACTGGTGCATCGCTTAGTTTCATCTCTAAACCATTTGCATCTAAGCATGAGTTGTCTTTCCAAGATTTGCCTAGACCATTAGCGATTGTCTCTTGGGTAAATGCATGAGCATAAGCTACATGGTTCGGATGTTTCTATCAAGATGGGAGATTATAGATTTCTGGCTAAACCAATTGTCCTTGGTGACTCGGATATTGATCTTATTCTTGGGATGGATGGCTTTATCAAGCACAAAGCTCACTTGATTGTGCTGCCGTGGAAATTCAATTGACTCACTCTTCTAATGATGTGATCATCTATGCCGCGTGATGAAACCATTCGGTTGTTTTCTCTCAATGAGAAGGGCGAATTGGATGCTATCTCTCGATTCCAGTCATTTGTGAGTACCAAGATGTCTTTCGGAAGAGCTTCGGGTATGCCTCCTCATCGGCCGATTGAGTTCGTTATCGATCTTGAGCACAGCATCGAACCCGTTTGCAAGCGTCCATACAAGCTTGGACCTGATGAGCTGAAGGAATTGAAGAAGCAGCTCGATGAACAAGAGCGTCTGGGTTTGATCAGACCGAGTTCATCTCCTTGGGGTTGTGGTGTTCTTTTTGTCCAGAAGAAGGATGGCACGGACCGACTTTGCGTCGATTACCGTCCATTGAATAAGAAGACAATCAAGAACAAGTATCCACTTCCCAACATCAATGAGCTTTTCGAGCAACTCAAAGGTGCTAAAGTGTTCTCCAAGCTTGACCTTCGTATGGGCTATCATCAGATTCGCATTCGTGAACAAGATATTCCCAAGACAACATTCAGAACAAGCTTTGGTTCTTATGAATATACTGTCATGTCTTTCGGCCTTGTCAACGCTCCTCCAACATTCTCTCGGATGATGAACTTCATATTCCACCCCTACACCAATGAATTTGTTTTGGTCTATCTAGATGATATTTTGGTCTTCTCCAAGAATAAGAAGGATCATGCCAAACATTTGCGATTGGTGCTAGACAAGCTCAGAGAGTATCAATTCTATGCTAAGTTCTCCAAATGTGAATTTTGGCTTGATGAAGTGCTTTATCTTGGTCATATCATCTCCGCCAAGGGCATCGCTGTTAATCCCGAGAAGGTGTCCGCAATTGTGAATTGGGAACCTCCTCGAATGTCAAGCAGCTCCATGATTTTCTTGGTCTTGCAAGCTATTGCCGGAGATTCGTTGAGAATTTCTCCAAGATTGCAAAGCCTCTTTCCAACCTTCTCCAGAAGCATGTGAAGTATGTCTGGTCTCCTGAGTGTGATGTTGCTTTCAATACTCTCAAAGAGAAACTCGTCACAGCTCCTGTCTTGACTCCTCCTGATGAATCCAAGCCATTTGAAGTTTTCTGTGATGCTTCTCTTCAAGGTCTCGGTGCTGTGTTAATGCAAGAGAAGAGAGTTGTGGCCTATACCTCTCGCCAGTTGAAGCCCAACGAAAAGAACTACCCCACTCACGATCTTGAGTTGGCGGCAGTTGTCCATGCATTGATAACATGGAGACATCTCTTGTTGGGAAGGAAAGTGGACATTTTCACCGATCACAAGAGTCTCAAGTACATCTTCACTCAGCCCAACCTCAACCTCAGGCAGACTCGATGGGTCGAAATGATTCAAGAGTACAACCCAAGTATTGAGTATACTCCGGGCAAGGCCAATGCCATTGCAGATGCTTTGAGCAGGAAGGCTTCTGCAGCAGTCTAATCCTCAAGCCCTTCCAACGGATCTCTGTGAAGCTTTCGCAAGCTGAATCTTCAAGTTGTTCCTCAAGGCTTTCTTGCCAACCTCATAGTCTCTCCTACTTTGGAAGATCAGATTCGTGAGGCTCAACTTCTGGATACCATGGTGAAAAAGGTGAAGCGTGGTATCGACAAGGGCATTTCAAGTACAAGTGCTTCCACGTTGATGACAAAGATACTCTTTTCTTTGAGGACGGATTGTGGTTCCTAAGGGTGATCTGAGAAAAGTCATTATGAGCGAGGCTCACAATTCGCTTCTATCCATTCATCCCGGAAGTACGAAGATGTACCAGACCTCAAGCAGTCATATTGGTGGACTCGAATGAAGCGAGAAATTGCTCAATTCGTGAATGAGTGTGATGTCTGCGGAAGAGTGAAAGCAGAACACCAACGACCAGCTGGTCTCCTCCAACCTCTTGCTATTCCGAATGGAAGTTTGATCATATTGAAATGGACTTCGTGACTGGATTTCCAAAGTCCAAGCGTGGAAATGATGCTATCTTCGTTGTCATTGACAAGCTTACTAAAGTGGCTCATTTTCTTCCTATCAAAGAATCTATCACAGCAGCTCGGTTGGCGAGCTATACACATCCAGATTGTCTCCTTGCACGGCATTCCACAAGTGATCTCTTCAGACCGTGGCAGCATCTTTACCTCCAAGTTTTGGGATTCTTTTCAGAAGGCCATGGGCACCAACATTCGTTTCAGCACAGCTTTCCATCCTCAAACAAGTGGCCAAGTTGAGCGAGTCAATCAAATCCTTGAAGATATGCTCAGGGCTTGTGTCATTTCCTTCGGTATGAAGTGGGAAGATTGTCTTCCATATGCCGAGTTCTCCTACAACAACAGCTTCCAAGCGAGTTCGGGCAAGGCCCCATTCGAAATTCTCTATGGCAAAAGTGTCGACTCCTCTCAATTGGTGCGAGACAGTGAGCGCCAACTTCTTGGCAATGACTTGATCACGAAGCGTAAGAAATGTGCAAAGTCATTCGTGAAAATCTCAAAGCCACGCAATCGCGCGGAAAGAGCTATTATGATGATAAGCACCGTGATGTGGCTTTTGGAATCGGAGACCATGTCTACCTCGCGTCTCTCAATGAAAGGTACTCGTCCGCCCGGTATCAAAGGGAAGCTTGCCCCTAGATCGTGGGTCCTTTCAAGATCATTGGCAAAAGAGGCGATCTCGCCTATCAACGAGCTCCGTCCAACTTCGCAAACGTGCACGATGTGTTTCACGTGTCACAGCTTCGCAAGTGCTTCAAGACTCTGAGCGCACTATCAACTTCAAGAAATTGACCTTCAAGAAGATCTCTCTTATCATGAGCACCCGTTGCTATTCTTGAAGAAACCGAGCGCAAGACTGCAACAAGTCAATCAAATTCCTGAAAGTGAAGTGGTCACACCATTCCGACCGAGAAGCCACACGGGGCGCGAGGATCACCTCCGTTCGAATATCCGGAGTTCTTTCAGTCCTAGATCTCGGGGCGAGATCCTCTTGTAGTGGTGGAGTGTTGTAACACCCGGAGTAACTTTCCATATTTGTAACTCCAACTCTTGCCATTTTCGGCATTGTGATATGATATTCCCTCCGTGGTTGGGTTTTCTTCATTTTGCTTTTTGTCCATGTCATGCATTTTATATCATGTCATCATGTGCATTGCATTTGCATACGTGTTAGTCTCATGATTCCAGCATTTTTCCGTTGTCCGTTTTGCAATCCGGCACTCCTATCTCCCCGGCGGCCCTTTTACGTTTTTCCGTGAGCGGTACTAAACCTTCTCGGAATGGACCGAGGTTTGTCAAGTGGCCTTGGTATACCACCCGTTGACCACCGGTCAAGTTTCGGGTCATTTGGAGCTCGTTTGGTACTCCAACGGTTAACCACACTCTCGCAAAAGCCTCTTTTAAGTTGCAGCCCAACACCCCTTCAAAACAGCCCAATAACCCATCTAAATCACTTCCATGCTCTCCGTCGTTCGATCACGATCGTGTGGGTGAAAACTACACCTCATTTGGACTCTCCTAGCTCCCTCTATGCCTATTTAAACACCTCCCCCGTCCAAATCCGGGTCTTCTTCCCCCGAAACCCTAAAATTCATCCCGCGCCCGTACGGACACGTCCGCCGCCGCCGGACGAAATCGCCGCCGCCCCCGCAGCCAGTGGCAGCGCGCCACGTGGCCCACCGCCGCCGCCGCCGCCGCGGCCGCCGCCTGGGCCCCTCCCTGCCCGTCGCCGCCCGCTTCGCCAGCAGCGCGCCGAGCCCGCTCTCGCTCCGGCCCGGCCCGCCGCCGCCTCCTCCGGCAGTGCCGTCGCCGCCTCCCGCCGGCGCGCCGCGCCACCGGATTCCGCCACCGCGCCACCGCCGCCCGTTGCCGCCCCATCTCCGGTCGCCGCCCACCGCCTCGCCAGCGCCGCCTCCCTCGCCGCCGACCCCGGCCTCTCCCTCCTCCTCCTCGCCGGGCGAGCTCCGGCGCCGCCGCCGCCGTCGTCGCCCCGATCTGGATCGGGCCGGATCGAGGGTTGACTTTCTCTTCTTCCCCCCCTCTATTTTCTTCTAAGTTTTTACTTCTGTAAATATTTTGTGGCATTTTCTTCGCATCGTAACTTTGCATCTGTAGCTCCATTTTGCGCGTATAATATATCAAAATGTTCGTCTCGAAGAGTAGATCATTCCATCTCATTGAATCATTTTCATTTGAGCTCATCTTGATGCCCGAAATGCTGTTGGAAGAGGGCTATGTGATGTTAGTTTCCGTTTCTTAACAGAACTTGCACTTTTGTTATTTTTGCCATGATTGATGTGTGCACCCTATGAATTGGAGTCCTACATGTGTTTTGTAATATGCCATGACATATTTCCAGGGGTGTATGCCATGTATTTTTGTGATCTATGTGGTGACTAGCACAAGCATGCAAAGTAGGTGTCCTGATGTTGCTGATTCCAGCTCTGTTTGGCTGATATTTTGATGCCATGTTAACTTGATGCTACCGAGAGATCCATGCATATTTTGAGATACTTCAGTAAGGATGTTTTGTTAAACATGTCTTTCTCTATCCATCCATACCCTTGTTTGCAATTATGGAGTGCCATAGCTTGAGTCAATCGAGCTCTACTTTTGCTATCAAATGTTTCCTGGCAGATTGTTTACATGTTATTCAATTTTGCCAAGGTTGTTGTGGTTGATCCGTGTATGCTATGATATTGTTCTTGCCATGTATGTCTTCTATGACATGTCTTCTTGATGTATGTATGCTTAGTTTATCATGTAAGGCTCTGTAGTGAGTGCTTCGAGCTCTTAAACATGCCTACTTGTTATCAGTTTTTGACATGCCATGTTGCTGAATCTGTTAACGAAACTTGCTATATTGACATGGGTGTTACTATATTTTCTGATCCTTTTTGGCTTATGGTCAGTAAGGGACTTTTGTTCTATGCTTTGAGTAGATTCATGCCATGCCTTGTTTTGCTATTATAAGTTCCTGTAGCATGTAGTTTTGTTGCTCTGAACATTGCTACCGATGCTGTTTTTGCCATGTCCAACTGATATTTTGTGCACTTTTGCCATGCTTGTTTGAACCTGTTATGATGTGAAATAGCCGTAGCTCAGTGTTCATCTTTTGTCAAGAATCTTGTGTAGATCACTGCCATATACTTTGTTGGCACGTTTGGGTGCAGTAGCTTAATTTCTTGTTGCTTGCTAAGTGGCATCATGCTGTTAATGGCAGATTTGTGCCATTCTTGTTTTGCTTGTCATTTGCAAACCGTGCATCCGATTCGGTGATCTTTATATCGATTTCAACGAAATCATCTCATCTTTCAGTGGCATACTTGGTTTTCCAAGTTGATGCCTGGTTCATCATTTTCCTTCCGGCCGCATATACGCATTGCATATCACATCTCGCATATCATGTCATGTCTTGCATCATGTTGCTTGTGCATTGCACCGTGATTTATTGTGGTTCCTTTGTTTGTGTTCTTGCTTTGGGTAGAGCCGGAGGCGAGTACGTGAGCGAGGAACCTGTTGAGAACGCTTCGAGGATCAAGCTTTCGACAACTCGAGAACATTGCGAGCAAGATGACCATACCCTCGAAATCACTTCTATCTTTGCTATGCTAGATGCTCGCTCTTTTGCTATGCCTATGCTGCGATGCCTACCACTTGCTATATCATGCCACCCATATTGCCATGTCAGCCCTAACCATCCTTTCCTAGCAAACCGTTGATTGGCTATGTTACCGCTTTGCTCAGCCCTCTTATAGCGTTGCTAGTTGCGGTGAAGATGAAGTTTGTTCCTTGTTGGAACATGGAGATGTTGTTCCTTATTGGAACATGTTTACTTGTTGGGGATATCAAAATATATATCTGCTATATTTAATGCATCTATATACTTGGTAAAGGGTGGAAGGCTCGGCCTTATGCAGTGTTTTGTTCCACTCTTGCCACCCTAGTTTCCGTCATACGGTGTTATGTTCCTTGATTTCGCGTTCCTTACGGTTGGGTGATTTATGGGACCCCTTGACAGTTCGCTTTGAATAAGACTCCTCCAGCAAGGCCCAACATTGGTTTTACCATTTGCCACCTAAGCCTTTTTCCCGGGTTTTCGCGAGCCGAGGGTCATCTTTATTTTAACCCCGGGCCAGTTCTCCTCGAGTGCTGGTCCAAACCTGTCAACCGCCGGTGTATCGAGGCAACTCGAGATGGCCTATCGGAAGTTTGGACAATCCGGTGTGCCACGAGAACGAGATATGTGCAGCTCCTATCGGGATTTGTCGGCACATTCGGGTGGCTTTGCTGGTCTTGTTTTATTGCTGTCGAAATGTCTTGTAGTCCGGGATTCCGAGATTGATCGGGTCTTCCCGGTAGAAGGAATATCCTTCGTTGACCGTGAGAGCTTATAATGGGCTAAGTTGGGACACCCCTGCAGGGTATTATCTTTCGAAAGTCGTGCCCGCGGTTATGAGGCAGATGGGAATTTGTTAATGTCCGGTTGTAGAAAACCCGAAGTTGACCTCAAATAAAATACACATCAACAAGCGTGTGTAACCGTGATGGTCTCTTCTCGGTGGAGTCCGGGAAGTGAACACGGTGTTGGAGTTATGTCTGACGTAAGTAGTTCAGGATCACTTCTTGATCGCTACTAGCTTCACGACCGTGCTTTGCTCCTCTTCTCGCTCTCTTTTGCGAATGTAGCCACCATATATGCTAGTCGCTTGCAGCAGCTCCACCTTACAACTCTGTCCTTCCTATAAGCTTAAATAGTCTTGATCTCACGGGTGTGAGATTGCTGAGTCCCCGTGACTCACAGATTCTACCAAAACAGTTGCAGGTGCCGACGATGCCAGTGCAGGTGACGCAACCGAGCTCAAGTGGGAGTTCGACGAGGAACGTGGTCGTTACTATGTGTCTTTTCCGGATGATCAGTAGTGGTGCCCAGTTGGGACGATCGGGGATCTGTGTAGCATTTGGGGTATCTTCTTTTATTTTGGTGCCGTAGTCGGACCTTGAGTGTACTCTAAATGATGGATGTTTATTTATGTACTGCGTGATGTGGCGACTGTAAGCCAACTATGTATCTCTTTCCCTTATGTATTACATGGGTTGTGTGAAGATTACCTCACTTGCGACATTGCTTTCCATGCGGTTATGCCTCTAAGTCGTGCCTCGACACGTGGGAGATATAGCCGCATCGAGGGCATTACAGGTAAGCACAGGAGCCAGGCAACCCAGCTTGGCCAAAACTTAAGTCATATCGATGCATATAATGGTGAACAAAAGGTACATGCGGAAGCGTGACACATGTGTTAGGCAATAAGCCCGTACAAATAAGCTTCTGTTAAAGAAGCCCCCAGGTATAATGAGCGCGGATAGCGTGTCAAGTGTGTGCGGACAATGCGCGAACGAGCCTTTAAAGGTTGTAAGAGAAAAAGAGGGAGAAGGAGAGAAATATAAGACAGGTAATGTGTAAAAAATAGACAGAGGAAGGAGACAAACTCATAATCCGGTGCTTGGCGTAGAATCTTCGGAGACGGGCTGTGTTCCATGGGTTCGGCTCGAGTCGGTTATCCGATGCATCTCGCAGACGATACGCTCCATCGGTCAGGACTTGGTCGATAATAAAGGGACCTTCCCATTTGGGCTTGAGTTTGTCCTTTTTCTTGTCCGGCAGCGAGAACTAACTTCGCCAACATTGTAAGTTTTGGCGGTACTTCTGCTTTGATATCTTGAGCCTGCTATTGATAGAATGTGGAACGGGCTTTTGCCACGTCACGCTCCTCCTCCAAGGCGTCCAAACTGTCCTGCCGATCGAGCTCGGCTTCTCTTTCTTCGTACATGCGCATGCGAGGTGAGTCATGAATTATGTCGCAGGGCAGAACTGCCTCTGCACCGTATACCGTAAAGAATGGTGTGAATCCGGTGGTGCGATTAGGGATGGCAATGGGGCCCCATACCCGCCAAACCCATGGGGATTTCATCTATTAGGGGGTGGGGATGGGCGAAAAACATACCCGTGGGGATATTTACAAAACTAATTTATTCCCCATAGGGTACAACGGGGATGGGGACGATATCCTATTCCCCAGACCCAATACCCATCGGGGACACGATTAGTAACTGTGACACAGCGGTCAACCTTAAAATATTCACAAACAAACTTGCAAAAACAAAAAAAAAGCTCTGAAAAAACCTTAAACTTATCTCACGTCCTCACCTCAGCTGCCACCATGACCAAGAAGTAAGTACGACCTAGATAGGCATTAGCAGGACAAGGACAACACCATTTATGTATGTTGATTATAGGGTGTCATATTATGTATATGAGTATTTGTTTATGTGGATGGGGACCCTAATGGGGCCCCGTTCCCCAGTGGGGCATGGGTATGGGGAAATTTCATCCCCAGTCATGTAAACGGGGATGGGGATGGGATGATAGGGAATAGATGGGGATGGGGATGTTGTAGGTATCCCCATAGGGGATTGTCCCCATTGCCCTCCCTAGGTGCGATTCGGTGTGGTCCGCAGCCCCAGTCTGGTCGAGCTCCTCTACCCAAGGCGTGTTAGATTCCTTGAGGACCGCACTAATCTGGGTTTGATGCGCTCATGATTAGACCATTTGCTCGCTCGACTTGACCGTTAGTTTGAGGGTGATAGACTGAAGCATAGTCGAGCTTGATGCCCATGTTTTTGCACCAGAGTTTGACCTCGTCGGCCATGAAGTTCGTGCCGTTATCAGTGATGATGCTGTGGGGGACGCCGTAACGGTGTAATGACCGATATGAAGTCTATCATCGGTCCGGATTCGCCGTCTTAACGAGCTTGGCTCTATCCATTTGGTGAACTTATTCACCATGACTAGTAGGTATTTTTGCTTGTGGGTTCCTCCTTTAAGGGTCCAACCATGTCAAGCCCCTGACCGCCAAGGGCAGTGATGGGTATAGTTTGGAGGCGATGGGTGGCATGTGGCTTTGATTTGCAAAGAGCGGCAACCGACGATCGGTGGAGTAAGTCTGAGCATCTGCCGGGCCGTCGGCCAATAAAATCCTATCTGAAAGGTGAGGGAGTCTGGATTAGGGGTGTCCGGATAGCGGACTATAGCCTTTGGCCGGACTCCTGGATTATGAAGATACAAGATTGAAGACTTCGTCCCGTGTCTGGATGGGACTTTCCTTGGCGTGGAAGGCAAGCTTGGCGATACGGATATGTAGATCTCCTACCATTGTAACCGACTCTGTGTAACCCTAACCCTATTCGATGCCTATATAAACCGGAGGGTTTTAGTCCGTAGGACGAACAACAATCATACCATAGGCTAGCTTCTAGGGTTTAGCCTCTCTAATCTCATGGTAGATCTACTCTTGTACTACCCATATCATCAATATTTATCAAGCAGGAGTAGGGTTTTACCTCCATAGAGAGGGCCCGAACCTGGGTAAAAACATCGTGTCCCTTGTCTCCTGTTACCATCCACCTAGACGCACAGTTCGGGACCCCCTACCCGAGATCTGCCGGTTTTGACACCGACATTGGTGCTTTCATTGAGAGTTCCTCTGTGTCGTCATCTTTAGGCCCGATGGCTCCTCCGATCATCAACAACGATGCGCTCCAGGGTGAGACTTTTCTCCCCGGATAGATCTTCGTATTCGGCGGCTTTGCACTGCGGGCCAATTCGCTTGGCCATCTGGGGCAGATTGAAAGCTACGCCCCTGGCCACCAGGTCAGGTTTGTAAGTTTGAACTACACGGCTGACGTCTGCGGAGACTTGATCTTCGACGGGTTCGAGCCACAGCCAAGCGCGCCGCACTGTCACGAGGGGCATGATCTAGCTCTGCTGCCGAACAGTGTCCCGGAGGCCGCACCAGTGTCCGCTCCGACCTTTAGCTCGGAGCCGACTGCGCCGATCGAGGATGGGTGGCTGGAGACCGCCTCGGGGGCTGCGATCTCAACGGCGATTGAGCCATACACCTACCCCGTCCTTTGCGAAGCTCGTGACTCCAAGGTGCCGGACTCCTCTCCGGACTCCGAACCTTCTGCATCCCCGCCAATCGAATCTAATTGGGCGCCGATCATGGAATTCACTACCGCGAACATCTTTCAGCACTCGCCCTTTTGCGACATCCTGAACTCACTAAAGTCTCTCTCTTATCGAGAGCCTGGCGGACTATGGTCGGAAGGTTGGGATCGGACGACGAAGAAATTCAAAACCCACCCACCACCCACTTCAGCCACCGCCGATGACTTAACCGACATGCTCGACTTGACTCGAAGGCATCGGCGGTATGGACGACGATGCAGGAGACTATCAAGAACCAGCGCCTACAGAGGCACCGAAAGCCACCTCGTCATACGACATATACATGGTGGACATCCCAAAAGATGGGAATGGCGATGGAACAGCGGAGGATGACCCCTCCAAGAAACAGCCTAAGCGCCGGCATCAGCGGCGCCGCTCTAAATCCCGCCACAGCAAAAACGGTGATTCCAGCACGGGAGACAATAACACCCCGGACAGTGCCGAAGATAACCCCCTCCAGCAGGATTCAGCGCAGGAGGATGGAGAAGCCAGCCCTCATGAGAGAGCGGCAGAAGAGAGGTAGAGGACGATAATTACATGCCTCCCTCCGAAGATGAGGCAAGCCTCGACGACGACGAATTCGTCATGCCCGAGGATCCCGTCAAACAAGAGCATTTCAAACGCAGGCTCATGGCCACTGCAAGCAGCCTCAAGAAAAAGCAGCAACAGCTTAGAGCTGACCAAGACTTGCTAGCTGACAGATGGACTGAAGTCCTTGCGGCCGAATAGTATGGACTCGAGCGCCCCTCCAAGAGCTACCCAAAACGCAGGCTGCTACCCCGATTAGAGGATGAAGCACCCAAACCTACATCACCAGCGTATGATACGGCTGACCGGCCACCTCGTGGCCGCGACAGAGAGGCCTCTTGGCCCTCAACTCAAGCAGCACCCCGGCGTCGCTCAAAAAATACCAAGGCGCGGGGAAATGCGCCAGACCTGCGAGATATATTGGAGGACAAGGCAAGGCAAACAAGATCGATCTACGGATCATGTGGGCGCCCCACGACACGTGACGATAACCGTCACGCCGGATATGACAACTCCGGCTGGGCCGAACACAGTAGACAAAGCTCATTTGAGCTGCGTCGTGATATAGCCCAATACAGAGGCGCCGCACACCCACTATGCTTCACAGATGAAGTGATGGATCATCAAATCCCTGAGGGTTTCAAACCCGTAAACATTGAATCATACGATGGCACAATAGATCCTGCGGTTTGGATCGAGGACTATCTCGTTCACATCCACATGGCCCGCGGCGATGATCTACACGCCATCAAATACCTCCCACTCAAACTTAAAGGACCAGCCCGGCATTGGCTTACAGCTTGCCAGCAGAGTCAATTGGTTGTTGGGAAGACACGAAGCCGCATTCCTCGACAATTTCCAGGGCACATATGTGCGACCACCAGACGCCGATGACCTAAGCCACATAATTCAGCAGCCAGAGGAATCGGCCAGACAATTCTGGACACGGTTCCTAACCAAGAAAAATCAAATTGTCGATTGTCCGGATGCAGAGGCCCTCGCAGCCTTCAAACACAACATCCGCGACGAGTGGCTTGCCCGGCACCTAGGACAGGAAAAGACGAAATCCATGGCAGCCCTCACAACACTCATGACTCGCTTTTGCGCGGGAGAGGACAGCTGGCTAGCTCGTAGTAACAACATGACCAAGAGCCCTGGTAATTCGGATACCAAGGACAGCAATGGCAGGTCGCGTCGCAACAAGCACAAGCGCCGCATTAACGGCGATAATGCTGAGGATACGGCAGTCAATGCCGGATTCAGAGGCTCTAAACCCAGTCAGCGGAAAAAGCCATTTAAAAGAAATACTCCGGGCCCGTCCAATTTGGACCGAATACTCGATCGCTCGTGTCAGATACACGGCACCCCCGAAAAACCAGCCAATCACACCAACAGGGATTGTTGGGTGTTCAAGCAGGCAGGCAAGTTAAATGCCAAAAACAATGACATGGGGCTGCATAGCGATGACGAGGAGGAGCCCCGGCCGCCGAACAATAGAGGACAGAAGGGCTTCCCCCCGCAAGTGCGGACGGTGAACATGATATACGCAACCCACATACCCAAAAGGGAGCGGAAGCATGCACTAAGGGACGTATATGCGATGGAGCCAGTCGCCCCAAAGTTCAACCTGTGGTCTTCCTGCCTGATCACTTTTGATCGAAGGGACCACCCCACTAGCATCCGCCATGGCGGATTCGCCACATTGGTTCTAGACCCAATCATTGACGGATTTCATCTCACTAGAGTCCTAATGGACGGCGGCAGCAGCCTGAACCTGCTTTATCAGGACACAGTGTGCAAAATGGGCATAGACCCATCAAGGATTAAACCCACGAAGACGACCTTTAAAGGCTTCATACCAGGTGTAGAGGCCAAATGTATAGGCTCAGTTACACTTGAAGTGGTCTTCGGATCCCCGGATAACTTCGAGCGAGGAGTTAATCTTGACATAGTCCCGTTCATGGCGGCTATCACGCCTTTGCTTTCGGACGAACCGCATTTGGAAAGTTCAATGTGGTGCCGCACTACGCATATCTCAAGCTCAAGATGCCAGGTCCTCGAGGAGTCATTACGGTCAATGGAAACACCGAACGCTCTCTCCGGACAGAGGAGCATACGGCGGCCCTCGCGGCGGAAGTACAAAGCAGCCTCTTAAGGCAATTCTCGAGTTCGGCTATTAAACGACCGGAAACCGTCAAGTGCGCCCGGAGTAACCTACAACAAGACCGCCTGGCACGTTCCGAGCACGCATAACAATGCGACCCAAGCCCCAGCCCTCGCGAAATCGTGAAACCAGTACTACGCGTACATAATTACGCTCTGGAAATACCATGGGCATAGGGTGAGGGGCACGACCCACGGCATGCCCAGAATGCGGCTCAACCGCACCAGGGGCTCCCGATTGTGTCATTCTTTTCTTCTTTGTTTTTTACTTTCAGGACTCCATTCTCACGAAGCCCTATCCGGCATTAGAATCGCCGAACACACGATGCAACAGCCATGGAAGCAGAAAGCTACGTCGAGTGTCCAGGTGGTCTCTATTACGAGCAATATATCTGTTTTACACACCATGTCGTGGCCTACCCTTGGAGGGGGACATGTTAAAAAGTCCCGTCCCTTGCTTATCGCACTATTTGTATCATTCTGCTCTTACTGCAGCCCTTTTGAATAAACAATATATAGCTCTGCCTATTATTGAATTCCCTTTTTCTATATATATATATATATATGTTCATTTATGACATTGTGCAACCGTACACTTTGGTGCAGGCAATACACCGAGGGCTTAAGTACCCCACAATATGGTGTGATAAGTCCGAACACTTTCACAAGTGCGGCACCCCGAACTTATAGCATTATATGCATCGGCTCCGAATCATGTCTTGGGTCAATAGTTGGGTTTGCCCGGCTCCCATGTTTTGGTGCCTTATGTTCAATTATATCGGCTAAGGTAGCACTGGGAGAACCACTGCGATTGTGCCCCGGTTGAGCTGGGTTAAGCACCTCAGTGGAGAAAGCTAAAACTGACCGTCATGATAGGGCGAGAGCCGGTCGCTGTTCAAGAGGTTTTCGAGTCCCAAAAGACTTATGCCGCTTAGAGTGAGGAGTCGGCATTGTCCGGCCTAGGCGTGGATAGCGCCCCGAACTCGGTCTTCCGAATACCTGGGGCTTCGCTGAAATTTAAAATTATAGAATTCTATGGCTAAGTGAGAGTGTTCAAGCATTATAGTCCGGTTGCCTTGTTCGTTGCGTTGAGCGCCTCCCTCGAAGGACCCAAGAATGGGAACAAGAGCGCTCAAGTTTATCCCGAACACCCCAGCACTCGTGGCATGGGGGGCTGAAGCAGACGACTCGCCATCTCTCAAATTTAATACACGGCCACATAGAAGGTAATATTCTAAATTCAACAGTGTTGCTTAGCGCATATGAACAAGTTTTTAGTGTACAGGATAACAAATGCGAGTCTACTCAAAAATTACATCTTTGGAGCATTCATCCGCTATAAGGCGGGCACCCTTCAGGATGCCCTCATAATACATTTCAGGCTTGCGATGCTCCTTTTTCGGTGGTGGTCCGTTCGTCACAAGCTTCTCAGCGTCCATCTTGCCCCAATGCACCTTAGCAAGGGCAAGGGCCCTACGGGCACCCTCGATGCAGACGGAGCGCTTGATGACTTCAACCCATGGACAGGCGTCCACCAGCCGCCTCACCAGCCCGAAGTAGCTCCCAGGCATGGCTTCCTTAGGCCACAGCCGAACTATGAGGCCTTTCATGGCCTGTTTGGCCACCTTATGGAGCTCGACCAGCTGCTTCAACTGGTCGCTCAAGGGCACCGGGTGTCCGGCCTCAGCATACTAAGACCAAAACACCTTCTCCATCGAGCTTCCCTCCTCGGCTCGGTAGAATGCGGCAGATCGCACCTGCTTGTAGGGCAGATCTGCGAATGCTCCCGGAGAGCTCCGACCGGTAAGTAACAGATAATTCACTTTCACATGCTTGCTTTGCATATAGAATGCCTTACCCGCCGCTATCCTCTTCATCGCCTCAATTTCTGGAGGGCTTTTGGGCTTCGCCTTAGCGGCTTTGGCGCTCTTAAGGGCCGAGGCGAGCTCGGACTCTCGAGTGTTTGAGTCATGCTCCAAACTCTCGTGTTTTTCCACGAGAGCCTGGAGCTCTTGCCGCACCTCCGCCACCCGCGCCTCCTGCTTCTCTCGCTCGGTGCGCTCCGTGGCCGCATTGCTTTTGGCCTTGGACACCGCTTCCTTCAGGGTCGCCACCTCGTTCGTGGCCCCTGCAGTATTCACGTTATTCCTATCATCTTTTGCAACCACATCTTTTAAATACTCCCATAAGGTATTACTTACATTCCTTGTCCTCGAGCCGCTTTTTGGCAAGTCCGAGCTCGTTCTCGGACCGCTCGAGGCTTTGCTTCAATGCATCAACCTCCGCAGTCAGTGCGACAGAGGTCAGCAACGCAGCCTGCAATCCCATATTGACATACTAATGTTAGACTCCTGCGTATATCTTTTTAGATCCTCAGTTCGGCTATTTCTTTCCGAACACCAAACTGAGCATCAGGGGCTACTGTCTATGCGGTAATATTTTTACATATCTTAAATACATACCTCAAAGCCTGTTAGAAGGCTGGCACAGGCTTCGGTCAGCCCGCTCTTGGCGGACTGAACTTTCTGGATCACCACACTCATAACAGTGCGGTGCTCCTCATCGATGGAAGCGTCGTTAAGCGTCTCCATCAAATCATCCCGTGCCTCTGGTTGGACGGAGGTCACCGGCATCGCAGTCTTGCCCTTCTTACGAAGGGGTTGCCTGCCGGACTCCGGGACCACTGAAGGTTCCGGTACGTAGTCCGGCACAGGGCCAGACTTGAAGCCCTTCGGGGTTTTATCCCCTTTGCGCCCGAAGTCCGGGAGGTCGCCTTGCGGCGCCTCCTAGGCCACCTCCTCCTGGCTGGGCCCCTTTTGGGACTCCACCCCTGCGTCATCCACGGTGGGAGGAGACGAGGCGGTCGGAAGAGAGGTGCTATTCACATCCGGCGAATCCAGGGAGCCGCTCGACGAATCGTCGAGCCCATCCTTGGGCGGGCTGCGTGGTTATATTCGGCGTTAGATGATGTTGTGCGACAAATGGAACGCCATGAGTTATTCTGGTGTCGGGACACTTACGATCTCGCCAGGGGCTTGGTCCTTGGTGGCCACTCCTCTCCGCCGTCGTCGGTGTTGGCGGTGTAGTCCGGAGGAAGGGTCCTTCCCTTCTTGGACTCTCCGGCCTCCCCAGTTGGGGCGGCCTTCCTTTTCTTCTCTCCCCCCGCTGGGGGAGAGGCCTCTTTTTCCTCCTCCTCGTCTTCGCGGGAGGAGTCCGCCTCGGAGTCATCGGACGATGAGTCCGACAACACCTGGCGCCGGGAACTCCTTCGAGTTACCGTGGCCTTCTTCTTGGCCTTCTTCTCCGGCACCACGTAAGATGCCGGAACCAGCAGCCCTGTCAATCGGGCATCCGCTGGGTCTTCTGGCAAGGGAGCCGGATAGTCAACCTGTCCGGACGTCTTCCGCCAGTCCTGTCAAAGGTGAGGGAGTTTTAGATCCCGCATAGAGTCAAACTATGAAAAAAGAGTCCCATAAAGGGTAAAATAGCTTACCTTGCTGGCTTGGTGCCGCGAGCTGAATCCGTGATCTTCGGTAGCGGATGCGGGGGCCTCGGTGCCCTTGAACAGCACCTTCCAGGCATCTTCGTACGTAGTGTCAAAGAGCCGGCTCAAGGTTTGGTGTTGTGCCGGATCAAACTCCCACAAGTTGAAGGCCCGTTGCTGGCATGGGAGGATCCGGCGGATGAGCATAACCTGGACTACGTTGACAAGTTTGAGCTTCTTGTCCACCAGGTTTCGGACACAGGTTTGGAGTCCGGTCAGCTCTTCCGAATTACCCCACGTCAGGCCCGTCTCTTTCCATGAGGTGAGCCGTGTAGGGAAGACAGATCGGAATTCGGGGGCCGCCACCCATTTAGAGTCATGCGGCTCGGTGATGTAGAACCACCCCGATTGCCACCCCTTTATGGTCTCCACGAAGGAGCCCTCGAGCCATAGGACGTTGGCCATCTTGCCCACCATGGCACCTCCGCACTCCGCTTGGCGGCCGCCAACTACCTTCGGCTTGACATTGAAGGTCTTCAGCCATAAGCCGAAGTGGGGCTGGATGCAGAGGAAGGCCTCGAACACGACGATGAACGCCGAGATGTTGAGGATAAAATTCGGGGCCAGATCATGGAAATCTAGGCCGTAATAGAACATGAGCCCCCGGACAAATGGGTGAAGTGGAAACCCTAGTCTGCGGAGGAAGTGAGGGAGGAACACCACCCTCTCATGGGGCCTGGGGGTGGGGATGAGCTGCCCCTTGTTGGGGAGCCAATGCGCGATGTCGTCGGACAAGTATCCGGCCTTCCGCAGCTTTTGGATGTGCCCCTCCGTGATGGAGGAGGCCATCCACTTGCCTCCCGCTCCGGACATAGTTGGAGAAGGTTGAGGTGGGATGTGCAGACTTGAGCGCTGGAGCTCGAGTGCGCGGAAATGGATAAGCAAAGGAGGAAGAAGGCGTGTGTGAAAAAGTGGATCCTTATCCCCTTATATGGACGGACAAAGCTATGCGTCCCCACCTGCCTGATAAAACTCGCTTATCTCCCAAGCACCGTAATCAATGGCGCGGTTGGGTTACCCACGCCCGTATTGATGAGAATCTCGAGAATAAGGGACACGATCTACTGCTTTGACAAGGCGTGCCAAGGAAA
Organism: Aegilops longissima; assembly: GCA_021605205.1. Classification (NCBI taxonomy): domain Eukaryota; kingdom Viridiplantae; phylum Streptophyta; class Magnoliopsida; order Poales; family Poaceae; genus Aegilops; species Aegilops longissima. Next base: position 237,179,790 of record CM038681.1, read on the forward strand.
CCGCCTCGCTAAACGCTACTGAGCTGGGGCAGTAAAAGCGATTCAATAAAGGCTTGGCTGTGGTGTGATGTCACGCTGCGAATACGTCGTGATTGAACTTGTGTAAATATTATTCTCTCTACGGTGGTATGTGGAACTTATTTTGCGAGCCGGACACTATCCTTGTGTTCAAAATCTTCTATGAAGTATTCGGAGGAGGAACCCACCTTGCAATGCCGAAGACAATATGCGCGTCGGACTCGTCGTTATTGAAGCCTGGTTCAGGGCTACTGAGGGAGTCCTGGATTAGGGGTTGTCCGGATAGCCGGACTATAGCCTTTGGCCGGACTCCTGGATTATGAAGATACAAGATTGAAGACTTCGTCCCGTGTCCGGATGGGACTTTCCTTGGCGTGGAAGGCAAGCTTGGCAATACAGATATGTAGATCTCCTACCTTTGTAACCGGCTCTGTGTAACCCTAACCATATGCGGTGCCTATATAAACCGGAGGGTTTTAGTCCGTAGGACGAACAACAATCATACCATAGGCTAGCTTCTAGGGTTTAGCATCTCTGATCTTGTGGTAGATCTACTCTTGTACTACCCATATCGTCAATAATAATCAAGCAGGAGTAGGGTTTTACTTCCATCGAGAGGGCCCGAACCTGGGTAAAAACATTGTGTCCCTTGTCTCCCGTTACCATCCGCCTAGACGCATAGTTCGGGACCCCCTACCCGAGATCCGCCGGTTTTGACACCGACAGAAGGCCTTGCTTACAAGGGCCCGTGCTGCGGCGTGGTGCCCGCCGAGTCCGGCATGAATTTCAGCCAGAAGATTCCGCCCTTCCTCTTCGGAGATACACCTTTGAAGGACTCCGGTCGCGCTTTTCTTATAAAGCTCTCCCTCATGGACTTTATAGGCTTTAGATCGCCGCACTATGCAGCGTGCCTCGTTTTGGTCCTCGGGAAGTTCCTGCCTGGTTAGGTAGGCTAGGAATAGTTCCGTCCACGGGGCAGGACTGCCATTATTACGTGGGCTGAAGATGTTACTTCGTTGGCAGAGCCTCCAGTTGTGTTAGAATGTTCGGTGTTGGGCGGTGCTGCTGGGTCCGTGCTATTATTTCCGGACTCCCCTTCCCATACTACGGATGGCTTGAACAACCTCTCTAAGAAGATATTGGGGGGGACGGCATCGCGCTTTGCGCCAATGCGTGCCAAGACGTCTGCTGCCTAATTGTTTTCCCGAGCTATATGGTGAAATTCGAGCCCTTCGAACCGAGCTGATATTTTTAGGACGGCGTTGCGATAAGCTGCCATTTTCGGATCCTTGGCATCAAAGTCTCCATTTATTTGAGATATTGCGAGGTTCGAATCCCCGCGCACCTCTAGGCGTTGAATGCCCATGGATACTGCCATCCGAAGACCATGTAGAAGGGCCTCGTATTCGGCTGCGTTGTTGGAGTCCGTATACATTATCTGGAGTATGTATTGAACTGTATCTCCTGTTGGGGACGTCAGAACGACGCCAGCCCCCAGACCATCCAACATTTTGGAGCCGTCGAAGTGCATGATCCAGTTGGAATATGTGTCGTACTCTTTAGGGAGTTCGGCTTCATTCCATTCGGCGACGAAGTCGGCCAAAACTTGCGACTTAATAGCTCGCCGTGGCTTATAGGTTATGTCGAACGGTAGGAGCTCAATGGCCCATTTGGCAATCCGGCCCGTGACATCATGGTTGTTTATAATGTCGTTAAGAGGTACTTCGGAGGCTACTGTTATCGAACACTCTTGAAAGTAGTGTCGAAGCTTCCGAGATGCCATGAACACCGCGTATGCTATCTTTTGATAATGCGGATACCGTGACTTGCATGGAGTGAGGACAGTGGACACGTAGTAAACTGGTTTTTGAAGGGGGAACTTGTGTCCGTCCGTTTCTCGTTCGACAACGAGCACCGCGCTTACAACTTGATGAGTTGTCGCGATGTATAATAGCATTGGTTCGCCTATGTTGGGTGCGGCCAGGACCGGGTTTGTTGCCAATATGGCTTTTATTTCTTCGAGTCCGGCCGTGGCGGCATCCGTCCACTCGAAGTGTTTGGTGCGCCGGAGGAGGCGATAAAGGGGTAATGCCTTTTCTCCCAAACGGGAGATAAAGCGGCTTAGAGCCGCCACGCATCCAGTCAATTTTTGTATTTGTTTGAGGTCCTTTGGGATATCCAATTATGACAGAGCTCGGATCTTGGCTGGGTTTGCTTCAATTCCTCTACCGGATACAATGAAGCCCAAGAGTTTTCCGACTAGTACGCCGAAAACGCATTTTTCCGGGTTAAGCTTGATGTCATATGTTCAGATATTATCGAATGTGAGCCTCAAGTCGTCTACTAGAGTTTCGACATGCTTGGTTTTGACGACCACATCATCTACGTACGCCTCCACTGTTTTGCCGATCTGGTTTGCCAGACATGTCTGAATCATGCGCTGATATGTTGCGCCGGCGTTTTTGAGCCCGAAGGGCATTGTGTTGAAGCATAATGGGCCGTATGGGGTGATAAATGCCGTTGCGGCTTGGTCAGGCTCTGCCATCTTAATTTGATGGTAGCCGGAGTATGCGTCGAGGAAACGCAATGAATCGTGTCCTGCGGTAGCATCGATAATTTGATCGGTGCGGGGGAGGGGGAAGGGGTCCTTTGGGCAAGCCTTCTTGAGGTCCTTGAAATCGACGCATAGGCGCCAGGATTTGTCCTTCTTTGGTACCATCACCAGGTTTGCTAGCTAGTCCGGATGTTTTATATCTCTGATGAATCCGGCCTCCGGTAGTTTGGCTAGCTCCTCTCCCATGGCTTGTCTCTTAGGTTCGGAGAAACTCCGAAGAGCCTGTTTGACTGGATTGAATCCTTTTAGGATGTTTAGGCTGTGCTCAGCCAGCCGGCGTGGGATTCCTGGCATGTCTGAAGGGTGCCAGGCAAAAATGTCCCAATTTTCGCGTAGGAATTCTCGTAGTGCGGCGTCTACATCAGGGTTTAATTGTGCCCCGATGGAGGCCGTTTTTGTAGGGTCCGTTGGGTGGACTTGGAATTTGACTATTTCGTCCGCTGGTTTAAAGGAGGTGGACTTGGATCTTTTATCGAGTATCACATCGTCCCTGTTCGCCGTGGAGCGAAGCGCGGTCAGTTCCTCGGCCGCTAGGGCTTCGGATAGTGCCTCAAGGGCTAGTGCGGCTTTCTTATTTTCGGCGCAGAATGCTATGTCCGGGTCACTAGCAAGAGTGATGATTCCGTTGGGCTCGGGCATTTTGAGCTTCATGTACCCGTAATGGGGTATAGCTTGAAAAATTGTGAATGCCTCTCGCCCTAATAGAGCGTGGTATCCGCTGCTGAATGGGGCCACTTGGAATGTGACCTCCTCGGACCTGTAATTATCCGGCGTGCCGAACACCACATCTAGTGTGATTTTTCCTGTGCAGCACGCTTCCCGACTGGGTATTATTCCTCTAAAGGTTGTGCTGCTTCGCTCAATGCGGCTCCAGTCTATTTCCATTTTTCGAAGGGTTTCCTCATAAATGAGGTTCAATCCGCTGCCACCGTCCATGAGTACCTTGGTAAGGCGAAAGCCGTCCACTATTGGACTGAGGACCAATGCTGCTGGTGCTCGGGCTGTTCGGAATTTAGGTTCATCACTGGCATTAAAGGTAATAGCCGTGTCACTCCATGGATTTATTGTTGCTACTTGGTAGACTTCGGCAAGGCTGCGGAGTGTTCATTTTCGCATATTATTTGATGCGAAAGTCTCGAAGACTGTTAATATCGTACTGGTATCCCTAGGCTGGTGCTCTGTGGGTGCTGGGGTTAGAAGCTCTTCGCCACTTTTGGCCATCTGCCGGAGTATCCAACATGCTCTAAGGCTATGAGTTGGTGTGGCGCCCTCTGTACTATGAATTTTACAGGGTCTGTTGAGCCATCCCTCTAGTACGGTTCCATGCCTCATAGGGGTTTTTTGTTTTTTGGTGTTTAACCCGGGTGAATGGTGATAATGCACCCTTTTATTTCGGACTGGGTTTGTGTTCAGGGCCGGATTGTCCCAAAATCTTACTTCGGTTTTCCAGGCGCTTTCCATCGCACAGTACTTTCGTACTATGGACACCAAGTCAGCAAAGTGTGTAATTTCACGGCGACCTATGGCGTTGAGGATTCCCTTGTCCATGCAATTATTGCAGAAGAATGAAATTGCGTCTTCCTCGCGGCAGTCCTTTATCCTGTTCATAACCAGGAGGAATCTGGCCCAGTAATGATGTACTGTTTCCTCGGGCTCTTGCCTAATTTTGGATAGATCGGCTATGTTCGGGTGGGTGGGTGGAATTAGATCTGAAACCTCACCCAATCTGAGGCTCAAGGGCCAAGGAGTTTCCGAACTCGGAAGCTTGGATTCTTGGATGTTGTCCAATGAATCTAGCCCGTTGCCTGACTCTAAGTTCAGGTCTTGAGTGTCGTCCTCCCCTCCACGGGTATCCGGCTTGGAGGCGTCGGGAATCCGGACATAGCTAGTCCTTAAGATAGATGAAGGGTCGCCGCATTGTTCCTCCACCACAGCAACGTGATGGGTGACCTGGGGAGAGTTAATCTCTCTCAGGTCGGGTTTAGGCCCAATCTGATCGTAGTCTGTAGCGACTCCCAGGGCGGCGATGCGATCTAGGAGCTCGTTTAAGGAAGAGAGCTCCGTCGGATCTAACTGGTCGGCTAGTTCCGAGTTGACGTGAAGATTGCTTCCGATGACCCGAGAAGTCATCGTCGGCGCGGCGGCCGAACAGGCGGTCATAAGGAAACCGCCTAGCCGGAGAGTTTGGCCGATAGCCAAAGCTCCTTTAGCAACAGTGCCGTCTTTAAAGACGGGATGAGGCATCCTTCCTGATGGCGACGGCATAGAGGAACTCTCAATGAAAGCACCAATGTCGGTGTCAAAACCGGCGGATCTCGGGTAGGGGGTCGCGAACTGTGCGTCTAGGCGGATGGTACCAGGAGACAAGGGACACGATGTTTTTACCCAGGTTCGGGCCCTCTCGATGGAGGTAAAACCCTACTCCTTCATGATTAATATTGATGATATGGGTAGTACAAGAGTAGATCTACCACGAGATCAGAGAGGCTAAACCGTAGAAGCTAGCCTATGGTATGATTGTTGTTCGTCCTACAGACTAAAACCCTCCGGTTTATATAGACACCGGAGAGGGTTATGGTTACATAGAGTCGGTTACAATGGGAGAAGATCTACATATCCGTATCGCCAAACTTGCCTTCCACGCCAAGGAAAGTCCCATCCAGACACAGGACGAAGTCTTCAATCTTGTATCTTCATAGTCCAGGAGTCCGGCCAAAGGTTATAGTTCGGCTATCCGGACACCCCCTAATCCGGGACTCCCTCAATCCCCAACAGTTGTATCAGAGCTAGGTCTATGCGTAGTTACTATGCACGAGTAGAACACAAGTTTGTTGTGGGCATCGATATTGTCAATTTACTTGCTGTTACTAGTCTTATCTTGATTCAGCGGCATCATGGGATGAAGCGGCCCAGACCGACCTTACACGTACACTTACGTGAGACAGGTTCCACCGACTGACATGCACTAGTTTCATAAGGTGGCTAGCGGGTGTCTGTCTCTCCCACTTTAGTCGGATCGGATTTGATGAAAAGGGTTCTTATGACGGGTAAATAGAAATTGGCATATCACGTTGTGGTTTTGGCGTAGGTAAGAAACGTTCTTGCTAGAAACCTATAGCAGCCACGTAAAAAATTTGCAACCACAATTAGAGGACGTCTAACTTGTTTTTGCAGCATGTGCCGTGTGATGTGATATGGCCAAAAGGATGTGATGAATGATATATATGTGATGTATGAGATTGATCATGTTCTTGTAATAGGAATCACGACTTGCATGTCGATGAGTATGACAACCGGCAGGAGCCATAGGAGTTGTCTTAATTTATTGTAAGACATGCGTGTCAATAAATAACGCCATGTAATTACTTTACTTTGTTGCTAAACCATTAGCCATAGTAGTAGAAGTAATAGTTGGCGAGACAACTTCATGAAGACATGATGATGGAGATCATGATGATGGAGATCATGGTGTCATGCCGGTGACGATGATGGTCATGGCGCCCCGAAGATGGAGATCAGAAGGAGCAAAATGATATTGGCCATATCATGTCACTATTTGATTGCATGTGAAGTTTATCATGTTTTTGCATCTTATTTGCTTAGAACGACGGTAGCATAAATAAGATGATCCCTCATAATAATTTCAAGAAAGTGTTCCCTCTAACTGTGCACCGTTGCGAAGGTTCGTTGTTTCAAAGCACCACGTGCTAATTGGGTGTGATAGATTCTAACGTTCGAATACAACGGGTGTAAGCCAGATTTACACACGCAATACACTTAGGTTGACTTGACGAGCCTAGCATGTACAGACATGGCCTCGGAACACGGAAGACCGAAAGGTCGAACATGAGTCGTATAGAAGATGTTCACCGATGATGACTAGTCCGTCTCACGTGATGATCGGACACGGCCTAGTTGACTCGGATCATGTATCACTTAGATGACTAGAGGGATGTCCGTCTGAGTGTGAGTTCATTAAATAATTTGATTAGATGAACTTAATTATCATGAACTTAGTCTAAAATCTTTGCAATATGTCTTGTAGATCAAATGGCCCACGCTAATGTTGCCCTCAACTTCAACGCGTTCCTAGAGAAAACCAAGCTAAAATACGATGGCAGCAACTATACGGACTGGGTCCGGAACTTGAGGATCATCCTCATAGCTGTCAAGAAAGCATATGTCCTAGATGCACCGCTAGGTGAAGCACCCGTTTTCCCAGCAACTCAAGACGTTATGAACGCCTGGCAGTCGCATAGTGATTATTACTCCCTGGTTCAGTGCATCATGCTTTAAAGCTTAGAACCGGGGCTCCGAAAGCGTTTTGAGCAGCACGGAGCATATGAGATGTTCCAAGAGCTGAAAATGGTTTTCCAAACTCATGCCCGGGTCGAGAGATATGAAGTCTCCGACATATTATACAGTTCTAAGATGGGGGAGAATAGTTCTGTCAGCGAGCACATACTCAAAATGTCTGGGTTGCACAACCGCCTATCTCAGCTGGGAGTTAATCTCCCGGATGATGTGGTCGTTGACAGAATCCTTCAGTTGCTCCCACCTAGCTACAAGAGCTTTGTGATGAATGATGACCCACAACTATAGGGGATCTATCGTAGTCCTTTCAATAAGTAAGAGTGTCGAACCCAACGAGGAGCAGAAGGAAATGATAAGTGGTTTTCAGCAAGGTATTCTCTGCAAGTACTGAAATAAGTGGTAACAGATAGTTTTGTGATAAGATAAATTGTAACGAGCAACAAGTAACAAGAGTAAATAAAGTACAGCAAGGTGGCCTAATCCTTTTTGTAGCAAAGGACAAGCCTGGACAAACTCTTATAATAGGAAAAGTGCTCCTGAGGACACATGGGAATATCGTCAAGCTAGTTTTCATCACGTTCATATGGTTCGCGTTCGGTACTTTGATAATTTGATATGTGGGTGGACCGGTGCTTGGGTGCTGTTCTTACTTGAACAAGCATCCCACTTACGATTAACCTCTATTGCAAGCATCCGCAACTACAACAAAAGTATTAAGGTAAACCTAACCATAGCATTAAACATATGGATCCAAATCAGCCCCTTACGAAGCAACGCATAAACTAGGGTTTAAGCTTCTGTCACTCTAGCAACCCATCATCTACTTATTACTTCCCAATGCCTTCCTCTAGGCCCAAAAAATGGTGAAGTGTTATGTAGTCGACGTTCACATAACACCACTAGAGGCTAGACAACATACATCTCATCAAAATATCAAACGAATACCAAATTCACATGACTACTAATAGCAAGACTTCTCCCGTGTCCTCAGGAACAAACGTAACTACTCACAAAGCATATTCATGTTCATAATCAGAGGGGTAATAATATGCATAAAGGATCTGAACATATGATCTTCCACCAAGTAAACCAACTAGCATCAACTACAAGGAGTAATCAACACTACTAGCAACCTACTAGCACCAATCCCGGACTTGGAGACAAGAATTGGATACAAGAGATGAACTAGGGTTTGGAGATGAGATGGTGCTGGTGAAGATGTTGATGGGGATTTCCCTCTCCCGATGAGACGAGCATTGGTGATGATGATGACGATGATTTCCCCCTCCCGGAGGGAAGTGTCCCCGGCAGAACAGCTCTGCCGGAGCCCTAGATTGGTTCCGCCAAGGTTCCGCCTCGTGGCGGCGGAGTGTCGTCCGGTCGTCCCGAAAGGTTGCTTCTTATTTTTTTCTCATCGAAAGACTTCATATAGGAGAAGATGGGCATCGGAGAGCCACCAGGGGGCCCATGAGGTAGGGGGCGCGCCCCCACCCTCGTGAGCAGGGTGTGGGCCCCCTGGCCTTCATCTTTGTCGACAATTTTTCTTTATTTATTTTAAGATATTCCATGGAGTTTCAGGACTTTTGGAGTTGCGCAGAATAGGTCTCCAATATTTGCTCCTTTTCCAGCCCAGAATTCCAGCTGCCGGCATTCTCCCTCTTCATGTAAACCTTATAAAATAAGAGAGAATAACCATAAGTATTGTAACATAACATGAAATAACAGCCCATAATGCGATAAATATCGATATAAAAGCATGATGCAAAATGGACGTATCAACTCCCCCAAGCTTAGACCTCGCTTGTCCTCAAGCGAAAAGCCAATAACAATAAATATGTCCTCATGTTTAGAGGTAGAGGCGTTGATAAAAATAAAATACGGACATGAAGGCATCATGATTAATCTCATAATAGCAACATATATAGATTTTGGCATATTATTACTTATGTTCAAGTGATGATCTTTTCATAATGCAAAAGTATGAATCAGAAACCTTATTGAGCACCAACAAATTATAACCTCAGTCATTGAAGCAATTGCAATTTATCATAACATCGGAAAGAGTCTATGTCAGAGCTTAAAAGCAAGTCCACATACTCAACTATCACTTAGTCCTTCATAATTGCTAACACTCACGCAATACTTGTGGTTATGGAGTTTTAATCGGACACAGAGAAAGATAGGGGCTTATAGTTTTTCCCCACAACCTTTTACCTCAAGGGTAATGTCAACAATAATAATTCATGCTCCACTACATCCAATTAGATATGTATATCATGTTCTTTCCAACATGCTGGGCTTGCCAAAGGATAAAATGAAAAAGGAAAGGTGAAGATCACCGTGACTCTTGCATGAGGTAGAGGATAATAATAAAAGATAGGCCCTTCGTAGAGGGAAGCAGAGGTTGCCATGCGCTTTTATGGTTGATGCACAAAATCTTAATGCAAAAGAACATCACTTTATATTGCCCCTTGTATGTGGAACTTTATTATGCAGTCCGTCGCTTTTATTACTTCCACAACAAGTTCGTACAAAGCTTATTTTCTCTGCACCAATAAGTCATGCATATTTAGAGAGCAATTTTTATTGCTTGCACCGATGACAACTTACTTGAAGGATCTTACTCAATCCATAGGTAGATATGGTGGACTCTCATGGCTAAACTGGTTTAAGGGTATTTGGAAGCACAAGTATTATCTCTACTTGGTGCTGAGCACAAGTAGTATCTCTACTTGGTGCTGAGAATTTGGCTAGCATGAGGGGGAAGGCAAGCTCGACATGTTAGAGGATCCATGACAACATACTTTATCTCAGATATAAGAAAACATAACTCATCACGTTGTCTTCCTTGTCCAACATCAACTCTTTAGCATGTTATATTTTAATGAGTGCTCCCAATCATAAAAGATGTCAATGATAATATATCCATATGTGAAACCTCTCTCTCCTTATTACTTCCTATTAATTGCAACGATGACCAAAGCTATATTTGCCAACTCCCAACAACTTTTAATCATCATACTATTTCTATGTGAAGTCATTACTTTTAATAAGATCAATATGAACTCTTTTTTTCTTTTTATTCTTTTTCTTATTCACCCAAGATCATGGCAAAACAATCAAGCCCTTGACTCAACACTAAACTTTATTATATATATAGCTCACGGACTCGATTACATAGAAAGATCATAAAGCAAAACTCAAAACTACATCATGCCATAACCTTTATTCTACTAGATCAAGATACTACTAATAGGATCGAACTAAGAAAACGGTAAAGATAGGAGTTGTGATGGTGATACGATACCGGGGCACCTCCCCCAAGCTTGGCAGTTGCCAAGGGGAGTGCCCATACCCATGTGATTATGTCTCCTTCTTTGTTGGTGAAGGTGGAGGTGTTGTAGATGATGCGGGCTTGACGTCCACCTTCCATGGCATAGGCTCACCATCATAGAAGGATGATCGAGTCTCCGGAATCCTCAAATATGCAGCCAAACTCATCCTTTTGAATCTATATTCATACTCATAGTTTTGGTTCTGCAGATCATAGATTTGGGCTTGGAGGTGCTCGATCTTCTCATGTAGCTTGAAGATGGCCTCCTCGGTGTTCTTGGCATACGGCTCGTAGTTGTTGGTGAACTCCACGAGCATCTTGTGGCTAGCGTTAATTCCACGCTCCAGCATCCCCTGGCACTTGAAAACTTGTTGCTCCATTGCTTCGAGCCTCGCCTCCATGCTTCCGGTTCCCTTTGGTCCCTCAACATTGCGGATGTGCAGCAACCCATCACGCATCTCAATGGTTTGAGGGTGTCGCAGCACCTCCGCGAGGTAAGGGTTGATCACCTTCTCGAAGAACTTGTCCTTGGAAGCACTTGGGGACGTCATGATGATCTAGATCTGCCAGAAAAACAGCTTGAAACAAGAACATGAGATAATTGCGTGATACGGCAGTCAAAACCTTTGGGAGAATATATAATGAATTCTTACCGACCAAAATATGTATCGTGCAAGAAAACGGAGTCCGGAGGGCACACGAGGTGCTCACGAGGTAGGGGGGCGCGCCCACCACCCTCGTGGAGGCCTCGTGTCCTTCCCGGACTGCCACATATTTTTCTATTTTTCTAAATATTCCAAAACGGAGAAATATTGCCTTAAAAATTGTTTTGGAGTTGGTTTACTTACCGTACCACATACCTATTCCTTTTCGGAGTCTGAAACAGTGCGAAAGTGTCCCTTATGTATTCCTCCGGGTTACGGTTTCAATAATATTGGTTTCAACATTTATGGGATTACCGAGATATAATGTTTGATTCTTTGACCGTTTACCACCTTGGTTTCTGCCTTGAAGTTGTTTATTTTATGGCACCGAACGGTAGACCTCCTCGATAACGTGGGGACCTTCCCATTTAGAGAGAAGTTTTCCTGCAAAAATCTTAAGCGAGAGTTGTATAGCAATACATAATCACCTACATTAAACTCACGCTTTTGTATCCTTTTGTCATGCCATCTTTTAACTTTTTCTTTAAATAACTTGGCATTTTCATAAGCTTGGGTTCTCCATTCATCAAGTGAGCTAATATCAAATAACCTCTTCTCACCGGCAAGTTTGAAATCATAATTGAGCTCTTTAATAGCCCAATATGCCTTATGTTCTAGTTCAAGAGGTAAGTGACCTGCTTTCCCATAAACCATTTTATACGGAGACATACCCATAGGATTCTTATATGCAGTTATATATGCCCATAATGCATCATCAAGTTTCTTGGACCAATTCTTTCTAGACCTATTAACGGTCTTTTGCAAAATTAATTTGAGCTCTCTATTACTCAATTCTACTTGACCACTAGACTGTGGGTGATAAGGAGATGCAATTCTATGGTTAACGTCATATTTAGCAAGCATTTTACGGAAAGCACCATGAATAAAGTGTGAACCACCATCAGTCATTAAATATCTAGGGACTCCAAACCTCGGGTGTCGGTGTCAAAACCGGCGGATCTCGGGTAGGGGGTCCCGAACTGTGCGTCTAGGCGGATGGTAACAGGAAACAAGGGACACGATGTTTTTACCCAGGTTCGGGCCCTCTCGATGGAGGTAATACCCTACTCCTGCTTGATTAATATTGATGATATGGGTAGTACAAGAGTAGATCTACCACGAGATCAAGGAGGCTAAACCCTAGAAGCTAGCCTATGGTATGATTGTTGTTCATTGTATATCTGTCGACTAGCCTGGCCCTGGTTTATATAATGCACCAGAGGCCTAGGATAACAAGAGTCCTAGCCGAATACGCCGGTGGGGGAGGAGTCCTTGTCTTGATCACCAAGTCTTGTGGAATCTTCCTTGTATGCGGCACCTATCCGGACTGGCCCATGAGTATGCGGCCTTGGGGGTCCTCGGCCCAATCTAACCGATTGGGGGACGACGTGGTGAGTACCCCCTAGTCCAGGACACCGTCAGTAGCCCCCTGAACCGGTCTTCAAGTTAGGGACGCTCCTCGATTCTTCTGAACTGTTCTTCATCTTCGGTTGCCGGTCTTGAAAACTGGTTCAACAAATCTTCTCATCTTCGATCTTGAGGATCGCCGAAATGCATTCGGCGAGTTTATACGTCGGGTATCCGAGGAGCCCCTTTAAGTTTCCGGCCTTTATCAATGCTTTGTTATTTTTATGCCACACCTCGGGGTTGAAGTTGTTCCCGGGCGGCAGCGTCCTCTTGCGTCCGAGCTCCAATGCCGGACTGCATTCGAGGTATCTTTTGCAGCCGAGCACCAACGCCGGACCGCTTCCCAGCTCTAACGCCGGAATGTATCCGAGCTCCAACACCGGACTGTATCCGAGCTCCAACACCGGACTATGTATCCGAGGTGTCGTAAATCACCTTGGTTCAAAGAAGTTTGAAGGAGTTTAGCCGAGCTTAATGCCGGAAATGCCCTCTAAGGAGCCAGCCACTTGCATCCGAACTATATGCGAATTGCTTCGGGTGGTGCACCACCCGAATGTGGGCTGATTTTTGGTCAATATTTTTATTGATGCAATTTATTCTCCGACGAGATATATAGCCAGAGCCCTCAAGGTGTGTATCGGTCTAAAACCGAGATGCACGAAGGATGACATAAGACTGTTGATCCCAAGAATCGCTAAGACTCGAGTTGATTTGCCAAATCGGCGGAGGATCAAGTCCTAGCTCGGCGAGAATACTTGGGATGCAAAAGCGGCGTGCTCGGACCTCGAGACTCAGGTTGGGTGCGGCCGACCAACCTAAGGATCAAAATCTCCTCGAAACTGTATTGCACTTAAGATTTTCTCGCATAGAACAAGCATTGCGGTAGCCCCGAGACACTGGTCGGTGGCAACACCGGATCGAGGGATCAATGTGCCCTTTAATATTTGTAAATAATAAGCACGAAGCCCAAGAGCCCCGAGCCTTAATGCGGGCACGGGTGGCGAATTAAGGATTGATATCCATAGTAAAATCACAAATTATGTGTAATGACTCTATGTATCCAAGTACTTTCGTCATTAATGCTCGGATCCGCATTGTACAAAACTTTGTTGACCGACCATCGGCTTCAACCTCCTCGGCGATGGCGAGGAGTGTTTGTCCTACTTTATAAATCCTTTATGAGGGCAAAGATTTACAACAAACAATGCAATCTGGCCATACGGTTTTATAAACAAAGGTATGCAGAGACATATGTTATATTACTGTTTAACAGAAGAAATGTCTTCCAAAGAAAATAGTCCCGCTATCGATTCCTTTCTTTGGGTTGTCATGCTAAGCATGATCATGAAACCTTAGCTCCAATGTAAGAGCAAAAGATCGAGGATTTAGTTTGGGAGGCCGCCAATAGCCCCGGTAGTGTTCGCGACAGCTTGAGGTCAAGCCAGTAAACACTTGACCATTATTATGAATGGCCCATCATTTAACACCGCCATCGGATCGCTGACCAGTTTACACTTATTGTTGATATCGGTTTGCTTTCTCCACCGAGGTGCTTAACCATGTGAGATGGAAGCACAATCGCGATGGTTCTCCTTTGCACACCTAGCCGAACAAAGCGGAACGTAGGAGGCAAGCGCAGAGCCGGGCAACCCAACCATTGACCGAAGACACAATTCGAAACCGATGCATATATAGCAATATCCGAGAATGTTTTCGCCAAATCTCTAAAGGAGTCCGGCGTTGCACTGCGAGACTTGTGCTGAACACAGACAAATAGTTTAAAAGTGCCAAAAGCTTGGAAAACCAAAAAACGTCAGTAAAAACATGACGTCCGAACAAGATCAAGTGTTCGGTGCCAATCCGAAAATTGGACGTTAGATAGAAAAAAGTGCTTCTGCCATGCTTTAACATGACACATCCTATCTCAAGACTTCAAGCGGGTAAGCCTACGGCTTCAGTCTCCCATCCCGAAGGCGGAGTACTTCCCATTAGGCCAGTTTAGAGAACTAAACCCTAGTGGTTTTGAGAGAGAAATTAGTCTCCCCGGCTAGTGACCGCACACTCGTGTCGAAAAAAAAGGAGTGATAAATAATAAAAACTTTGCAACGACTAAGAACAAAAACACTTAGTATGAAACGGCTCAAATAAACATAAGAGCCCCCAAGTGACTTGGGTAAAAGTTGACTATATAATGTAAGGTGACATGTAGAATGCCTTCTAGCTGGATTGTAGATCGTTTGTCGTAGCGGACCTTTTCGCTTCAACCTCTGGACCCAATAGTCCGGAGTGTGTCCGAATACCCTCGCGGGTATAAAAACCGGGGCATGCGTGGAGACCAGGCGTAGGGGTCATTAGTGCTTTATCAGACAAGTGCCCAACTAGTTATGTTATATTACATGGTTAGTAAGAAACATCTTCCAGGAGAATAGTTCCGTTAGGGGTTCCTTTCCACAGGAGGCATGCCCTAAAGTGCATGTCCGGACTGCGAAAAAGAGCAGAAAAACATCTGGGGCAGGTAAATAAATATGTAAGAAATCATCTTTTGGTTCACCGACCGAGTATTCCCTTAAGAACGCTAGCTTCGGCTTCACCCAGTCTGAGGTACATATCCGCTGACCCGGCAAGAATAATCGCAGAGGTGCTCCTTTACCACCTAGCCGAACAATCGGGAACGTGGGGGTAAGCACAGAGCCAGCAACCCAGCTTGGCCAAAACTTAAGTCATATTGATGCATATAATGGTGAATAAAAGGTACATGCGGAAGTGTGACACATGTGTTGGGCATAAAGCTCGTATTACTAAGCTTCTGTTAAAGAATCCCCCAGGTATAATGAGCATGGGTAGCGCGTCAAGTATGTGTGAACAAAGTTTGGACAAGGAAAATTTTTACAAGCAACTTTTTTTCCAAAAAAGTATAATGCTTGGTCGAACCGAACACAAGTTAGAAATTTAAAACTTTGAGCATGAAGGCAACTTAGCTGGTTAATGTGTTCGGTATTGACGACGCGGTCCGAGCTTGATGCGGGACAAGGTTCCATCCCCCAAGCCGGTCCTGAGGTGGCGGAGCAAAGAGATCGGCACTCCGAAGTGGTGACATAGCACGGTCAATGCAGGACGGCAGAGTGATGCCGAAGTCCCTGGCATGGGGTAATGAAGTGTTGATGAAGCCCCCCGTCCAGCCGAGGTGACGTCAAAGGATATAGTCCGGCTGGATCATTTCCCTGTGCACAAAAAATAGTGCAAACCAGAGATAATAGTAATAAAAAAATTGTTGCATAATAAATAAATTATGCAAAGTGAGTAATAAAAGAAATATGGCCTGGCGCCGAAGTCAATGTCGATGCAGGGCGACGGCGTGATGCGGTAAAGGCATGGCAAGGCCTGAATTCACAGGTCGGTTCGAGTTCCGGATGCGGCGTTTGCCGGACTATGTACGGAAACTGACCGAACCACCATGCAACCGTCGTTAATGCGGCCACCATTTGATAGACCTGGTTTATTTGTTGTAGCAATCTGAAGAAAGGTGATTCCCAGAATCGGGACTCGATCCGCACACCCATTGCCTGATGGGCAATAAAACAACGGCATGGTAATGCTGGCAAAGGTTGGCTCGCCGAGGCAAAGCCCTCGGCCCAGCTAACGTGACGGAGCTGGTCGGCTAGTGACGCCGAAGTGTCCGGAGTAGGTTGATGAAGAGATGATGAAGCCCCTGGTCCAGCTAACGTGATGAAGCCTTAGTGTCAGCCGATGAGTCGAAGTAGGTCGGTGTGATGGACACCAGCTTGAAAAAGCAACAGCGCGGCCCTGCCGATGCAGGTCCTGACGTGGTCGATGCCGGCTTGATGAAGCGACCGTGAGGCGATGCCGGTATGCCCTCTCCGTGTAATCCATGGGGCGGCGATGTTGGTGATGATTTATCCTTCACGATGCCGGACTCTTGTTCGGCTTGCCGAGATGATGATCCGAAGAAGTTGAGCTCGGCTCAACAAAGCAACGAGGTGTCTAGCGTAGGTCGGCAGCCGTGGAGCAATATTGCTGGACTGTTTGACACCAGCATGATACTGAAGATAGTGGGATGTGTTCGGAAACAAAACACAATACCCCATACAAAACTTCCTTCAAAAAGGATGTCCGAAATCCCGTTCATAAAAAAAGACGAACTCGGGTCGGATTCGTTTTCGCGCAGAAAACAGATCCGAAAAGTGATGCACTAATCGGAAGGTTCCCGGAGTTTGGACGGTCGGATCGAGCTGAAATTTTGAGGGGTGGTAGATATAGGAATTCCGAAGACGATCAACGGTTGGATCTTCCAAAGGAAGTCCGAGCTAGAAGCTGGACACCACACCCTAAACTCGTCCAGATTCTCGTCCAGATTCAATGCGGCTCCGGTATATCGGAGATTGCCAGAGATTCCTCCATCGGAACTCGACGAAATTTTCCAGGGATGTTGTAGACTCAATTCCGCATAATTCCACCGAAGCAATCGTTAAAACGACGCTTGAGGAGGCGGTAGCAGCGGACACAAGTCCGCTGTCCGAAAAAATAATCTGATGTCGCCCGAGGGCAATGTTGACGTTGAGCCCCCCGGCTCCCTGGATGATTCCTCCATGATCTTGATAGAGATCGGAGTTGATGTTGATGAAGGCCCTCATCCGAACATGACGATCGGAGGTAGGGCGCAGTCCTTGGTCGAACCAAGGTGACCAGTCGAGCTGGTGATGAAGATGCCGAAGTCGCAGTTGATCTGCGGGCGAGCCATCGACCTTTTGCCGAACACACAGCGGAACTCTCAATGAAAGCACCAACGTCGGTGTCAAAACTGGCGGATCTCGGGTAGGGGGTCCCGAACTGTGCGTCTAGGCGGATGGTAACAGGAAACAAGGGACACGATGTTTTTACCCAGGTTCGGGCCCTCTCGATGGAGGTAATACCCTACTCCTGCTTGATTAATATTGATGATATGGGTAGTACAAGAGTAGATCTACCACGAGATCAAGGAGGCTAAACCCTAGAAGCTAGCCTATGGTATGATTGTTGTTCATTGTATATCTGTCGACTAGCCTGGCCCTGGTTTATATAATGCACCAGAGGCCTAGGATAACAAGAGTCCTAGCTGAATACGCCGGTGGGGGAGGAGTCCTTGTCTTGATCACCAAGTCTTGTGGAATCTTCCTTGTATGCGGCACCTGTTCGGACTGGCCCAGGAGTATGCGGCTCTGGGGGTCCTCGGCCCAATCTAACCGATTGGGGGACGACGTGGTGAGTACCCCCTAGTCCAGGACACCGTCATCGGGAAAATAACTTCCTTAAGCATTTTAATAGAGGTGTTATTATCAACACTACTAGTTGGAATAGCTTCTACCCACTTAGTAACATAATCAACAACAACCAAAATATGTGTATATCCATTAGAGGCAGGAAAAGGTCCCATATAATCAAAGCCCCAAACATCAAATGGTTCAATAAAAAGTGAATAATTCATAGGCATCTCTTGACGTCTACTAATATTACCAATTCTTTGACATTCATCGCAAGACAAAACAAACTTATGGGCATCCTTGAAGAGAGTAGGCCAATAGAAACCAGATTGCAATACCTTATGTGCAGTTCTATCTCCAGCGTGGTGTCCTCCATAAGCTTCGGAGTGACACTTGCGTAGGATCTATTCCTGTTCATGCTCAGGCACACAACGTCTAATAACACCATCTACTCCTTCTTTATAAAGATGTGGGTCATCCAAAAAGTAATGCCGCAAATCATAGAAAAACTTTTTCTTTTGCTGGTATGTGAAGCTAGGTGGTATAAATTTAGCAATAATATAATTAGCATAATCAGCATACCATGGAGTGCTACGGGAAGTGCTTATGACATTTAGTTGTTCATCAGGAAAGCTATCATCAATAGGTAGTGGGTCATCAAGAACATTCTCTAACCTAGATAAGTTATCTGCAACGGGGTTCTCAGCTCCTTTCCTATCAACAATATGCAAATCAAATTCTTGCAACAAGAGAACCCATCTAATAAGTCTAGGTTTAGCATCTTTCTTTTCCATAAGATATTTAATAGCAGCATGATCAGTGTGAATAGTTACTTTAGAATCAACAATATAGGGTCTGAATTTATCACAAGCAAATACAACTGCTAAAAGTTCCTTTTCGGTAGTAGCATAATTTCTTTGAGCATTGTCTAGAGTCTTACTAGCATAATGGATAACATTTAATTTCTTATCAACTCTTTGCCCTAGAACAACACCTACAGCATAATCACTAGCATCACACATAATTTCAAAGTGTAAATTCCAATCAGGTGGCTGAACAACAGGTGCAGAGACTAATGCTTTCTTAAGTATTTCAAATGCTTCTACACAATCATCATCAAATACAAATGGTACATCTTTTTGTAATAAATTAGTTAGAGGCCGAGAAATTTTTGAGAAGTCCTTAATGAACCTCCTATAAAATCCGGCGTGACCAAGGAAACTTCTTATACCTTTGATGTCCTTGGGACATGGCATCTTTTCAATAGCATCAACCTTGGCTTTATCAACTTCAATACCTCTTTTAGAAACTTTGTGCCCCAATACAATACCTTCATTAACCATAAAGTGGCACTTTTCCCAATTCAAGACAAGATTAGTTTCTTCACATCTCTGCAAAACTCGATCAAGATTGCTCAAGCAATCATCAAAAGTGGAACCATAGACGGAAAAGTCGTCCATGAAAACCTCACAAATCTTTTCACAAAAGTCAGAGAATATAGCCATCATGCATGTTTGAAAGGTAGCAGGTGCATTACATAAACCAAAAGGCGTACGTCTATAAGCAAAAGTACCAAAAGGGCATGTAAAAGTAGTCTTTGATTGATCTTTAGCCGACACAGGTATTTGAGAGAAACCAGAATAACCATCTAGAAAGCAATAATGTGTATGTTTGCATAATCTTTCTAGTATTTGATCAATAAAAGGTAAGGGGTAATGATCTTTCTTAGTAGCTTTATTTAATTTGCGGAAATCAATTACCATCCTATAACCTATGATAATTCTTTGCGGGATCAATTCATCTTTATCAATAGGGACAACAGTGATACCTCCCTTCTTAGGGACACAATGGACAGGACTTAGCCACTAACTATCAGCAACGGGATAAATTATACCTGCCTCCAGAAGCTTGAGTATTTATTTTCTTACCACTTCTTTCATTTTAGGATTCAAACGTCGTCGAGGATCACGAACTGGTTTGGCATCCGCTTCCAAATTTATTTATGCTGACATAGAGTGGGACTAATGCCCTTAAGATCATCAAGAGTATATCCAGTAGCGGCACGGTGCTTCTTCAGAGTTTTCAATAATCTTTCTTCTTCATGCTCTGAAAGGTTAGTACTAATAATAACAGGATATATTTTCTTTTCATCAAGATAAGCATATTTAAGATTACCAGGCAATGGTTTAAGCTCAAACACAGGATCACCCTTGGGTGGAGGGGGATCCCCTAGGATTTCAACAAGCAGATTGTGTTGCAGAATAGGTTCCTGTTTAAAGAATACTTCATCTATTTCCCTTTTTTCATTCATGAACACATCATATTCATGGTCTAGCAAATAGTGTTCTAAAGGATCACTAGGAGGTACGGCAATAGAAGCAAGACCAATAATTTCATCCTTACTAGGCAATTCTTCCTCACGATGTTGTTTACTAAATTTAGAGAAATTAAACTCATGAACCATATCATCCAAGCCAATAGTAACAACATTCTTTTTGCACTCTATCTTAGCATTAACAGTATTCAAGAAGGGTCTACCAAATATAATGGGACAAAAGCTATCTTGTGGAGAACCAAGAACAAGAAAATCAGCGGGAAATTTGGTTTTTCCACAGAAGACTTCAACATCTCTAACAATTCCCATTGCAGATATAGTATCTCTATTGGCAAGTTTAATTGTAACATCAATATCTTCTAACTCAGCAAGTGCAATATCATGCATAATTTCTTTGTATAAGTCTATGGGTATAACGCTAGCACTAGCACCCATATCACATAAGCCATCATAACAATGATCTCCTATTTTAACAGAAATAACAGGCACGCCTACCATAGGTCTATGTTTATCTTTAGCACACGGTTTAGCAATTCTAGCAGTTTCACCGCAAAACTGGATAACATGCCCATCAATATTATCAGACAAGAGATCTTTAACAATAGCAATATTAGATTCTACTTTGACTTGCTCAGGAGGTGTATAAGTTCTAATATTGCTTTTACAAACAACAGTTGAAGCTTTAGCATGATCCTTTACTCTAACAGGGAAAGGTGGTTTCTCAACATAAGAGGTAGGAACAATAGGATCATTATAAGTGACAGTCTTTTCTTCAACTTTAATAGGTGCAGCTACTTTTACTTCTATGGGAGGATGATATTTAAACCACTTCTCCTTAGGGAGATAAACATAAGTAGCAAAAGATTCACAAAAAGAAGCTACTATCTCAGAGTCAAGTCCATATTTAGTGCTAAACTTATGGAAAATATCGGTATCCATAAAAGATTTAACACAATCAAACTTAGGCGTCATACCTGACTCCTTACCTTCATCGAGGTCCCAATCTTCCGAGTTGCGTTTAATTCTATCCAATAAATTCCATTTAAATTCAATAGTCTTCATCATAAAAGAGCCAGCACAAGAAGTATTGAGCATGGTGCGATTGTTATCAGAAAGCCGAGCATAAAAACTTTTGAATAATTATTTCTCTTGGGAGCTCATGATTGGGGCATGAATATAACATTGATTTAAGCCTCCCCCAAGCTTGAGCGATGCTTTCTCCTTCGCGTGGCCAAAAATTATATATATAATTGCGATCACGATGAACAAGATGCATAGGGTAATACTTTTGATGAAATTCCAATTTCAATCTTTTATAGTTCCATGATCTCATATCATCACATAGCCTATACCATGTCAATGTGTCTCCCTTCAAAGATAAAGGGAAGGCCTTCTTCTTAACAACATCATCGGGTATACCTGCAAGCTTAAATAATCCACAATTTCATCCACATAGAGTAGATGTTCATCAGGATGCTTTGTTCCATCTCCTGTAAAAGTATTAGCTAGCAGTTTTTCCATCATACCCGAACGAATTTCAAAATAAGTTTCATTTTCAATAGGTTCAGTAGGTTGAGGAGCAACTCTTTGCTCTACTGGACGGGGTGAAGATACCCCGAACAAACCCCTCAGAGAATTACTTTCCATAGTAACAAGTGACAGAAAATTTCAGCACACTATATAAATTTTTCCTTACCAAATTCCACTTACCAAAGGCGCTACACTCCCCGGCAACGGCGCAAGAAAAGAGTATTGATGACCCACAAATATAGGGGATCTATCGTAGTCCTTTCAATAAGTAAGAGTGTCGAACCCAACGAGGAGTAGAAGGAAATGATAAGCGGTTTTCAGCAAGGTATTCTCTGCAAGTACTGAAATAAGTGGCAACAGATAGTTTTTGATAAGATAAATTGTAACGAGCATCAAGTAACAAGAGTAAATAAAGTGCAGCAAGGTGGCCTAATCCTTTTTGTAGCAAAGGACAAGCCTGGACAAACTCTTATAATAGGAAAAGCGCTCCCGAGGACACATGGGAATATCGTCAAGCTAGTTTTCATCACGTTCATATGATTCGCGTTCGTTACTTTGATAATTTGATATGTGGGTGGACCGGTGCTTGGGTGTTGTTCTTACTTGAACAAGCATCCCACTTATGATTAACCTCTATTGCAAGCATCCGCAACTACAACCAAAGTATTAAGGTAAACCTAACCATAGCATGAAACATATGGATCCAAATCAGCCCCTTACGAAGCAACGCATAAACTAGGGTTTAAGCTTCTGTCACTCTAGCAACCTATCATCTACTTATTACTTCCCAATGCCTTCCTCTAGGCCCAAATAATGGTGAAGTGTTATGTATTCGACGTTCACATAACACCACTAGAGGCTAAACAACATACATCTCATCAAAATATCAAACGAATACGAAATTCACATGACTACTAATAGCAAGACTTCTCCCGTGTCCTCAGGAACAAACGTAACTACTCACAAAGCATATTCATGTTCATAATCAGAGGGGTAATAATATGCATAAAGGATCTGAACATATGATCTTCCACCAAGTAAACCAACTAGCATCAACTACAAGGAGTAATCAACACTACTAGCAACCTACTAGCACCAATCCCGGACTTGGAGACAAGAATTGGATAAAAGAGATGAACTAGGGTTTGGAGATGAGATGGTGCTGGTGAAGATGTTGATGGAGATTGCCCTCTCCCGATGAGAGGAGCATTGGTGATGATGATGACGATGATTTCCCCCTCCCGGAGGGAAGTGTCCCCGGCAGAACAGCTCTGCCGGAGCCCTAGATTGGTTCTACCAAGGTTCCGCTCGTGGCGGCGGAGTCTCGTCCCGAAAGGTTGCTTCTTATTTTTTTCTCATCGAAAGACTTGTAGCGACCCGACCTCAGATGGTCAAGTCTCTGTGCTTCTGTGTCATCCCTGGATCGGTAATGCTGAAACACACAGTACTCGAAGGATTTATAAACAGAGTAGCAATCACACACTTATTACATCGAATGTCTCAAAAGAGAACTTATTACAATAATATGGCTTAAGGCCATCTAATGCGACAACAGCGGAAGGCTTGGAAGGTAAAGTGAGTCCATCAACTCCAACGGCATAACTGAGCTGCACGACAACGACCTACAAATCCTTACTTCTCGTCTGAAAAGTCTACAACATAATACGTTGCAGCCCGAGAACGGGTCAGCACATGGAATATGCTGGCAATGTAACACATAGAGAGTAATGAAAGAATGAGCTATACTACATGCATATATGGCTGGTGGAAAGCTCTCTGATTCTGATTTTGCGAAAAGCCAATTTTTCCCTACATCAAAGGAATAAATTTTACTTTAACTATCATGGTGGTTGAAACATCATTGAGAAGGTACCCCCCAACTCAGATGATCCCAATTAAGGTAATTAACATCCCAGCAATATTAATTTAGAGTGATGAGATACATGTGAATACTCAAGTACTAGATACTCAGAATTGTCCATGACCGGGGACACGGCTGACCATGATTAGATTGTACACTCTGCAGAGGTTTGCGCACTTTTCCCCACAAGACTCGATCGCCTCCGTTGGTTTCTCGCACTTCATGGTGTTTGAGAGACGGATGACCGAGACACAGTCTTTCAGAAACATTAACTCTCTACTCCGGATAGATCATACCAAACCTATAAACCCACTACCTGCTGACCTACCTCTTCGAGAGCTTCACGTAACTTACTCAACTATGCTAGAGCCCATAATAGCTTGTGGCTGCACACGGAAGTTTTCTAGCATGAATAATCTCAGTTCCCTTTGAGCCTGGGTGGCGGTCCATAGGAAGATCACACGGGTACCCCGGGATTTCCAAAAAACAACAGACAACACTGGGTTCCCCAGGTGCCTCAATCCACCCAGATGTGTATTTAAGTTGCCACCTTAAAGTAAACCATTAATTAACAACCTCACATATGTCGTGAATATCTCTCAAACCCAATCCACGTCTACGAGCATAGCATGGCAATATAAGCATAACGTAAAAGTAACTCCCAAGGGTTTGAAAGTAATAGGGCAATAGGTTCCTACCTCATCATCTACTTCCCAACCCACAAATTAATGACATCCTAATCATGCAATGTTTGGGGTTGAAACTAATGCATAAAAACTGGGTAGGAAAAGATATGATCAAGTGTTACTTGCCTTGCTGACGATCCGCGAATCCTAGAGACTCGTAGTAACACGCTTCGCACTCCGGGAATCCTATCACAAGCAAACAATACATACATAAGCATACAACAAAGATGCATGAATAAAACTTCAACTGAAAGAGGTTGACCGGAGAGTTTAACTTAAGAACTCCGGTTTGCAAAAAGAATCAAACCAAACGAAACAACGAAACTCAAACGGCGAGAGAAACAAGGTCCGTTTACTAATCTGAACTAGAGTCAAATTTTACAATGACGAAAACTGGTTTGAGTTGATTATTCGGAAAGAGGGTTTCGATACGAAACTCCAGGCGCTTGAATCGCCTGATTCCGATAAACGAGTGAAAAGATAAACTGGTTTGAAAATTGGATCTGAAATCGCGATCGGAATAACCGCGGAATAAATCGAATAAAAGAAAACGCGATGAACTGTTAAACGAACGAACGTTCGTTAACAGAACTTAAACAGTGAACGCGTTCGTTAAAACTAACGGACAAACGGACGTTCGTTAAATAAATAAATCGACGAAAATAAACCGATCTATATAAAAAACGATCTAGGGTTTTTTTAAAACCGAAGAGTTTCTTAAAAAAAACGGCGGCGGGGTCGGGTACCTCCGGCGAGGCGCGTCCGGCGAGCGGGCGGCTCCGCGGGTCCGGGTGGGGGGGTCGACGAGGGCGGCGGCGGCGGCGGCTCGGCGGGAGGTGGCGGCGACGGCGCTGGAGGGGCGCGGCGGCGGCGCTGGCTCCGGCGGCTCGGGGCTCCGGCTCGGGCGGCTCGGGCTCCGTGGGCGGGTGTTGGTGGCGGAGGCGGGCGGCGGTATTTAAGGGGTCGGGGGCGGGCGGCGACTTGGGGAAGGGGGCGCCCGGGGTGGAGTCCGGCTCGGACTCCCCTCGGCGTCCGTGCCTCGCACGGCGGCGTGCGGAGGGAGGCGGCGGCGCTCGCGGGCCTGCCTGGCTCGGCTGGGCCTTTGGCCTAGTAGGGCGCGGGTCCGTTTCATTTTTTTTTTAAAACATTCCGCCGAAAGAAAAATTCCTCGAAAAATAAATAAAAATCTAAAAATTCCAAAATAACTTTTCTCCGTCTAAATAAAATATTTAGAACTGGATGAACTTTTCTTGGCCCATAAAATGAAAAAAAAAATTAAAGCGTGCAATTTTTTTCTAAGACAAATAAAATTCCAAATAAGTAAAAATAAAATCCCAAAAATGATTTTAACATTTTTCCTCCGGTATTTCAATTATTTTGGAGAAGTCATATTATCTCCCCTCATTTATTTTAAACTTGAAATATTTTTCCGGAGAGAAAAATAATTAAAATCCAATATCCTCGACCTTCACTTGATAAAATTCAAATGTGAAGAATCAAAAAATCCCCAACTCTTCGAGGGTCCTTGAGTTGCTTAGGATTTTCGAGGATAGCAAATGAATATGCAATAAAATATGATATGCATGGATGACCTATGTCTAACATGCCAAATTGAAAATTTGGGATGTTACAAACCTACCCCCCTTAAGATGAATCTCGCCCTCGAGATTCGGGTTGGCTAGAAAATAGGTGCGGATGGTCCTTGCGAATATCATCCTCTCGCTCCCAGGTGGCTTCCTCCTCGGTATGGTGACTCCACTGAACTTTGCAAAACTTGATCACCTTGTTGCGAGTGACTCGGCTATCAAACTCCAAAATCTTTACTGGCTTCTCCTCATAAGTTAGATTATCATTCAGTTGAATTGCCTCCAAAGGTACTGTATCGTTCAACGGTATGTCGGCCATCTCCGCGTGGCACTTCTTCAGTTGCGATACGTGAAACACATCATGAACTCCTGACAGTCCTTCAGGTAACTCCAGCTTGTAGGCAACTTCTCCCATCCGTTCCAAAACACGATACGGTCCTACAAATCTTGGGGCTAACTTTCCTTTTACTCCAAAACGTTTCACTCCCCTCAGGGGTGATACTCACAGATATACTCTGTCTCCGATTTCATAGATTACTTCCTTGCGTTTTGAATCTGCGTAACTCTTCTGTCTAGACCGAGCAATCTTTAGCTTTGTCTCGATCAGTTTAACCTTCTCCTCTGAGTCTTTGATCAAGTCTGGTCCAAACAACTGACGGTCTCCAACCACGTCCCACATCAATGGTGTTCTACATCTGCGTCCATCTGAGCTTGAGCGGTGCCATCTTCAAACCGGCTCGGTAGCTGTTGTTGTATGAGAATTCTGCGTACGGCAAATTGTCATCCCAACTAGATCCATAATCTAGCGCACAGACTCTCAACATATCCTCCAAAATCTGATTGACTCTCTCTGTCTGTCCATCCGTCTGTGGGTGGAATGCGGTACTAAACTCCAATCTGGTACCCAAAGTCTGGTGTAGCTGATGCCAAAACTTTGAAGTAAACTGTGTTCCTCTATCTGATACGATGCTCCTCGGAACTCCATGCAAACATACAATCCTGGTCATATATATCTTGGCCAATTTGGCACTTGTATAAGTTGTTTTCACTGGGATGAAGTGAGCTACCTTGGTCAACCGATCCACTACTACCCATATTGAATCATATCCTGCTTTGGTTCGGGGTAATCCGGTGATAAAATCCATGCCAAGTTTGTCCCACTTCCATTCGGGTATTGGCATAGGTTGCAATAGTCATGCTGGCTTTTGATGCTCGGCCTTCACTCTCTGGCATACATCACAAACGGCTACATACTCGGCAATATCCTTTTTCATACCAGTCCACCAGAAACGTTCCTTCAAGTCCAAATACATCTTGGTGTTTCCGGGGTGAATCGAGTATGGTGAGTCATGAGCCTCTTCAAGTATTAACTTATTGATCTCCAAATTGTTGGGCACATAAATCCGATCCTCAAACCACAAGGTATCATGCTCATCCTCGCGAAAACCTTTGGCTTTTCCTTTGCCCATCCTTTCCTTTATCTCAGCAATCTCCTTATCCTCCTTCTGAGCTTCTCGAATCTTGTCTAGCAATGTCGACTGAACCTCCATTGTTGCAAGAAAACCTCTTGGAACAATCTCCAACTGTAGTTCCATAATATCCTCTGCTAACCCCTTTGGTAGTCCTCTACCCTTAAGGATATTGGCATAACTTTTCCGACTTAAAGTGTCTGCTACAACATTGGCCTTTCCTGGATGGTAATGTAGCTTCATATCGTAATCCTTTATAAGCTCCAGCCATCTCCTCTGTCTGAGGTTCAACTCCTTCTGTGTGAAAATGTACTTCAAACTCTTATGATCCGTGTACACATCACAACGGTTTCCCATGAGATAATGTCTCCAGGTCTTCAACGCATGTACCACAGCTGCTAACTCCAAATCATGCGTGGCATAGTTCAACTCATGAGGCTTCAGTTGTCGTGAGGCATACGATACAACTTTTCCTTCCTGCATAAGAACACATCCAAGTCCCAAGCGAGAGGCATCACAATACACTTGAAACTCCTTATGTATATCTGGCAAGGTCAGCACTGGGGCTGTAGTCAATCGTTTCTTCAACTCTTGGAAGCTTGTTTCACAATCCTCTGTCCATTTGAACTTGGTATCCTTCTTTAACAACTCTGTCATTGGTTTAGCAATCTTGGAAAAATTCTCAATAAATCTCCTATAATATCCTGCCAGTCCAAGGAAACTGCGAATCTCGCCGACTGAAGTGGGTGCCAACCATTCAGTGACTGACTGAATTTTACTGGGATCTACTGCTATACCCTCTCCTGATATAACATGCCCAAGAAATCCAACTTCCTTCAACCAAAACTCACACTTGCTGAATTTGGCATATAACTGGTGTTCCCTGAGTTTCTCGAGAACCAAACGTAGATGTTCTGCGTGCTCCTCTTCGTTCTTCGAGTAAACCATAATATCATCGATAAACACCACAACAAACTTGTCCAAATATTCCATGAACACTTTGTTCATCATACTCATAAAATAGGCAGGGGCGTTAGTCAGTCCAAATGACATGACCGTATACTCATATAATCCATATCGAGTGGTGAACGCTGTCTTTGGTATATCCTTTTCTCGTATCTTCAACTGATGATATCTTGATCGTAGATTGATCTTAGAAAACACCTTAGCTCCTTGCAACTGATCAAACAGATCATTAATCATCGGTAAGGGATACTTGTTCTTTATCGTTACTTCATTCAAAGCTCGGTAATCAACAACCATCCTCAGGGTTTTATCCTTCTTCTCCACCAAAAGTACTGGTGCTCCCCAAGGCGATGAACTTCTTCGAATGTAACCTTTCTCCAATAACTCCTTGATCTGCTTCTTAATTTCTTCCAGATCATTTGCGGGCGTTCGATAGGGTCTCTTTGATATTGGCCCTGTACCTGGTATTAGTTCTATCAGAAACTCAATGTCTCGATCCGGTGGCATGCCTGGTAACTCTTCCGAAAAACATCCGGATAATCCTTCACTACAGGTACTTCCTCTTGCACAACTCCCGTGAGGGTATTCACTTGGCTCCTCCTAGGAACATGCCTAGATACATACTTAATCCTTTTTCCCTCCGGGTGGTAAGATAAATTGACTTGCTTGCACAGCCAATACTTCCTCAAACTTGACATCCAATCCATACCTAATATCACATCCAATCCTTGCGACTCCAAGATAATTAGGTCAGACGGAAAAACATGTGTGCCAATGATTAGGGGTATCTGGGTGCACCATCTGCTAGCCATATACTCTGCTCCAGGCGAGCTCACTAAAAGAGGGGTCCTAAGGGTCTGGGTTGGTAACTTAAACTTATCCACAAATCCCCTTGATATGTATGAATGCGATGCACCAGTATCAAAAAGAACAATAGCGGTAAATGACTGAACCAAAAACTTACCTATTACCGCATCCGGCTGCTCTTCAACTTCCTCCACGTTAACGTGGTTCACTTGTCCTTTGTTGAATGGATTGGGCTTCTTCCCAGCGCTCCCATTTCCGTTTCCATTCTTTCCTTCAGGGCAGTCATTGGCATAGTGCCCTGTTTTCCCGCACTTAAAGCAAATAACTTGACTTAAGTCCCTCTTGGCGGGTGTAGCTGGGTTAGAGTGATTTTGATTGTTGTTGGCTCCATTCCCATTCCCATTCTTCGCACCATTATGCGATCCTCCTCCAGTATGGTTATGTCCTCCATGGTTATGAACTAGTCCTCCCGAGTTCGGGGTTAAGCGAGGTTTCTGGTGAGCTCCTGAGTTATACTTCCCTTGTCCATACTTCCTCTTACGATTCTCAATTTGCTGCTGCTTTCCTTCAATCATTAGGGCCTTATCTACCAACTCCTGGTAGTTGTTGAAAGTTGCCACCATCAGCTGCATACTCATCTCATCATTCAGCCCTTCCATAAACTTCTCTTGCTTCGCGGCATCCATGGCCACATCACCAGGGGCATAGCGTGATAACTTGCTAAACTCATCCACGTACTGAGCCACAGTACGGTTCCCCTGGCATAAGTTGCGAAACTCACGCTTCTTTATCCGCATGGCTCCAATTGAAACATGGGCCGTGCGGAAAGCTTGTTGGAACTGGTCCCAAGTGACATTGGCTACAGGAAAAGTAGTTGTGTAATTCTCCCACCATGCGGCTGCTGGTCCATCCAATTGATGTGCGGCAAAGCGCACTCTTTCAGCTTCCGTGCATCCTGCGGTGGTTAACTCCCTTCCAATTCAGTGTAACCAGTCATCTGCAACTATTGACTCGGTGCTACTGGAAAACACCGGCGGTTGTAAGCTTAGAAAACGGGCTAAATTGTCCACTGGCGGCGGGTTGTTGTTGTTGTTGTTGTTGTTGGCATTGCCCTGGTTCTGAACTAGCAGTTGCATCAAGGTATTCTGCTGTTGGATCAACTGAGTGAGCTCTGGTGGGAAAGCAAAACCGGGGTCACGTCTCAGAGGCATCTGAGGTTTTAGAGGGGAGAGATTAGAAATAGAAAGAGGTCTAGTGAGAAAACACTACCCATATGCACATGAGGCAAAACACACATTCATTCAATCAAGCAAGCAAGGGCATACAAAACGATCTAGGACTATCGCATAAGTGCTCAACTACTACTAGTTACATGGGGGAAAATACTACTAATATTTGGTGGTCATCTAGAAATTTTGATCGGTGGAAGACTCCATAATGTCTACTCCAGCTTCGTCTTCATAGTCATCATCACATGGATCTGAGTCGGTGTCGTCGATGATGATGTAGTTGTCTGGACAAGCGGGGTCTTCTTCCTCTTCTTGCTCTTCTTCCTTGGGTGCTGGTCCTCCCATGAAGACTCCAATCTTCTTGACTAGGTCGTCATTCTTCTCCAGTAGTATCTTGATTTCTTCCTCATATCCATCGCATGTAGACTTGAGTTCTTCCTCCAATTCGATGATCTTAGTTTTCGCCTTCTTCAAGTCCAGCATGTCTGCACACATCTGGTTCTCATGACGTCGAATGTGCTGGTTTAGCTCCTGGATGTAAGCTGCAATGGATCTATCCTTCTTGGTGCTAACTACTTCCCATTGCTCGTCTCGGCGCCCACATATTTGGTATATGGTGTCTTTAAGCTCCTTATTGTAGACTTCTCCAATGCGTCCCATGGTAATGTGAGCTGCCATACTCTTTCCTAAGCTCCATGTTGGTGCATTGAAAACACATACTATGGGCTCCGTGCTTGGTGCAAACGTCCTTCCGGAACTAGGGCTTGAATCTTCCAAAGATTCTTCTTACGGTAAGGTGGCGTTATGCGTCCGGTGAAGCTTGGTATTCCAATATTCAGGTACCTAGTGACTTCCTTCAAGTGGCGTCCAAAGGTGTGTCTTCATCGGTTGGGCAAACTTGTACTTCATCTCCGTCATCCTAAAGAGTGGAAAAATGGAGAGAGGTCAGAAATGAGTAGAGAAGAGTGACCTAGGGTTTTATCTTAGTGGTCGTGTCCTACACTCGGTGTGTGCTCGATACCATCTTGTAGCGACCCGACCTCGAGATGGTCAAGTCTCGTGCTTGTCATCCTGGATCGGTAATCTTGACACACACGATTACTCGAAGGATTTATAAACAGAGTAGCAATCACACACTTATTACATCGAATGTCTCAAAAGAGAACTTATTACAATAATATGGCTTAAGGCCATCTAATGCGACAACAAATGGAAGGCTTGGAAGGTAAAGTGAGTCCATCAACTCCAACGGCATAAGCGAGCTGCACGGCAACGACCTACAAATCCTTACTCCTCGTCTAAAAGTCTGCAACATAATACGTTGCAGCCCGAGAACGGGTCAGCACATGGAATATGCTGGCAATGTAACACATAGAGAGTAATGAAAGAATGAGCTATACTACATGCATATATGGCTGGTGGAAAGCTCTACGGTTACAATTTTGCGAAAATCCAATTTTTCCCTACATCAAAGGAATAAATTTTACTTTAACTCTCATGGTGGTTGAAACATCATTGAGAAGGTACCCCCCAACTCAGATGATCCCAATTAAGGTAATTAACATCCCAGCAATATTAATTTAGAGTGATGAGATACATGTGAATACTCAAGTACTAGATACTCAGAATTGTCCATGACCGGGGACACGGCTAACCATGATTAGATTGTACACTCTGCAGAGGTTTGCGCACTTTTCCCCACAAGACTCGATCGCCTCCGTTGGTTTCTCGCACTTCATGGTGTTTGAGAGACGGATGACCGAGACACAGTCTTTCAGAAACATTAACTCTCTACTCCGGATAGATCATACCAAACCTATAAACCCACTATGTCAGGACCCCGATTCCAAGTCACATCGACCTAGCTGGTAACACCTCATATCACTTTGTGGCCTCACGCACGGTATCCCCACGGGTGTCGCCTTACCATGGCCGGGACCGTTTAAATCTTTTGGCTCACGATATGATAGTGTCGCTAGCATCCACATGACAAAGAACCGGGCCGACATGGCTAGTCGTGAACCCAAAGCGGCACTAACCTATAGGAACAGATCATACATGAAACACTTGAGCATGTCGGTCATCAACGTATGAACTTGGGCTGTAGTGCCTCTATCCACTCCGATATCCCGGCTGTAGCAGCTAGGCAGGACTCAAGTATCACCTCGTGACATTTCCCGAAGAATACATAGGAACGAAATGAATCACATGCCGCCACCAAGTGTCCAAGCAGTAGTCTTTGGGCTAGCAGGACTCCGGTGAACCGGCTGTAGCGGACTACTATCGCTCGTAATCACGAGACTACATTTCCCCATATGAGAGGCTGCCAAGGATAAACAACTAGTTTGTCGGATCCCACACATACCAAGCATTTCAAACATACACACATTATGCTCAATATGCGTAGATACAACATGGCATCACAACATAACTCTCGACTCAAATATTATTCATTAGGCTCAAGAGCGAGATATTACAAACATGGGTCTCATGACCCAACACTCGAAAACATACAAGTCAAAACACAAGCGGAAGCTAAACATGTCTGATACGCATAACTATAAATGAAAAAGGCCGAGAAGCGACTATCTACCGAGATCTGCCGAGGGCACAAGATCGTAGCTGAGGTAACAAGCTAAACGTCAAGTCCAAGCGAACTACTAGCGAGGCCGACGTCTCTCGCAAAACATAAAATAAGCAAACGTGAGTACAATTGTACTCAGCAAGACTTACATCGAAACTAACTACATATGCATCATTATCAAAAGGGGTGGTGGAGTTTGACCGCAGCAAGCCAGCTTTGACTCGGTGGCTATCCTGAACTACATTTGCAAGTAACTCTTTTGAGGTGGCGCTTTACGAGTCCACATATTCACCATGGCAATACACCACTATGGACCCGCTCCGTCTCCCTACGAGAACGCCATCCATAGCACTCACGCTTATCTTGCGCATTTTAGAGTATCCACTTTTACTTGTCTATGAACTGATATAGGCAACCCGAAGTCCTTCTCCGTGGACACGGCTATTCAATAGATCATATTAAACCCTGCAGGGTGTTCTTCACACACTCTCACCACTTACCGCCGTTTACGACATGTACTCGGCAACCTTCAAGCGGAAGCCCAACGTGGGTGTCGGCCACAGCCTACCTAAACACTCAAGTCCCTAGTCCAGGTTTATCGCCTATTCGGGTTCCATCCGCAGGAGTCCGCCGAGGTTTCCCATACAGCCCCGAACGATGTGTGCAGGGTTCCCGAGATACCAAACGGGCACTTTCGGTACACGGGCCCACGGTGCCTACCGCAACACAACCCACCCCTAAGGTCAGCGTTATGTGCGGCCCAAAGATGCTACAAACACGAAACTACTTGCAACTCCCTTGACCGAGGACAAGGGTGGTCAAGAAGCCGAGAGGGTCCATTGGTTTCGGGCCCAATGCGTGGTAGTAACTGTTTCATGGATCACAAACACGAACTCAGTTCTGAGGGCGGCTGCAATGAGACAACCCACCATGTACTCCTACATGGCCTCTCACCGCTACCTTTACCAAATCGTGTTCACCCACTTAGCTCACACACAATAGGACATGTTCATAACAATTCCAATTCATTCCCGATGAATCAGACCCGACTCAACTCTAAGCAGTAGCAGGCATGACAAACAAGCATAAATGAGTAGGCACATCATGGCTCAAACAATTCCTACTCATGCTAGTGGGTTTCATCTAATTCTTGTGGAATGACAGTCATGCAAAGGATCAAGGGTTCAGCTACCAGCAAGCAAATGTGATTGAATCGTTGTTGTCCTAATGCAATAAAATAGAGCAGGCGAGAGAGTGGGATTGTATCGGAATGAACAAGGGGTTTTGCTTGCAATCGGTGTCATCGAATAATCATCGTCGGACATCGCTCACATAATTACCGCAAACAAAAGAGAACACAATCAATGCAATGCACATATATGATGCATGATCAGGTTAAAACTGAATTCACCTAATGCAATAATAAACCAAGTTAGTTGGAGTGGAATTCAAACAAGGTTGAATTCCAACTCAAAATGCTATTTCATAAGTTACCCTAATCATGATTCATCCTATTCAGTGATGTTAACTTGTTCAAACATGCATGATCATGGCATAAACAGATTCTTCATATTTTTCTGATCATTTTTCATATATAAATTATTTCCATCCGAGTTACGGTTGAATTTATATGATTTTTAGAAGTTTAGAGTATTTTCTGAAATTTACTGAATTAAATTAAATCTAGAAACCTAATTATGGCGTCAGCCTGACGTCAATGTGACGTCAGCGGGTCAACAGGCGCGGTCCAGGTCAACCCTGACCAGTGGGTCCACTGGTCAGTGACTCAGAGCTGGGTTGGGTGGATGACAGGTGGGACCGGTCAACACTGACTTGTCGGGTCAATCTTGACACGTGGGGTCCACCAGTTAGTACTAATCTTAACGTAAAATAGACAATGATTAATTAAGGCGTGGGGCCCATGTGTAAGCGGGTCGGGGGTAGTTAAGCAGGCGGGGCCCGCATGTCGAGGACCCGGGTGGTGAACCCGATCAAAGGGTCATCGCCACCGGCGGCTTGACGCCAGCGACGTCGAACGCGAGCAGCGAAGGCCCAGGGTTGCTCCTCCGGTGGCTAAAAGTGCGGCGGAGGGCACCAGGGGGGAGCCATTGATCCCGCGCATCTAGGGGGACCAACGGAAGGTGTGGGGGCGGCCGGAATCGCGCCGGCGTCGAGCTTTGGCGGCGGCCGGAGCTCGGTGTCCGTCAGCTATGGCCTAGAGGACGCGGAGAGGCCGGGAAGAGGGGAATCGGGCGCGCGCTCAGGAGGAGGCGGCGGGTAGCTCGAGGCTCGGGGCGCCCGGCGACGGGCGAATCGAGGCGGCGGTCGTCGGTGGCGAACTTGAAGACGAGAGGAAAGGCGGCTGCTCGGGGCCTCCGCGCCCGTGCGTCTCAGCGAAGAGGGCTAGGGCGACGGGCGCGGATCGTTTGGGTGCAGTGGCGAGGCGAGAGGTGGCAGTGGCCGTGGCTACTGGCGAAGCGGTGGCGGCACGGCTCTCGGGCACGAGGTGCAGAGCGAGAGAGAGAGGAGAGGGGCGGGAAGAGTGAGGGGGTCCAGGTCGCGTGATGCATAAAACTAGGAAAAGATATGATCAAGTGTTACTTGCCTTGCTGACGATCCGCGAATCCTAGAGACTCGTAGTAACACGCTTCGCACTCCGGGAATTCTATCGCAAGCAAACAATACATTCATAAGCATACAACAAAGATGCACGAATAAAACTTCAACTGAAAGAGGTTGACCGGAGAGTTCAACTTAAGAACTCCGGTTTGCAAAAAGAATCAAACCAAACGAAACAACGAAAATCAAAGGGCGAGAGAAACAAGGTCCGTTTACTAATCTGAACTAGAGTCAAATTTTACAATGAAGAAAACTGGTTTGAGTTGATTATTCGGAAAGAGGGTTTCGATACGAAACTCCAGGCGCTTGAATCGCCTGATTCCGATAAACGAGCGAAAAGATAAACTGGTTTGAAAATTGGATCTGAAATCGCGATCGGAATAACCGCGGAATAAATCGAATAAAAGAAAAAGCGACGAACTGTTAAACGAACGAACGTTCATTAACAGAACTTAAACAGTGAACACGTTCGTTAAAACGAACGGACGTTCGTTAAATAAATAAACCGACGAAAATAAACTGATCTATATAAAAAACGATCTAGGGTTTTTTTATAAAAAAAATCGAAGAGTTCCTTAAAAAAACCGGCGGCGGGGTCGGGTACCTCCGGCGAGGCGCGTCCGGCGAGCGGGCGGCTCCGGCGGGTCCGGGATGGGGCGGGTCGGACGAGGGCGGCGGCGGCTCGGCGGGAGGCGGCGGCGACGGCGCTGGGAGGGCGGCGGCGACGGCGCTGGGCTCCGGCGGCTCGGGCTCCGGCTCAGGCTGCTCGGGGCTCCGGCCAGGGTGGTGGTGGCGGGTGGTGGTGGCGGAGGCGGGCGGCGGTATTTAAGGGGGGCGGGCGGCGACTTGGGAAGGGCGCCGGGGTGGAGTCCGGCTCGGACTCCCGGCGTCCATGCCTCGCCGGGCGGCGTCTTGGGAGGAGGCGGCGGCGCTCGCGGGCCTGCCTGGCTCGGCTGGGCCTTTGGCCTAGTCGGGCGCGGGTCCGTTTCGTTTTTTTTTCTTTAAAACATTCCGCCGAAAGAAAAATTCCTAGAAAAATAAATAAAAATCTAAAAATTCCAAAATAAGTTTTCTCCGTCTAAATAAAATACTTAGAACTGGATGAACTTTTCTTGGCCCATAAAATGAATTTTTTAAAGCGTGCAATTTTTTTCTAAGACATATAAAATTCCAAATAAGTAAAAATAAAATCCCAAAAATGATTTTAACATTTTTCCTCCGGTATTTCAATTATTTTGGAGAAGTCATATTATCTCCCCTCATTTATTTTAAACTTGAAATATTTTTCCGGAGAGAAAAATAATTAAAATCCAATATCCTCGACCTTCACTTGATAAAATTCAAATGTGAAGAATCGAAAAATCCCCAACTCTCCGAGGGTCCTTGAGTTGCTTAGGATTTTCGAGGATAGCAAATGAATATGCAATAAAATATGATATGCATGGATGACCTATGTATAACATGCCAAATTGAAAATTTGGGATGTTACAGACTTCATATAGGAGAAGATGGGCATCGGAGAGCCACTAGGGGGCCCACGAGGTAGAGGGGCGCGCCCCCCACCCTCCTGAGCAGGGTGTGGGCCCCCTGGCCTTCATCTTTGGCGAAGATTTTTCTTTATTTATTTTAAGATATTCCGTGGAGTTTCAGGACTTTTGGAGTTGCACAGAATAGATCTCCAATATTTGCTCCTTTTCCAAATTTCTCCATTCCAGCTACATTCTCCCTCTTCATGTAAACCTTATAAAATAAGAGAGAATAACCATAAGTATTGTAACATAATGTGAAATAACAGCCATAATGCGATAAATATCGATATAAAAGCATGATGAAAAATGGACGTATCAATGAACTTCAATATGCAGTGGATGGAAAAGACCATTCCTGAGGTATATTCAATGCTGAAATCAGCGGAGGTGGAGATCAAAAAGGAACATCAAGTGTTGATGTTGTATAAAACCACTAAGTTCAAGAAAGGCAAGGGTAAGAAGAACTTCAATAAGGACGGCAAGGGAGTTGCCGCGCCCGGTAAGCCAGTTGCCGGGAAGAAGCCAAAGCATGGACCCAAGCCTGAGACTGAGTGTTTTTATTGCAAGGGAAACGGTCACTGGAAGCGGAACTGCCCCAAGTACTTAGCGGACAAGAAGGCCGACAACACCAAAGGTATATGTGATATACATGTAATTGATGTGTACCTTACCAGTACTCGTAGTAGCTCCTGGGTATTTGATACCGGTACGGTTGCTCATATTTGTAACTCAAAATAGGAGCTGCGGAATAAGCAGAGACTGGCAAAGGATGAGGTGACGATGCACGTCGGGAATGGTTCCAAGGTCGATGTGATCGCCGTCGGCACGCTACCTCTACATTTACCTACAGGATTAGTTTTAAACCTCAATAATTGTTATTTAGTGCCAGCTTTGAGCATGAACATTGTATCTGGATCTCGTTTAATATGAGATGGCTACTTATTTAAATCCGAGAATAATGGTTGTTCTATTTATATGAGAGATATGTTTTATGGTCATGCCCCGCTGGTCAATGGTTTATTCTTAATGAATCTCGAACGTGATGTTACACATATTCATAGTGTGAATACCAAAAGATGTAAGGTTGATAATGATAGTCCCACATACTTGTGGCACTGACGCCTTGGTCACATTGGTGTCAAGCACATGAAGAAGCTCCATGCTGATGGACTTTTAGAGTCTCTCGATTATGAATCATTTGACACATGTGAACCATGCCTCATGGGAAAAATGACCAAGACTCCGTTCTCCTAACAATGGGCGAGCAACCAACTTATTGGAAATCATACATCTTGATGTATGCGTTCCAATGGCGTTGAGGCTCATGGAGGATATCGTTATGTTCTCACTCTCCGACGACTTGAGTAGATATGGGTATGTCTACTTGATGAAACACAAGTCCGAGACCTTTGAAAAGTTCAAGGAATTTCAGAATGAGGTAGAGAATCAACGTGACCGAAAGATAAAGTTCCTACGATCAGATCGTGGAGGAGAATATTTAAGTCACGAATTTGGTACGCACTTAAGGAAATGTGGAATCGTTTCACAACTCACGCTGCTGGAACACCTCAGCAGAACGGTGTGTCCGAACGTCGTGTCGCACTCTATTGGATATGGTGCGATCTATGATGTCTCTTACCGATTTACCGCTATCATTTTGGGGATACGCACTAGAGACAGCTACATTCACTTTAAATAGGGCTCTGTCTAAATCCGTTGAGACGATACCGTATGAATTATGGTTTGGGAAGAAATCTAAGCTGTCGTTTCTAAACATTTGGGGATGCGATGCTTATGTCAAGAAACTTCAACCTGAAAAGCTTGAACCCAAGTCGGAAAAATGCGTCTTCATAGGATACCCTAAGGAAACCATTGGGTATACCTTCTACCTCGGATCCGAAGGCAAGATCTTTGCTGCCAAGAACGGGTCCTTTCTGGAGAAAGAGTTTCTCTCAAAAGAAGTAAGTGGGAGGAAAGTGGAACTTGATGAAGTACTGCCTCTTGAAGCAGAAAGTAGCGCAGCTCAGGAAGATGTTCGTGTGGTGCCTACATCGGCTAGAGAGGAGGTTAATGATGATGATCAAGGTACTTCGGACCAAGTTGCTACTGAACTTCGTAGGTCCACGAGGACACGTTCCACACCAGAATGGTATGGCAACCCCGTCCTGGAAATCATGTTGTTAGAAAACGGTGAACCTTCGAACTATGAAGAAGCGATGGAGGGCCCAGATTCCAACAAATGGCTTGAAGTCATGCAATCCGAGATAGGATCCATGTATGAAAACAAAGTATGGACTTTGACAGACTTGCCCGATGATCGGCGAGCGATAGAAAATAAATGGATCTTTAAGAAGAAGACGGACGCGGATGGTAATGTTACCATCTATAAAGCTCGACTTGTCGCTAAGGATTATCGACAAGTTCAAGGGGTTGACTACGATGAGACCTTCTCACCCGTAGCGAAGCTTAAGTCCGTCCGAATCATGTTAGCAATTGCCGCATTCTATGATTATGAGATATGGCAAATGGACGTCAAAACGGCATTCCTTAACGGCTTTCTTAAGGAAGAATTGTATATGATGCAGCCGGAAGGTTTTGTCGATCCTAAGAATGCTAACAAGGTATGCAAGCTCCAGTGCTCCATCTATGGGCTGGTGCAAGCATCTCGAGTTGGAACATTCGCTTTAATGAAATGATCAAAGCGTTTGGGTTTATGCAGACTTATGGAGAAGCCTGCGTTTACAAAAAAGTGAGTGGGAGCTCTGTAGCATTTCTCATATTATATGTGGATGACATACTGTTGATGGGAGATGATATAGAACTCTTGGAGAGCATAAAGGCCTACTTGAATAAGTGTTTTTCAATGAAGGACCTTGGAGAAGCTGCTTACATATTAAGCATCAAGATCTATAGAGATAGATTGAGACACCTCATAGGTCTTGCACAAAGCACATAGCTTGATAAGATATTGAAGAAGTTCAATATGGATCAGTCCAAGAAGGGGTTCTTGCCTGTGTTGCAAGGTGTGAAATTGAGCTCGGCTCAATGTCCGACCACGGCAGAAGATAGAGAAAAGATGAGTGTCGTCCCCTATGCCTCGGCCATAGGGTCTATCATGTATGCCATGTTGTGTACCAGACCTGATGTAAACCTTGCCGTAAGTTTGGTAGAAAGGTACCAAAGTAATCCCGACATGGAACACTGGACAGCGGTCAAGAATATCCTGAAGTACCTGAAAAGGACTAAGGACATGTTTCTCGTTTATGGAGGTGACGAAGAGCTCGTCAGAAGGGTTACGTCGGCGCTAAGCTTCGACACAGATCTGGATGACTCTAAGTCACAAACCGGATACGTGTATATTTTGAATGGTGGGGCGATGGCTGGTGCGATTTGCAAGCAAAGCGTCGTGGCGGGATCTACATGTGAAGCGGAGTACATGGCAGCCTCGGAGGCAGCACATGAAGCAATCTGGATGAAGGAGTTCATTACCGACCTAGGAGTTATTCCCAATGCGTCGGGGCCGATGACTCTCTTCTGCGACAACACTGGTTCCATTGCCCTTGCCAAGGAGCCCAGGTTTCATAAGAAGACCAGGCACATCAAGCGTCGCTTCAACTCCATTCGTGAAAATGTTCAAGATGGAGACATAGATATTTGCAAAGTGCATATGGATCTGAATGTCGCGGATCCGTTGACTAAACCTCTTCCACGAGCAAAACATGATCAACACCAGAACTCTATGGGTGTTTGATTCATGACAATGTAACTAGATTATTGACTCTAGTGCAAGTGGGAGACTGTTGGAAATATGCCCTAGAGGCAATAATAAAATGGTTATTATTATATTTCCTTGTTCATGATAATTGTCTATTGTTCATGCTTTAATTGTATTATTCGGAAACAGTGATACATGTGTGAATACATAGACCACAACGTGTCCCTAGTAAGCCTCTAGTTGACTAGCTCGTTGATCAATAGATGGTTACGGTTTCCTGACCATGGACATTGGATGTCATTGATAACGGGATCACATGATTAGGAAAATGATGTGATGGACAAGACCCAATCCTAAGCCTAGCACTAGATCGTGTAGTTCGTTTGCTAAAGCTTTTCCAATGTCAAGTAACTTTTCCTTAGACCATGAGATTGTGCAACTCCGGATACTGTAGGAATGCTTTGGGTGTACCAAATGTCACAACGTAACTGGGTGGCTATAAAGGTGCACTACGGGTATCTCCGAAAGTGCCTGTTGGGTTGGCATGAATCGAGACTGGGATTTGTCACTCCGTGTGACGGAGAGGTACCTCTGGGCCCACTCGGTAGGACATCATCACAATGAGCTCAATGTGATCAAAGAGTTGTTCACAGGATGATGTATTACGGGAACGAGTAAAGAGACTTGCCGGTAACGAGATTGAACAAGGTATCGGTATACCGACGATCGAATCTCGGGCAAGCATCGTACCGATAGACAAAGGGAATTGCATACGGGATTGATTGAATCCTCGACATCGTGGTTCATCCGATGAGATCATCGAGGAGCATGTGGGTGCCAACATGGGTGTCCAGATCCTGCTGTTGGTTATTGACCGGAGAGTCATCTCGGTCATGTCTGCGTGTCTCCCGAACCCGTAGGGTTTACACACTTAAGGTTCGGTGACGCTAGGGTTGTATAGATATTAGTATGCAGTAACCCGAAAGTTGTTCGGAGTCCCGATGAGATCACGGATGTCACGTGGAGTTCCGGAATGGTCCGGAGGTAAAGATTTGTATATAGGAAGTCCAGTTTCGGCCACCGGGAAAGTTTCGGGGGTCACCGGTATTGTACCGGGACCACCGGAAGGGTCCCCAGGGTCAACCGGGTGGGCCACCTATCCCGGAGGTCCCCATGGGCTGAAGTGGGAAGGGAACGAGCCCCTGGTGGGCTGGTGCGCCCCCCATGGGCCTCCCCCTGCGCCTAGGGTTGGAAACCACAGGGGTGGGGCGCCCACCGACTTGGGGGCAGTTCCCCCTTGGCCGCCGCCCCCCCTTGAGATTGGATCTCTAGGGGGCTGGCGCCCCCCCAGGGCCCCTATATAAAGAGGGGGGAGGGAGGGCTGTCCACCCAAGCCCCTGGCGCCTCCCTCTCCCCCCGTAACACCTCTCCCTCTCGCTGAGCTTGGCGAAGCCCTGCCGAGATCCCCGCTGCTTCCACCACCACACCGTCGTGCTGCTGGATCTCCATCAACCTCTCCTTCCCCTTTGCTGGATCAAGAAGGAGGAGACGTCTCTCCCAACCGTACGTGTGTTGAACGCGGAGGTGCCGTCCGTTCGGCACTAGGATCATCGGTGATTTGGATCACGACGACTACGACTCCATCAACCCCGTTCTCTTGAACGCTTCCGCTCGCGATCTACAGGGTATGTAGATGCACTCCCCTCTCCCTCGTTGCTAGATGACTCCATAGACTGATATTGGTGATACGTAGAAAATTTTTAATTTCTGCAACGATCCCCAACAAAAAGAGACTTCATTGCTAGAAAACATGGTAAAGAAAGAGAACCGTGGGTTCAAAAACCTATGCCTTTTCCACCCAAGTCAACTAAAAAGAAAGATGATGAAGAATTTGAATGCTTTGCTGAAATGCTGAGGCCAGTCTTTTTGCGTACTCGCTTTACTGATATCTTGAAAATGCCTCCTTATGCAAAGTACATGAAAGACATCATCACCAATAAGAGAAAAATACCGGAAGCTGAAATGTCCACCATGCTTGCTAATTGTACTTTTAAGGATGGAGTACCTAAAAAACTTGGAGATCCGGGAATACCAACTATACCTTGCTCCATCAAAAAGAATTATGTGAAACTGCTTTATGTGATTTAGGAGCTGGTGTTAGTGTTATGCATTTCTCTTTATATAAAAGACTTGATTTGAATAAACTCACACCTACTGAAATATCTTTGCAAATGGCTGACAAATCAACTTCCATACCTATCGGTATCTATGAGGATGTGCCCGTTGTTGTTGCTAATGTTACTATTTTGACTGACTTTGTTATACTTGAGATGCCTGAGGAGGACAACATGTCAATTATCCTTGCTAGACCCTTCTTGAATACTGCAGGGGCTGTTATTGATTGCAATAAAAGCAAGGTCACTTTTCATATCATTGGAATTGATCATATGGTGCACTTTCCAAAGAAACAATTCCAAGTGAATGGTATTAATGTTATTTAAAAATCTCCGACAATCACTATTGG
Organism: Aegilops longissima; assembly: GCA_021605205.1. Classification (NCBI taxonomy): domain Eukaryota; kingdom Viridiplantae; phylum Streptophyta; class Magnoliopsida; order Poales; family Poaceae; genus Aegilops; species Aegilops longissima. Next base: position 237,222,879 of record CM038681.1, read on the forward strand.
AAGTTTTTAAATACCTCTATTTACTATCAAAAAGAAATATGAAATGCTTATTGTTGGGGACATTCATATCCCCATTGAGGTAACTTAGTGATTTATGAAAGTTCTTCGGCTTCATGCTAATCGAAAGTGGTTGTTAATAAGACTTGATCAACCTTATTAATGGATCATTTTTTAGAGGTATGAAGTTAATGAAGTTAGTAAGCACTACCTTCTGTCCCTACCTTTTGTTTTCCGTTTTTATTAGTTAAATAAAATAAAGGGATTCTTATATCTGTGCCCCTGGTTCCTTAGCTCTACTCATTCATCCCCGCGCTCTTAACTTTTTCTCAATTTTCCCTACTCCCTTGCCAGAAACCCTCATAACTGGTCACAACGGACGGTGCCGTCGGGTCAAAGGCTTGACCATTAACTCTGACTAGTGGGGCCACGCTGGACCATGTCGTCCGTTGGACCTGACAAGTGGGGCCGCGTTGGGTGATGTCGATGTTCGATTGCTGGGTCGTGGTTTCGTTGGGCCGTCCCTTGCATTAAACGTCTGCCCGCACCGCCAGGACAGAAGCCTGCTATGCATGCACCCAGCAAAGCCTGCCTGCATGTGTCCATCGAGCCTGCATGCACCGATGCCACCATGTGCTAACCGAGCCTGCATGCGCCAATGCGTCCGCCACGATGCACTGACCGAGCATCTTTCTTGCATGCCAGCCGCCACGGATGCAGCGACGGTCACTGCCGCTGGTTCCTCTCTTCTAGCTAGGTGGCTATATATTTGTGGCTTGTGTAAAAAAAGATCCACCCCCTTTATTTGCTCTACTCATTCATCCCTACTAACAAAGCTTTCTTGCATGCACTAGGTGGTTACTAACAAGGGAACCCTACTAACAAGCCGAGTTCTCTAAGAAAAAATCAACAAATATATAGTCCCAATATGTAGATAGGGCCAACAAGCCCATAGCACGATCACATAGTTCAAACTAGGAAGAACTTAATAATAGAATAGATAGAAAACTTAATAATAGAACTTAAGGAAAGGGCCAACAAGCCCATAGCAACTCCAACATAGTTTAATTACAACTTAACATAACATAGACTAAAAAAAGATAGAGGGTTTAGAACCCTAGCCGCCGCCTTCTCCACCTCGCTCCTCCTCCGGGCGCCCTTTTCACTGCTCCTCCAGGGCGTTGTCGATGGGGTACAAAAGAGTGTGCATGCGCGTCGCGGTGGGGAAGATGTTGGTGTACTCTATGAACCTGTTGTGGGTGGTGAAAGCGATGAACTCGGAGCCACACCAAAACACCCGGCCGAGGAGGTAGAAGGCGTCGAATGTGTTGGTGAAGTGGACAAGGAGAGCAACCACCACCCGGTTTTGGATGACCTCGTCGACGCGGAACATCGTTGGAGATCCCCGTGGGAGGTGGTGGTAGCCGGACGCGAGGAAGAACTCGGTGAAGTTCCTTGCGGTCCTCAGCCTTGATATCGCCCACACACCTAGTGTGCGATCAACGTACACGCCGGTAGGGTAGAGCCTCTCCGACACGGTGGGTGGGAAACGGTAGGTTGGTCCAGTGTACTGCATGGCTGAGGGATGTGTAGAAGAAGGAGAAGGGGTCGAAGAGCAAGATGGGCAGATGGATGAGGGATGGCAGAGGTAGAGGGAGGGAGATGGTAGAGGCAGAGCGTGGCTTAAATAGGCGTAGTGCTACGTTTTATTTGTCCATGGCAATAACGGGGTCAAATGTGAAGTAGCCTGTTTTCAAACCCACCGCAGCATCGGGAGTGTACACATGTGGGAAACAGTGGTTTGAAAAGAAGAAGACAAAGAAGCTAATTGCACGCTTGGGAATCCGTGGTCATATTTATTATATGAACAAAAAGAGACAACTTTTGAAGGGCTTATGGCCATTTTGCATGATAAAAATAAATGTGGCCCTTATAAATTTGGTCATTTTGCATGATAAAAAAGATAGAGGGCTTGTGGCCATTATATAAATGCAAAATGGCCCATTTTTTAATAGTTTGTGGCCATTTTGCATGATAAAAATAAATTTAGCCCTTATAAATTTGGTCATTTTGCATTTGTATAGAACAAAAAGAACTAAATTTTCTACGCAATGTCAATTGTTGTGTAATCTCAAACGATGCAAAAAAATAGAGCCAACACGTTCACAAAAAAACGACGCAATTCGATGGCCCAACCAGAGCTTGGTTTCCTTTTGGGCCCAATAACAACTTTTTTTTCACGGAGTCAGTGGTGGGCGAGAAGCCGAGCACAACGAACAGGATCGCCTCTCACGGATCGCCCCAGGATCCAACAATGCGGAGCCGTCGTTGTGATCCAACGGCCAGGAGCCTGCACGCAGCCTGCCCACCGAGTTCCTTCTAGAAGACCACATCTGAGGGCTGTCGCTTGGCGCCAGGGTATGATCGGACGGCTGACGTTCGGAGCTAGGGTTAGGCGAAACCCCGCGGGGTTTAGAGGGGTTTTGAGCTGGTCAACGGGTTACGAAAGCTTTGACTGAGCATAACTAATTTAAAAAATCGAAATATTATGAAACCTTCGCCGTTAGTCGTTTTATAAGACACAGTAACAAGGAGAAATACTAAACTTGGTCTATGGTCATTTTCATGAAAAAACCCTAGCTGGCACGATCGAGGTCAAATGAGCACCATTAATTTAAAAAAATAAAAAAAATATGAAACCTGTGCACAATGTTGTCTTATGTGACATGTTACCAACCAAAAACCATAAACTTGGTCTATGGTCATTTTCATGCGAAAACATTCACACATATGAGCGATCACCTACAAGATTTCATAGAATTCAAGGAGATGAGGTAGGGTTACCTTCTGTTTTTGATTTTTTTTTTTAAAATCAAAAAAAATCACCAAAGCTTTATTTCAAAGTGAATAAGAAGGATCTGAACTTAGTTTTCCATTTTTCATATTTTAAATGTGTTTTTTTAATAATTTCCATAGTAAAGCATATTTTTCAAAAGAAAATGTAAAAATATGAAGATTAATTCAAAAAATAGTGAGACTTCGAATCTACACTATATAGATTGACTATGTGTTAATAGAAAACATTTGTCTCATTTAGAATAGGTCCAAAAAACTTGATTACAAATGGGTTGTTTACCCTAGCGTGGGAGCTCATTTGGAGCACATTTCTCAAATTCAAATTTCTTTGACCTCCTCTAAATCACCTCAAATTTTGCACACATGATCTCCTACACAAACATAGATAGTTTGCCAAGGTTTTATTTTTTTGCATTTTTCTTGAATTTATATTGTCCTGTCGAATGTCAGTTCAAAACATCGGATAATGAAACATGCTGGTGGGAAAAAGCATGCATTTGATTTGATTAATAAACATGAGACCAATAAAATGTGTGATCAGTGAAGCACCACTGAAACAACATGTGTGATCAGTGAAGCAACAGTGAAGTGATCAGTGAAGCAACACTGAAACAACATGTGTGATCAGTGAAGCAACACTGAAACAACATGTGTGATCATTGAAGCACCTAAACTCATAGTTCACAACATCTAAACAGAACTAACCATACACCACAGGCAAATATAAGGACAGACAAATATAGATAGAATAATAGATTACTAGCATCACCATAGATTCAGTTCACACCATAAACAACCACATTCAGTTTTGCCAAAAGTAACAGGACCCAAAGTAACCCAAAAGAAAAAGATTCAGTTCATCACAACATCACATCATCACATCATGCCAGAGTCAGGGCCTTCGCGAGCACAACATGCTGCCCCCTGATCATGTAGTCCTCCCCGCGGATCGCTACATCCTCTGCATGAGACAGAAGGTGATCGAAGCGGCCATCCTTTGGCTTTGGCTTGGTGGTGCAGTAGGGGCAGTGCCACTTCTTGATCCTGCGGTTGTAGAAGGAAGCAACTCCCTTGGCCTTGATCTTCTCCACCTCCTTGGCTGTGAAGGACGCGACGTTGCCCTTGTACACATCATCTCCAAAATCATACTGCACACATGAATGAATGGAATTAATACATTATAGATTCATATACACCATGTCAAAGGAACTAAATGAACAAGGGATAGGCTTACCTCATATTCTTCGTCATCACTAAACTCTGGATCATACGGGTCGTAGTCGGCCAGCTTCCTCCCCCATAACCATCATCCTCCTGAATATACAATTACATCCATCACTAGTAGCCAACTGAAAATTTAGATACGCACACATGCCACATTGATCATAGGGCTAATATACTCCCAATATGACATTCAAAACCCCAACCTGAATAGCATTCAAAAAAATCTAATATAACTACATATGACATTCAAAACCCCAATATGACATTCAAATAACACATTGATCATTGGTCATGCACACACATTGAACAACAGAGCTAATGTAACTACATATTGTGGACAAATTTATATACTAATGAATCAAATAACTTCTTAATCAATGGATTCCATTTGGGCATATGACATTCAAAACCCCAATCTGAGTAGCATTCAAAAACAAATCTAATAGGGACCCAATCTAATAAGAATACATGTCTGTAGCATTAAAAACCCCAATCTATGAGCATTGAAAACAAATCTAATAAGCATACATCTTGTAGCATTGAAGCACATCTAATAAACATATCTATCTAGCATTTTTGCAACGAATTTATCCAAAAACCCCTAGTACAAAAACCCCCATCCCCCCAATACAGAAACCCCTGGCCCATCCATCAAACCAACTACTCTAACCATCTGAATCCACAATCTAACCAATCCAACTAACTCTACAAGCTAATATCCTAAAGCAAAGCAAGTGCAAATACCTCCTGGTCCTCGCCACGCTGCGCATCAGTGGTATCGGGATGGAGTGTGCCGCTCAACGCCGTCACCTTCTGTAGTGCTGAGGCGGAGCCCGCCACCTCCTTCTCCACATCCGCAGCGATTGCGAGTTTCCGGGCACCGTCATGGATGTCGCCGACATCCGTGGTCACTGCGCCCTGCAGCTCGACCACATCTCCGGCCGCGGCGGCGGCGTCGCCACGAGCTTCGGCCATCTCCGGGCAGATGGAGGTGATGAAGGTGAGGAAGAGGATGCGATGGGGGAGAGCGAGACGGTGCGGTGGAGGCAGTTAAGGAGAGCGAGACGACGCTGGTGGGGGAGAGAAAGACGATGCGGCAGCGAGTGAATTTGGGGGAAAACCCTGGGTGGAAATGGTAGGGGCGATGCGCCGCGAGGTGGTTCCCCCTCATTTATACGATGGGATGTTTCGGGCATGTCCCATGGACACGTGCTACCCCACGAGCGGTCAGTTGCATGCGCCCACGTATACGAATACATGTACGGTCAACATACAAAACAACTATACGGGTAACGGTCAAAGGTGTACTCGGCCCTACGCGGTCCCACTCGTCAGAGTTAACGGTCAAAGGCATTGACCCGACGGAAACGTTCGTTTTAACCTATTCTGAGGGTTTCGGGCAAGGGAGTGGGAAAAGTGAGCAAAAGTTAACAGAGTGGGGATGAATGAGTAGAGCTAAGGAACCAGGGGCACAGAAATAAAAAACCCTAAAATAGAATGCCATGTTTTGTCTGTTTTCTGAATTTCCCGTGCAATAAAAAAATGGCCCAAAAATAAAAGTTCCCAGAATGCTCCGAAAATTTAATATGATTTTTTCTGAATATTTATGAATTTCTGGTGCAAATAATATCAGAGGGAGGTGCACCAGGTGGGCACAACCCACCTGGGCGTGCCAGGGCCCCTAGGCGCGCCCTGGTGGGTTGTGGTCCCCACGTAGCCCCCCTCGCTTATTCCTTCACACCACATCATCACTTACCTCCAGAAAAAATTCTCCTTTGCTCTCTCTCTCCCGTGTTCTTTCTCCCAAACCCACGGATTTCGATCTCTTTGCTTGAAGCTCCGTTTCCGAAACTGTTTCCGGGGATTGTTGCTTGGTATGTGACTCCACCGTTTGTCCAATTAGTTTTTGTTTTAGTGGTTTATATTTTGAATAATTAGCTACTCTTGGTGCTGCTGTAGATGAGCTTGCATGTTGAATTCTTAGAGTTCTAAGTAGTTTGAATGCTTGCTATGGCCTCTATGTATCCCTATGAGTAGTTGCTATCAATTTTGTGAAGTTTTGTTGGAAAAATTGATGGACTAAAAATTTCAGAATTTTGTTCATAGGGAAAGGATGAATATCTTTAGGAAGTTTGCTTCTAAGAAGAACTCCAAGGGTGTTATTGGGGAATCATCTGACAGTGATCTCCATCCACAGAGGTTGGCGGAGGTACGGCCATGCGAATGGCCGCATACTCAGTTCATGGAAGAGGATGGAATCCTTCAGGAGTTCACACAATATGCTACTAATGTCGGCCTCACCGACTTCATCGCAGATGAGTGTGAAAGTATCATTTCCTCACAAACATCTTTGTTCAAATTTTTACTTTCTTTCCTAGGAATAATCCCCCTGAAGTGCAGTTTAGTTTATATGCTGAAACCCATCAGATACCACTCATTGAATTTTGTAACATATGCATGATCCCTTCTGACGGGAGCTTAGCTGAGCCTAGGCCGACAGAGTTTGAGGCCTTTTATCACACCTTGACAGTGGGAGATGAGAGAGGGGTGTCAGCTATCACTGTCGCTGGCTTGCATTTTCCTGTTGTTCATTACTTTGCTCTTTTCATTGCAAAATGCTTGCTTGCTAGAGAGAAGGTGGGTGCACTCATTTCACCAGACCTTGCAGTTTTACGTCATGCACTAGAAGGCGACAACACTGATGTCTACTACGCAACTTTATTCTTGTAGACTCGTGTTGGGCCTCCAAGCGCAGAGTTTTGTAGGACAGTAGCAATTTTCCCTCAAGTGGATGACCCAAGTTTTATCAATCCGTGGGAGGCGTAGGATGAAGATGGTCTCTCTCAAACAATCCTACAATCAAATACAAGAAATCTCATGTGTCCCCAACACACCCAATACAATGGCAAATTGTATAGGTGCACTAGTTCGGCGAAGAGATGGTGATAAAAGTGTAATATTGATGGGAGAAATATATTTTTATAATCTAAATAAACAAAAATATCATGGTAGAAAATAGTAAACGGGCACAAAAATGGTATTGAAATGCTTGAAAACAAGGCCTAGGGTCCTTACTTTCTCTAGTGCAATCTCTCAACAATGCTAATATAATTGGATCGTATAACCATCCCTCAAAGTGCGATGAAGAATCACTCCAAAGTTCCTATCTAGCGAAGAACATAAGAATAAATTGTTTGTAGGGTACGAAACCACGTTAAAGCTATTCTTTCCGTTCAATCTATTCAAGAGTTCGTACTAAATAACATAAAGCTATTCTTTCCGTTCGATCTATCCTAGAGTTCGTACTAAAACAACACCAAAGCAAATTCATATTCATAATACTCAATCCAACACAAAGGACTTCAAAGAGTGCCCCAAGATTTCTACCGGAGAAACAAAGACAAGAACATGCATCAACCCCTATGCATAGATTACCCCAATGTCACCTCAGGAATCTGCGAGTTGAGTGCCAAAACATATATCAAGTGAATCAATATGATACCCCATTGTCACCACGAGTATTCAATTGCAAGACATATATCAAGTGTTCTCAAATCCATAAAAGTATTCAATCCGATAACAACGAAATCTCAAAGGGGAAACTCAATTCATCACAACAAGATAGAGAGGGTAAAACACCATATGATCCGATTATATTAACAAAGCCCACAATACATCAAGATCGTGACATCTCATGAACACGAGAGAGAGAGAGAGAGAGAGAGAGATTAAACACATAGCTACTGGTAGAAACCCTCAGCCCCGAGGGTGGACTACTCCCTCCTCATCGTGGTGGCCGTCGGGATGATGAAGATAGCCACCGGAGATGATTCCCCCCTACGGCGGGGTGCCGGAACAGGGTCTAAATTGGTTTCAGTGGCTACAGAGCCTTGCGGCAGCGGAACTTCTGATCTAGACCCACCGGAACCTAGAGCCTTCCGGCGGCGGAACCCCTGATGCTTTCTCTATTTATAGTATTTTTTGGCGTTGGTTTCACGCTAAGATGGGCCTCGAGGTGAGCGCAACCCACCGGGGCAAGCCAAGCCCACGAAGCACGCCCTGGTGGGTTCTGCCCTCCGCGTGGCTCTTCTGGCCCTCCCACGAAGCTTTGGGGGTTTCTTTTGTTCCAAAAAATCATCAAAAAGTTTCAGCTTATTTGGAGAACTTTCATTCTGCACAAAAAACAACACCACGGTAGTTCTGCTGAAAACAGCGTCAATCCGAGTTAGTTCCATGCAAATCATACTAAAACCATATAAAATTTTAGATTTGTTATTTCTCATCTAGATGTGAAATAGTTATCTCACATCTAACTCTAGAACCGTTGGATCTTGTATGTCTTTAATATTCGTGCAACTTGATTGTCTCGCTCGCGCGCTAGCTCGCGTGGCGTTGTCGGTATGACGGCCGCATCCGCTGACCATGCAAGTGGGAGGCGGGCTGTTGTTTGTTTCTCTTTTGAGATTTTTCGCGGTGGGCCATTTTACTTTGTCTCGGTTGTGGGCTGTTCCTCACATTTTCTCTCAAAGACTGTCTTGTTTTGTTTTATCGTGAGGGCAGGGGCCTGCTCCCATTCCTTTGGTCAGTCCACACCCTTTCCTCTCTGAAGGGGTTCCAGGCGACGGCGTTGTCGAGAGTGAGAAGGAAGGAGAGTCCCCCGCAGCAAAGTGAGAAGGGAGGAGAGACGCCCACACTAAAGTGAGTAATTTCCCCTCCCTTTTTGTGTCCCTATTATTTGTTCTTCTTTTGTGTATCCATCAATCTAGGGTTTGCCCCAATCGACAAACCTTGTGTAGGGATTCATGGGCGGTAGAATTTTGTGTCTAGAGATTCATGGGTGGTAGGTCCAGAGTTGATACATGTTCTAGTGTTTTCCCCAAGTCAAGCAGAGAGATTCATGGGGGTGGCGTTTTTAGTTCAGTTGGCGTATATAGACAAAGTGGGGATTAATGGTTTTTTCTTAGTAGTGGGGATGGGCGGGGATTAGTATAGGGTTTTTCTTGTGTGCTATGCGACAAAGATGACTTTTTGTTGGTTTTGTGATTGTGTGAGAGTGTTTAATGCATGGGGAGATCCATTATGTGTGATTCAGTTTGTATCTCTGAAACTAAGTTGTGTTTGATCCATCCTGCGTGATGTTTGTTTGTTGTGTACAAATTCCAAAGCATCTCACTCTATGTGTATTCATGTGAGTTGTAATAGGAGGTGAAATTCTCAGATATTTACTAGATGTGTTTGTAGTAATACGAGTCTAAATCATTGTGAAGATAGTGGTAAGTTGTTTTTTAATGTTTCTTTTGTGGATGCATGCCTAGGTAGGCTAACAGCGGTAGTAGGCACATGTTGGTGATTTCTCTTATAATCCACAAGAAGTATCAGTTTGCTAGATGTACTACAGTGATGTGTCTTGTGCAAGTTTGCGTGCCTAGAATACAAAACTGCCTGCTATTCAAGTGTCTGTAGATCTAGTACAGCCAAAACAAGCAAGTGTTGTCCTGAAAAAAACAGGCAAGTGCTGAACTTTCTGTGCCTATAATATAGACGTGTCCAGACTATTTTTTCTAGTTACTAATTGTATCTACTAATGGCCTCAAGTAGAGTAGAGGGGTTAGTAGTCCTAGTGGTAGTCAAAGTCAGCCAGGGGGAAACAGGATAACCAGAGTATAACAAGTCATAGCAGAGGCAAGGGAGGTCACTTAGGTTCAGTGTAGTGTTGAATTAGGCGAGTATATGTATGCGTTGATGTAGGTTGAGTGTACTGTGTTGCTGTAGTTCATGAACTTTTCAGTGTTGTTGTTTGATGTAGTTCTAGAAGTCTTTTCGATTATCGTGATTTTTTTGTACAAAAACATGCTTGTAGTTCATGCCATGAGACTCGCTAGTATTTTTTGCATCTCTCTTTTGTGTGTGAGCTGCTTGCTTGCTGTAATATTTCTTCCATACTAGGGGTCTACAATTTTGATTATCTGAAAGGATCAACTTCAGTTTTGAAATTAAGCAATTCGTTTTGCCAACAGTTTTGCCAGTCTTTTTTTAGTGTTCAACCAGCAGATTTAAATGTTGTTTTGATGTATGTTCTTGATTTTTCTGCCGCCCATGCTTCATTTATAAATGGTTCTATTTTTTCATTTATTTATTCTGGTTATTTTTCCTGACTGTTTTGAATTAGGATCAGTGGAGTTGTTTATATAGTTCTAGCAGATTTTTTGCTGATACTATAGTTTTTTATTAAAAAATTCAGTGTGGTAATCTATACACAAGCATGTCGTAGTTCTTTTATAGTTGTTGGTCGAATTCACTTTTTAATTTTAGTGTTTTGATGGTAAGGGATGTTAGCATCCCCCCAGGAGTATAATTTTATTTTTTATGTTTAATTAGGACAATTCTATTATGACACCACTTTTTTTTCTTTTTTTGCTTGACCAGGATGCTTCGCCCGGTTTGCTTTTTGCATTGTTAGAGTGACAATGGTCAGAGCTTCTACATGTATCTTCGCGATGCTGACCAAACCTTTATAGTAAAGTTTCTGCCATATTTTTTGTCCTTTTGCCCCTAGTGTTACAATCATTTTTCGTTTTTTTTAAATTTTTTTACCTATTTTTGCACAAGTTCATATCTATTTTTTCAAGATACTCCCATGCTCTGTCAGGGACCAGTTCCCCCCCCCCCCCAGCACTTGTCTGGTGGTTTCATGAACTTCAGTGCGCATGGTCATAGATACGTTGTTGATGTGTACATGGGGCACAAAAACACACGCATCAGTGGTAATGACAGGAAGGAAGTTCATCAAGGAATTCAACCTTGGGCACAAGCAGCTTGTCATCTTCCACATGAATGGACGGATTGCCAAGGCGGTTTGTGTGTGCTCCATCGGTGAGGGGTAGTGGCTCAGTTGGAGTTGAAGGCTGAACTAGTTGATGAAATGGTTGGGGATAAAGAGGAGCATGGCGGTGCTGCCCAGGGTGTTGTAGTTGATTCCAATGAAGAGGAAGGAGAGCAAGGTGTTGCATCACATGTAGCTGAGGAGGAGAATAAGGGTAAAAATGTGGAAGAAGCTCAACGAGACATCATATGCAGTAGGGATAACAATTTGGTTGAGGCTTAGGGAAGAAGGTTGGGTATGCTTATCGCCACTGATGGTGGGAACATTGATCGTCAACACTCGACTCGCAAATGGGGGCGGGGGGCTTTGTTTTGTCGTAGTTGTTGTTAACCCGGTTACAAGTTGGACCCTGAGTCACGACTCGAGGCCACAGTTTTGCAGTCAACCATGGACTTAGAACCGGTGTGCTTTTTTTGTTAGTCGAACCTAGTTGCAAGTCAAGTTGTAGTTGTAGGTTGCCCGAGTTGCAAGCCGGCCCGTGACTCGAACTAGAGGGCTCTGAGTTGAAAGTCAACAATCGACTCACAATTATCGAGCTTTTGTTTTTTCATAGTTGTAGTTGACCTAGTTGCAAGCGAACCCCTGACTAACAACTCAAGGGGGACTTTGTTTTGTCGTAGTTGTAGTTGACCCAGTTGCAAGTCGGACCCTGACTTGCAACTCGAGGGCACAGTTGTAAGTCAACCATTTGACTTGCAACTTGGGGAGGGGGGAACTTGTTTTTCGCGGTTGTTGTTGAACCTAGTTTCAAGTCAAGCCTTGACTTACAAGATAGCCCTGACTCGCAACTCAGGGCCCCCCTAGTTGCAAGTGAAGCTTCGACTCAAAACTGGGTGGTTTGTTTTTCTGTAGTTGATAGTTGAACCATTTGCAAGTCGGACCCTAACTAGCAACTTAAGGCTACAATTTTGCAGCAAACGGTTGACTTGTAATTGGTGGCGCTTTTCTTCTGTTTTGACGAACCTAGTTGCAAGTCAAGCCTCGACTTACAACTGGCCTTGACTTTATTTAGCTTTTAGGATGCCCCAGTTGCAAGCCGGCCCCTGACTTGCAACTCAAGGGCCCCGAATTGAAAGTGAGCAAATGACACACAAATGGGGGGAGCTTTGTTTTGTTTTGATTTGTTTTAGTTGACCGATTTGCAATTCGGACCCTAGCTCGCAACTCGAGGCCTGATACGTCTCCAACGTATCTATAATTTTTGATTGCTCCATGCTACTTTATCTACTGTTTTGGACTATATTGGGCTTTATTTCCACTTTTATATTATTTTTGGGACTAACCTATTAACCAGAGGCCCAGCCCAGAATTGATGTTTTTGCCTATTTCAGTGTTTCGAAGAAACGGAATATCAAACGGAGTCCAAACGGAATAAAACCTTCGGAAACGTGATTTTCTCACCGAACGTGATCCGGAGACTTGGACCCTCGCCAAGGAACAAAGAGGTGGTCACGAGGGTGGGGTGCCCCCAGGGCGCGCCCCTGCCTCGTGGGCCCCTGTTGCTCCACCGACGTACTCCTTCCTCCTATATATACCTCACGCACCCCAAACGATCGAACAGGAGCCAAAACCTAATTCCACCGCCGCAACTTCCAGATCCACGAGATCCCATCTTGGGGCCTGTTAGGAGCTCACGGAGGGGCATCCACCATGGAGGGCTTCTACATCATCACCATAGCCCCTCCGATGAAGTGTGAGTAGTTTACTTCAGACCTTCGGGTCCATAGCTAGTAGCTAGATGGCTTCTTCTCTCTTTTTGGATCTCAATACAAGTTCTCCCCCTCTCTCGTGGAGATCTATTCGATGTAATCTTCTTTTTGCGGTGTGTTTGTTGAGATCGATGAATTGTGGGTTTATGATCCAGATTATCTATGAATAATATTTGAATCTTCTCTAAATTCTTTTATGTATGATTGAGTTATCTTTGCAAGTCTCTTCGAATTATCCGTTTGGTTTGGCCAACTAGATTGGTAGTTCTTGCAATGGGAGAAGTGCTTAGCTTTGGGTTCAATCTTGCGGTGTCCTTACCCAGTGACAGAAAGGGTTGCAAGGCACGTATTGTATTGTTGCCATCGAGGATAAAAAGATGGGGTATTTATCATATTGCATGAATTTATTCCTCTACATCATGTCATCTTGCTTAAGGCGTTACTCTGTTTTTAACTTAATACTCTAGATGCATGCTGGATAGCGGTCGATGAATGGAGTAATAGTATAGATGCAGAATCATTTCGGTCTACTTGTCTCGGACGTGATGCCTATATACATGATCATACCTAGATATACTCATAACTATGCTCAATTCTGTCAATTGCTCAACAGTAATTTGTTCACCCACAGTAGAATACTTATGCTCTTGAGAGAAGCCACTGATGAACCTATGGCCCCCGGGTCTATTCTCATCATATCAATATCCATCACTTTAATACTTGCTTTTTTTTACTTTGCCTTTTACTTTTTTTACTTTGCATCTCTATACCAAAAAAATACCAAAAATATTATTTATCATCTCTATTAGATCTCACTCTCGTAAGTGACCGTGAAGGGATTGACAACCCCTAATCATGTTGGTTGCGAGGAGCTATTGTTTTGTGCAGGTACGAGGGACTTGTGCGTGGCCTCCTACTGGATTGATACCTTGATTCTCAAAAACTGAGGGAATACTTATGCTACTTTGCTGCATCATCCTCTCCTCTTCAGGGAAATCCAACGCAGTGCTCAAGAGGTAGCAAGAAGAATTTCTGGCGCCGTTGCCGGGGAGGCTTATGCAAGAGCAAGTCAAGCACCATACCAAGTACCCATCACAATCCCTATCTCCCACATTACATTATTTGCCATTTGCCTCTCGTTTTCCTCTCCCCCACTTCACCCTTGCCGTTTTATTCACCCTCTCTTTCCCAATCTCATCCTCTTTTTCCCGTTTGCCTTTTTTCCGCTTGCTTCTTGTTTGCTTGTGTTACCATGTGCCTTATATTTGCTTGCATCTTTGCTTGCTAAAAGTCTATTATTATGGATCCACTTAAAGTGTTCTACTTGGATCATCTTCGATCCTTATCTTTCGTCTTTGAAACCCCAACTAGCCTAGTTGATGGGAAATCTTTAGATGAGCATGCTCATTTTGTGCGTCACCGTTTGTCTGAAAAAGGGAGACTCTTGCGGTATCATATAAATAGTCTGCTATGCTATGCTTTGAATCTTTGTGAAATGTGTGATTTTACTTGTTGCTCTAAGAGCCCTAAAAAACACCTTCCCTACCTATGTGAGTTCAATGATAATGAGATATTATCTTCTTATGCAAAGGGTGTTTATAGTTACTATGATATCGAACAAATTGAAGAATTTGTCGTTTTTAAGGGTGCTCATGAAGTTGCTTCTTTGATTGAAAAGTATGATTTTACTCTCAACAAATCTGAAAATTCTGTCATACTTAAATATTGCAATGAAAACCTTGCTCATAATGTCTATGTCCAAGAATTTATTGAAAGAATGACCATTGCTTTGGAAGGAAATAATGATATGCATGAATCTATAGATAATGATGATTCCAATGATTTGATTAAAATATCCCTTGATGAACATGATGCTTGCTATTCTTGTGGCTATGATGCCAATATTTATGAAGATGAATTTGATATAGTTCCTTATGTTAAACATGAGATCGTTGCTATTGCGCCCATACTTGATAGTTCCTTCGATGAAAAGCATGATTGCAATGATTTTACTATAAATCCTCTTGATGTCAATTATGCTAATAATATGCAAAACCCTAAGCTTGGGGATACTAGTTTTGTTGTGTCCACTATTTGTTGCAATGATCATGATTGGGGTGACTTTTCTTATGATCTTGAAAATTTATTTAATCCCCATGATGAATATGAGATTGATAATATTGTTTGCAATAATATTTAAAGTGGGTTTGGAAGAGTGTCAACTTTGGATCCCACATATTTGGAGAATATTCAATCTTATGAAATTTTTGATAAAAGTGGGTTTGGAGAGGTCATGACTTTAGTTAATGTTAATCCCACTATTTTGGAAGAGTGTCAACTTTGCATGCATGTGGATCGTGTTAAGAATATGTTATGTGATAGCTATATTGTTGAATTTTCTTATGATCCTACATATAATTATTATGAGAGAGGAAAATATGGTCGTAGAAATTTTCATGATAATAAATTACCTCTCGTTATGTTGAGATTGCTATTGTTTCTTTCTGCTTCCTTGCATATGCTAGTTTTGCTTGCTATGATAATTTGTTTGCCTATAAGATGCCTATGCATAGGAAGTATGTTAGACTTATATGTGTTTGTCACGTGTTTTATGATGCTATCTTTGTGCTTTAATTCTTGTCTTTCTTGTGAGCATCATCGAAATCTCAATACCTAGCTAGGGGCGTTAAAGGATAGCGCTTGTCGGGAGGCAACCCAATTTTATTTTTTGTTTTTTGCTTTTGCTTCTGTTTAGGAATAAATAATCCATCTAGCCTCTGTTTAGATGTGGTTTTATGTTTTAATTAGTGTTTGTGCCAAGCTAGACCTATTGGATCTTCTTGGATGATAGTTATTTGATCTTGCTGTAATTTCCAGAAACTTTGCGCTCAGTGCCCGAATTATTAAAAATCACCAGAACGTGATAAAATACTGATTATAATTGCTGCTGATCAATAAAAAAATTCTAGGTCGTCTAATTTTGGTATATTTTTTGGAGTTCCAAAAGTTTGCGTTAGTTACAGATTACTACAAAATGTTATGTTTTTGACAGATTCTGTTTTTCGTGTGTTGTTTGCTTAATTTGATGAATCTATGGCTAGTAAAATAGTTTATAATCCATAGAGAAGTTGGAATACAGTAGGTTTAACACCAATATAAATAAAGAATGAGTTCATTATAGTACCTTAAAGTAGTCTTTTGTTTCCTTTCTCTAACGGAGCTCACGAGATTTCTAGTGAGTTTTGTGTTGTGAAGTTTTCAAGTTTTGGGTAAATTCTTTTGATGGATTATGGAACAAGGAGTGGAAAGAGCCTAAGCTTGGGGATGCCCATGGCACCCCCAAGATAATCCAAGGACACCAAAAAGTCAAAGCTTGGGGATGCCCCGAAAGGCATCCCCTCTTTCGTCTACTTCCATCGGTAATTTACTTGGAGCTATATTTTTATTCACCACATGATATGTGTTTTGCTTGGAGCGTCTTGTATTATTTGCGTATTTGCTTGTTAGTTTATCACAATCATCCTTGCTGTACACACCTTTTGAGAGAGCTATACATGAATTGGAATTTGATAGAATACTCTATGTGCTTCACTTATATCTTTTGAGCTTGATAGTTTTGCTCATAGTGCTTCACTTATATCTTTTGAGTGTGATAATTTTTGCTCTAGTGCTTCACTTAGATCTTTTAGAGCATGGTGGTGGATTTGTTTTAAAGAAACTATTGATATCTCATGATTCACTTAGATTATTTTGAGAGTCGTTAATAGCATGGTAATTTGCTTAATGTTAATATACTTGGTATTCAAGCTTTGTGAAATTTTCTTTTGAGTGCGTTGAATACTAAGAAAAGTTTGTTGCTTGATAATTGTTTTGAGACATGAAGATGGTGATATTAGAGTCATGCTAGTTGAGTAGTTGTGAATTTAAAGAATACTTGTGTTGAAGTTTGTGATTCCCGTAGCATGCACGTATGGTGAACCGTTTTGTGATGAACTTGGAGCATGATTTATTTATTGATTGTCTTCCTTATGAGTGGCGGTCGGGGACGAGCGATGGTCTTTTCCTACCAATCTATCCCCCTAGTAGCATGCGCATAATACTTTGCTTTGATAACTTCTAGATTTTTGCAATAAGTATATGAGTTCTTTATGACTAATGTTGAGTCCATGGATTATACACACTTTTTCCCATCCTTCCACCATTGCTAGCCTCTCTAATACCGCGCACTTTTCGTCGGTATCATACACCCACCATATATCTTCCTCAAAACAGCCACCATACCTACCTATCATGGCATTTCCATAGCCATTCCGAGATATATTGCCATGCAACTTTCCACCGTTCCGTTTATTATGACACGCTCCATCATTGTCATATTGCTAGCATGATCATGTAGTTGCATCGTATTTGTGGCAAAGCCACCATTCATAATTCTTTCATACATGTCACTCTTGATTCATTGCATATCCCGGTACACCGCCGGAGGCATTCATATAGAGTCATATTTTGTTCTAGGTGTCGAGTTGTAATTCTTGAGTTGTAAGTAAATAAAAGTGTGATGATCATCATTTTTAGAGCATTGTCCCAGTGAGGAAAGGATGATGGAGACTATGATTCCCCCACAAGTCGGGATGAGACTCCGGACGAAAAATAAAAAAAATAAAAAAAGAGGCCAAAAAAAGAGAAAAGGCAATAAAAAAAATGAGAGAAAAAGAGAGAAGGGACAATGCTACTATCCTTTTACCACACTTGTGCTTCAAAGTAGCACCAAGATCTTCATGATAGAGAGTCTCTCATTTTGTCACTTTCATATACTAGTGGGAATTTTTCATTATAGAACTTGGCTTGTATATTCCAATGATGGGCTTCCTCAAATGCCCTAGGTCTTCGTGAGCAAGCGAGTTGGATGCACACCCACTTAGTTTCTTTTGTTGAGCTTTCATATACTTATAGCTCTAGTGCATCCGTTGCATGGCAATCCCTACTCACTCACATCGATATCTATATATGGGCATCTCCATAGCCCGTTGATACGCCTAGTTGATGTGAGACTATCTTCCCTTTTTTTGTCTTCTCCACAACCACCATTCTATTCCACATATAGTGATATATCCATGGCTCACGCTCATGTATTGCGTGAAGATTGAAAAAGTTTTGAAAATGTTAAAGTATGAAACAATTGCTTGGCTTGTCATCGGGGTTGTGCATGATTTAAATATTTTGCGTGGGGAAGATGGAGCATAGCCAGACTATATGATTTTGTAGGGATAACTTTCTTTGGCCATGTTATTTTGAGAAGACATAATTGCTTAGTTAGTATGCTTGAAGTATTATTATTTTTATGTCAATATGAACTTTTGTCTTGAATCCTTCGGATCTGAATATTCATACCACAATTAAGAAGATTTACATTGAAATTATGCCAAAGTATCACTCCGTGTCAAAAATTCTCTTTTTATCATTTACCTACTCGAGGACGAGCAGGAATTAAGCTTGGGGATGCCTGATACGTCTCCAACGTATCTATAATTTTTGATTGCTCCATGCTACTTTATATACTGTTTTGGACTATATTGGGCTTTATTTTCCACTTTTAAATTATTTTTGGGACTAACCTATTAACCGGAGGCCCAGCCTAGAATTGCTATTTTTTGCCTATTTCAGTGTTTTGAAGAAACGAAATATCAAACAGAGTCCAAACGGAATAAAACCTTCGGAAACGTGATTTTCTCACCGAACATGATCCAGGACACTTGGACCCTATGCCAAGGAACAAAAGAGGCGGTCACGAGGGTGGGGGCGCGCCCCCCTAGGGCGCGCCCCCTGCCTCATGGGCCCCCTATTGCTCCACCGACGTACTCCTTCCTCCTATATATACCTACGTACCCCCAAACGATCAGAACAGGAGCCAAAAACCTAATTCCACCGCCGCAACTTCCTGTATCCACGAGATCCCATCTTGGGGCCTGTTAGGAGTTCACGGACGGGCATCCACCATGGAGGGCTTCTACATCATCACCATAGCCCCTCCGATGAAGTGTGAGTAGTTTACTTCAGACCTTCGGGTCCATAGCTAGTAGCTAGATGGCTTCTCTCTCTTTTTGGATCTCAATACAATATTCCCCCCCCTCTCTCATGGAGATATATTCAATGTAATCTTCTTTTTGCGGTGTGTTTGTTGAGATCGATGAATTGTGGGTTTATGATCCAGATTATCTATGAATAATATTTGAATCTTCTCTGAATTCTTTTATGTATGATTGAGTTATCTTTGCAAGTCTCTTCGAATTATCCGTTTGGTTTGGCCAACTAGATTGGTAGTTCTTGCAATGGGAGAAGTGCTTAGCTTTGGGTTCAATCTTGCGGTGCCCTTACCCAGTGACAGAAAGGGTTGCAAGGCACGTATTGTATTGTTGCCATCGAGGATAACAAGATGGGGTATTTATCATATTGCATGAATTTATTCCTCTACATCATGTCATCTTGCTTAAGGCGTTACTCTGTTTTAACTTAATACTCTAGATGCATCTTTGGATAGCGGTCGATGAGTGGAGTAATAGTAGTAGATGCAGAATCGTTTGACCTACTTGTCTCGGACGTGATGCCTATATACATGATCATACCTAGATATACTCATAACTATGCTCAATTCTGTCAATTGCTCAACAGTAATTTGTTCACCCACCGTAGAATACTTATGCTCTTGAGAGAAGCCACTAGTGAAACCTATGGCCCCCGGGTCTATTCTCATCATATCAATCTCCATCACTTTAATACTTGCTTTGTTTTTACTTTGCCTTTTACTTTTTACTTTGCAGCTCTATACCAAAAAAAATACCAAAAAAATTATTTATCATCTCTATCAGATCTCACTCTCGTAAGTGACCCTGAAGGGATTGGCAACCCCTAATCGCGTTGGTTGCGAGGAGCTATTATTTTGTGCAGGTACGAGGGACTTGTGCGTGGCCTCCTACTGGATTGATGCCTTGGTTCTCAAAAACTGAGGGAAATACTTACGCTACTTTGCTGCATCATCCTCTCCTCTTCGGGGAAATCCAACGTAGTGCTCAAGAGTTAGCAAGGACACAGTTTTGCAGTCGACCATTGACTTGCAACTGGGGGCGCTTTTTTGTTAGTCGAACATACTTGCAAGTCAAGCCTCAACTTGCAACTAGACCATATGTGTTTAGTTGTACACTGCCCTCAGTTACAAGCTAGCCCCTCGACTTTGCAACTGGGTCTATTTTGTTTGATGCCACTTGCAAGGCGACCCTCGACTTGCGACCGGGTTCCTTTGTTTTTCATGCCACTGCAAGTGGATCCTCGACTTGCAACTAGGTCCTTTTGTTTGATGTCACATGCAAGTTGACCCTCAACTTGCATCTGGTTCTTCAATTTTTGTGCCACATACAAGTCGAGCCTCGACTTGCAACTAGATCTTTTTGTTTGATGCCACTTGCAAGTCGAGCCTCGACTTGCACTCGACTTGCAACTGGGGTCTTTTGTTTGATGCCACTTGCAAGTGGACCCTCTATTTGCAACTGGGTCTTCTTTTTTGATGCCAGTTGCAAGTCGACCCTCGACATGTGACTGGGTCTTCTATTTTTTATGCCAGTTTGCAAGTCGACCCTTGACTTGTAACAGGGTTCCTTGTTTCATTCCACTTGCAAGTGGACCCTCGATGTGCAACTAGGTCTTTTGTTTGATGCCACTTGCAAGTTTCCCCTCGACCTACAACTAGGACTTCTGTTTTCATACCACTTAGTAGGTCTTCTGTTTTCATGCCACTTGCAAATGGACCCTCCACTTCCAGCCGTGTCTTCTTTTTTTGATGCCACTTGCAAGTGGACCCCCGACTTGCAAATAGGTCTTTTTGTTTTATGCAAGTTCCAAGTGGACCCTCGACTTGCAATTGCGTCTTTTTTATGCCCACTTGCAAGTTGAGCCTCGACTTGCAACTTGGTCTTCTGTTTTTCATGGCACTTGCAAGTGGACACTCAACTTTCAACTGGGTCTTTTTTGTTTGATGCCACTTGCAAGTCGACCCTCAACTTGCAACTGGGTCTTCTTGTTTGATGCCACTTGCAAGTCGACCCCTTGAATTGCAACTGGGTCTTCTATTTTTTATGCCACTTGCAAGTGGACCCTCGACTTTGCAGCCGGGTTCCTTGTTTCATGCCACTTGCAAGTGGACCCTCGACTTGCAACTAGGTCTTCTGTTTTCTTACCACTTGCAAGTGGACCCTCAACTTGCAACTGGGTCTTTTTGTTTGATGTCACTTGCAAGTGGACCCTCGACTTGCAACTGCGTCTTCTATTTTTTTATGCCACTTGTAAGTGGACCCTCGACTTGCAACCAGGTTCCTTTGTTTTTCATGCCACTTGCAAGTGGACCCTCGAATTGTAACTGCGTCTTCTATTTTTTTATGCCACTTGCAAGTGGACTCTCGACTTGCAACCGGGTTCCTTTGTTTTTCATGCCACTTGTTAGTGGATCCTCGACTTGCAACCAGGTCTTCTTTTTTTCGATGCCACTTGCAAGTGGCCCCTCGACTTGCAACCGGGTTCCTTTGTTTTTCATGCCACTTGCAAGTGGACCCTCGACTTGCAACTAGGTCTTCTTTTTTTTATGCAACTTGCAAGTGGAACCTCGACTTGCAACTGGGTCTTTTTTGTTTTCATGCCACTTGCAAGTGGACACTCGACTTGCAACTGGGTTCTTTTTCATTTGATGCCACTTGCAAGTCGACTCTCGACTAACTTGCATATGTGTCTTCTTGTTTGAAGCCACTTGCAAGTCGACCATCGACTTGCAACTCAACCTTTTTGTTACATGCCACTTGCATGTGGACCCTCGACTTGCAACCAGGTCTTGTTTTCTTATGCCACTTGCAAGTGGACCCTCGAGTTGCAACTGGGTCTTTTGTTTTCATACCACTTGCAAGTGGACCCTCGACTTGCAACTGGGTCTTTTTGTTTGATGGCACTTGCAAGTGCACCCTCAACTTGCAACTGTGTCTTCTATTTTTTTGATGCCACTTGCAAGTGGACCCTCGACTTGCAACCGGGTTCCTTTGTTTTTCATGCCACTTGCAAGTGGACCCTTGACTTGCAACCAGGTCTTCTTTTTTTATGCCACTTGCAAGTGGACACTCGACTAGCATCGGGTTCCTTTCTTTTTCATTCCACTTGCAAGTGGAGCCTCGACTTGCAACCATGTCTTTTTTTATGCCACTTGCAAGTGGACCCTCGACTTGCAACCGGGTCTTTTGTTTTCATGCCACTTGCAAGTGGACCCTCGACTTGCAACTGGGTTTTCTGTTTTGATGTCACTTGCAAGTGGAGCCTCGAGGTGCAACCGAAATTGAAATGTTATTCACAATAGCCAGACGATTTGATGATGTTCCAAACTAATGGACCGGATAGGCGAATGAGTAAGGTGGAATCATCTGCAGAAAATTAGCTCCATTGCCTTGCATTTGAGAAAGCCTCGGGTCAAACACCATCCCAGATTTACCGGGCGCGCATGCTACGATCAAAACATACAGGTTTATATTTGTTTCTGTCCTCAATCAGATTTTTCTAAGCTGGATCGTACCTGAGTACCAATGTAGTCGCCTGCATAGATACCTTCATTTGCTGCAAATGCAATGCTACAATGAATCAAAAAAATTGTTGGAATAGATATTCAAAAAGTTTATGCTTGTGTTTTGTATGTGAAGACTGAAAGTTGTAGCTACTTTCTTTTTTTCAACTTAAGATTTTGATCAGATGTAGACTCCTATTTTTACATCAGCTGTAGCTGTCATCACTTTTATGGTGAAGACTAAAAGTTGAACCACAACCTGATACACAACATTTTTTACCTTAAAACAAGCAAACCGCTGTTATATGATCCTATTTTTTGCTTATCAAATATATGAACTTTTTATTTTATTTTTCTATCAACATGGTACAACACGCTTTGATTTAGTTATCTAAGGAATTCTAACACAGTTGATTGTAGTTAGTTTCAAAGTTTTTTTCTCTCTTTTTTTAGTTGAGAATGGAGTGTCTCATTTACAGAATAAGCAATTTTTTCTAACAAGTTAAGTATGCTTTGCCATTTACTCCAGTCTGCAGATTTGTAAGGATGGAACTATGAATGTGATTTCTTATGGCCATTTTGTCATCATGGATTTCCCCCATTCTGAATATAAATTCCCTTCTCAACAATGCAAAAGACAGTCATTTTTTCAGATTTTATTGCCTGATCAGTTTATGAAACTACATCAAATTTTCCTACACTATAATACACTGACTTGTACTTATTAATTGGCACAGCACCAAAATTTTGTTTGTCTGCTCTTACACATATACTATGTTTTTAGCCCTGTTTTGAGAGAACAAGACAACATATCTTGATGTAACATCCCAAATTTTCAATTTGGAATGTTATACATTAGGTCATCACGCATATCATATTTTTCTCGCATTTTCCGATCCTAGAAAATTTCACGCAACTCAAGGACCCTCGGAGAGAGTTGGAAGTTTCATTATTTTCATATTTGGGATTTTCCAAATTTTGAAAATAGGATCATTTGGATTTATTTAAATTATCTTCATAAAGTTTTCCTATAAAAATTTTTAAGAGAGGGAATAATATGACTTTCCCAACATTTAGGAGAAATGAAGATATTGTAAATAAATCAAAATTTGGTTTTCGAAGATTTATTTTGCTTAGGCAAAAATGAGCATTTTAAAATTTTATGCATGTTTGCCGTTTTTAAAGTTCATTTTGTTCGGCTCAATTTTAGGAGTCGGGGAAAATTTGTTTTATTAAAATCGGAGTTCATTTGGTATTTTTTTTAATTCGTTTGGTTTAAATTTTAATTTAAAAAAATCGCCCCCCCCCCGGGCCAAGGCCCAGCCAGTGACCAGGCCCGGCCCCGCCTTGACCCACCTCCTCTCCTCCCTCCCAAGCGACTCCGCCGCCGCCACGCCACCCGCCGCCGAGTCCGGCTCCGCCCGCCTCGCTGCCCCCCCCCCAAGCCACCCGCCCCCCCTTTATAACCCGGCGCCCCCCCTCTCTCTCACCCAGCCGCCCGCCCTCACTGGCCTTGACCGAGCCCCGCCCGCCGCCGGGGCCGCCGAACCCCGCCGTCGCCGCCCCTCGTCGCCGAGCACGCCGCCGCCCTCGCCGCCCAGCCGCCGCCCCTCCCGACCCCGCCGGAGCCCCGCCGGAGCCTCGCCGGCGAGAGCCACCGGAGGTAGCCGCCGCCCCGTTCCGATCCGGTTTTCTCAGAAAAACCCGATCCGTTTTTTTTAGATATTCGGTTTTTTAAAACCTAGATTGGTTTTATTTTTTTTGGTTTTCTTAACTAACGAACGTTCACCGAACCGTTCGCTTCAATGAACGTGTTCGTTGGATTAGTTCTGTTAACGAACGTCCGTTATTTAATCCGTTCGTCGTTTTCTTTTAATCGGATTTAATCCGTTATTTTTCTGATTCGATTTCAGATCCGATTTTCGAATCTGTTTTATTTCTCGCTCGTTTATCGGAATCAGGTGATTCAAGCGCTGAAGTTTAAATATGAAACCGCCGTTCGACTAACCTACTTTCACAGAGTTTTGCTACTGTAAAATTTTGACCTAGTTTCAGATTGCAAAACCGAGTCGTTCTCTCTCGAGTTTCGACTTTCGATGTTTATTTTGATTCGAATCTTTTGCAACCAGGGTTCTTAAGTTGAACTCTCTGGTTAGATCATTTATTTGAGATTTCCCCGTGCATTAGATGAGTACTTATTGTATGCTTGTTGTTTGTCTGCGTTAGATCACCCGTAGTGCGCCGCTTGTTACTTCGAATCTCTAGGTCTCGCGGATCATCAGCAAGGCAAGTAACACTTTGATCATACTCTTCTACTACCCAGTTTTTATTGCATTAGATCAACCCTCAAACACTTGCATAATTAGGATCAAATTAAATTGTGGGTTTGGGAAGTAGATTGAGGTAGTACCTATTACCTGTTTTACTTATGAAACCTTGGGAGTTACTTCTCGTTTGCTTATTATGCCATGCTATGCTAGTAGGCGTGGATTGGGTGAGTGAATATCCATGACAGATGTGAGATTGTTAATTAATGGTTTATCTAAGGTGGCAACCTAAACACACATCTGGGTGGATTGAGGCACTGGTTTCCATCGGGACTTGCTGTATTTCTTGGACCGCCACCCGTGCTCTAAGGGATCATAAGATTATTCAAACTGAAACTTCCGTGTGCAGCCACAAGCCAATTATGGGCTCTGGCGTAGTTGACTAAGTTGTGCGAACTCTTACGGGTAGGCTAGCTGATGTAGGGGATGTAGGTTGGTACGGTCTACCCACATGTAAGGTGCTAAGCGCTTCGAAAGACTATGTCTCGGTCATCCGTTTCTCAAACACCATGTAGTCACGAGAACCAAGCGGAGGCGATCGAGTCTTGTGGGGAAAAGTGCGCAAACCTCTGCAGAGTGTATAAACTAATCATGATTAGCCGTGTCCCCGGTTATGGACAATTTGAGTATCTGGTAATTGAATATCATGTGAATCTCAACATGTTACTTCTAAATAAAAGTTATTGGGTTTTGATGAGTACTTTTAATTGGGATTGAGAATGATGTCAACCATTCTCAATGTTTAACAACCACCATGATAGTTAAATAAAATTTATTCCTTTGATGTAGGGAAAAATCAGCTTTATGCAAATGTAACCGTAGAGCCTTACCACCAGCCATATATGCATGTAGAGTAGGCTTATTCATTCATTGCTCTTATGTGTTACATTGCGGCATATTCCATGTGCTGACCGGTTTGGGCTGCAACTTTTCACGTTGCGAGACTTTTGAATTTACAGTAAGGTGTTAGGTCGTGGTTCTATACTCGATGATGCCGTTGGAGTTGATGGACTCGCTTATCTTCCAAGCCTTCACTGTTATTATTAGATGGCCTTAAGCCATATTATTGTAATAAGTTCCCTTGTGGACAACGATGTAATAAGTGTGTGATTGCTACTCTGCAATAAATCCTTGAAATCTTGTGTGTGTCGACATTCGATCCAGGATGACACTTGAGCACGAGATCTGGATCCATTCGGTCTGGTCGCTCTGAGAGAATGGTATCGAGCACACGCTGATCGTAGGACACGACCACTAAGTTAAAGCCATAGATCCCTACTCTCTTCTCATTTTCTAACTCCTCATCTTTTCTACTCTTTAGGATGACGGACGCGAAGATCAAGTACACCCAACCAGATGAAGGCACACCTTTTGGATTTCACTTGAAGGAAGTCACCAAGTACCGAACATTGGACTACCAAGCTTCACGGGACTTTCAACGCCACTCTGCTCAAGAGGAGCTACCGGAAGATTCACGCTCACGTTCGGGAAGGACATTCGCCCCAAATCACCAAGCCTATAGATAGTGTTTTCGATTGCACCAACTTGGAGTGCAGGAAAGAGCATGGCAGCTCACATTACCATGGGACGCATTGGAGAAGTTTATCAAGAAGACCTCAAGGATACCATCTACCAGATTTGCGGACGCCGAGATGACAACTGGGACGTCGTCAGCACCAAGAAGGATAGGTCCATTGCAGCTTTCATCCAGGAGTTAAACCAGCACATTCGACGCCAGGAGAACCAAATGTGCAATGACATGTTGGAGTTGCAGAAGACGAAGGAAAGGATCATCGAACTGGAAGGAGAACAAAAGACTACACGCAAGGACTACATGGACGAGATCGTAGCTCTGGCAAGACACAATAACGATCTTAAGTACGAGATCGAAGAACTCAAGAAGAAGTTGGCGCTCAGGAATGAAGACCAGTATGTCGAATACCCAGGCGACTACATTAACATCGACGACACCGATTCGGATCCAAGTGAACCCGACTTTGAAGACGAAGCTGGAGCAGACATCATGGAGTCTTCCACCGGTTCAAATTAGTAGAAGTCCCCCACATATTAGTAGTATTTCCCTCCATGTAAACATTATAGTACACGCACTTTTGCGATAGTTAGATCGTTGTAAGCCCTTGTTTGATTGAATGAAGTGATTTTGTGTGCTTTTGCTCATGTGCATTTGGGTAGTGATTCCCCTTAGACCTCATTCTATTCTATATTCCTCTTCTTTTCTAAAACCCATCAGATGCCTCCGAGACGCGACCCCGGATTCGTTTTCCCGCCAGAGATCACCCAATTGATCCAGCAGCAGAATACCCTGATTCAAACATTGGTGCAGAACAACAACAACAACAACCCACCGCCACCACCAGCACCTGCGGATCACCTGACTCGTTTCCTTAGACTGAATCCGCCGGTGTATTCCAGTAGCACCGAGCCGATTGTAGCAGATGACTGGCTCCGCAAGATAGGAAGGGAGCTGACCACTGCAGGATGCACAGATGGTGAAAGAGTGAAGTTTGCAGCACACCAGCTTGAAGGACCCGCAGCGGCATGGTGGGAGAATTTCACACCACTTACCATGTGAACACCGCCACATGGGATCGGTTTCAACAAGCTTTTCGACTTGCCCATGTTTCAGCAGGAGCCATGGCCATGAAGAAGCGTGAGTTTCGCAACTTCGCCAAGGAGGAAGGACTGTTGGCGATCGTGGATGATTTTAGCAAATTAGCATGTTATGCCCCGATAGCGTTACTCTGACGCTGCTAAGCAGAGAAGTTTCTAGAAGGACTGAATGATGAGTTCAGCATGCCGTTGATGGTGGCAAGTTTCAACAACTACCGGGAGTTAGTAGACCGAGCTCTCATGATTGAAGGAAAGCAGCAGACAAATTGAGAACTGCAAGCGGAAGTATGGACAGGGAAGTATAACTCGGAGCCCAATGAAGCCTCGTTATACCCTAAATCAGAATTCAGTTTCAGCATACCCATGGAGGAGGTAATTAGCATAACCATAATGGCACCAAGAATGGGAGCGGGAATGGAGGAAGCAATGGACAGAACCGCACCAACCCGTCAACACCATCCAAGGTAGACCTGAGTCACATTACTTGCTTTAAGTGCCGCAAGGCTGGGCACTATGCAAATGACTGCCTGAAGGCGAATGGAAATGGCAATGGAAGCTCGGAAAGAAGCCAAACCCTTTCAACAGGGGACGGGTGAACCACATTGATGTGGAGGAGGTTGAAGATCAGCCCGATCAATGTCGGTAAGTTTTGGTTAAGTCATTTATGCAGTTGTTCTTTTCGATCTTTGGTGCATCGCATTCATACATATCAAGGGATTTGTGGATAAGTACAAGTTACCGACCCAAGCCCTTAGGTCACCCATGCTAGTAACCTCACCCGAGCAGAATACATGGCTAGTAAATGGTGTGATCGATGCCACTAAGGATTGGACACTATGTTTTCCCCTCGGACCTAATAGTTACGGAATCCCAAGGATTGGATGTGATATTAGGAATGGATTGGTTATCAAAGTATGGAGGAAACATAGATTGCACCACAAGGTCAATTTTGCTCACCACACGGAAGGAAGGAGGATTAAGTATGTGTCACGGCACGAGCGAAGGAGAGCACAAGTTAATTGCTTATCGAGAGTGGTACAGAAGAAGTACCAGTGGTAAAGGATTATCTGATGTATTTCGGAAGAATTGCCGGGAATGCCACGGATAGAGACATTGAGTTTTTGATCGAGCTGTTGCGAGAACAGGCCCGATATCGAAGCGACCGTCAGGGATGCCCGCAAAGGATTTGGCGGAAATCAAGAAGCAGATTAAGGAACTATTGGATAAAGGTTTTATTAGCCCAAGTTCTTCACCTTGGGGATCACCCGTTTTGTTAGTGGAGAAGAAGGATGGATCGTTGAGAATGGTTGTTGATTATCATGGATTGAATGAAGTAACAATCAAGAACAAGTACCCACTACCTATGATAAATGATCTGTTTGATCGCTTGCAAGGAGCCAAAGTGTTTTCCAAGATCGACTTGCGATCGTGGTACCATCGATTGAAGATTCGGGAGCAGGACATACCCAAGACAGCATTTACCACGAGATATGGACTGTATGAGTATACCGTTATGTCATTTGGATGACTAACGCACCAGCCTATTTCATGAACCTGATGAACAAGGTGTTTATGGAGTTTTGGATAAGTTAAATCGTGGTGTTCATTGATGACATTTTGATTTTCTCGAAGAATGAAGAGGAACACAAGGAACATTTGTGATTGGTTTTGGAGAAACGAGGAACACCGGTTGTATGCCAAGTTCAGCAAATGTGAGTTTTGGCTAAAGGAAGTTGGATTTCTCGGACATGTTATATCCGGAGAAGGGATAGCATTGACCCCACAAAAGTTGAGACCGTAACCAAATGGGAAGCACCAGCGACAGTTGGAGAGATTCGAGTTTCCTTGGACTCGCGAGGATACTACCAAGATTCATTGAGAATTTCTCAAGAATTGCAAAGCCTATGACAGAATTGTTGAAGAAGGAAAACAAATTCATATGGACGGAGGACTGCGAGGCAAGTTTTCGGGAGTTGAAGAAAAGATTGGTTACCTCACCAGTTTGATATTGCGGATCGGACTAAGGATTATGAGGTGTATTGCGGCGCTTCACGTCGAGGACTTGGAGCCGTGCTTATGCAGGAAGGAAGAGTTGTTTCGTATGCTTCACGACAACTTAAGCCTCATGAGTTGAATTATGCCACTCATGATTTGGAGTTAGCAGCCGTTGTGCATGCCTTGAAGGCGTGGAGACATTTTCTCATTGGAAATCATTGTGAAGTATATCACGGATCACAAGAGTTTGAAGTACATCTTCACACGAAGAATTGAATCTCGGACAAAGGAGATGGTTAGAGCTAATCAAGGATTATGATATGAGATTGCATTATCACCCGGAAAGGCTAATGTCGTAGCGGGCGCATTGAGCCGTAAGAGCCACGTCAATACCCTAATGATGGGAGGAATACCCAATGATTTAGCGAGGACCTTGAGAACTATGTTTGGAAATAGTTCCGAGAGGCTATGTAGCAGCATTGGAGATTCATCGACACTAATGGACAAAATCGAGAAGCCCAAAAGGCGAGATAAGGAAGTTGCCTCTATAAAGGAGAAAATGAGCAAAGGAAAAGCTAAAGGATTTCGTGAGGACGAGCACGATACCCTATGGTTTGAAGACCGTGTTTATGTGCCCAATGACTCAGAAATCAGGAAGTTGATTTTGCAAGAAGCCCATGATTCACCCTATTCGATTCACCCAGGAAATACCAAGATGTATTTGGATTTGAAGAATATTTTCGGTGGACGGAATGAAGAAGGATATTGCGGAGTATGTAGCAATTTGCGACGTATGTCGAAAGTAAAGCGAGCATCGAAGCCAGCAGGATTGTTACAACCGTTGCCGATACCGAATGGAAGTGGGATAAACTAGGAATGGATTTCATCACAGGTTTGCCAAAGACTCGTTCAGGATATGACTCGATTTGGGTCATAGTCGACCGTTTGACCAAGGTAGCTCATTTCATTCGATCAAGACTACCTATAGCAGTGCTAAGTTGGCGAAGATATACATGACCAGAATTGTGTGTTTACGGAGTTCGAGGAGCATTGTATCGAACGGAGGAACCCAGTTTACCCGAAATTTTGGAACCAGGTTACACGAAACATTGGGAACCAGACTAGAATTGATACAGCTTTCCACCCACAGACCGATGGACAGACCGAGAGAGTCAATCAGATTTTGGAGGACATCTTTGAGAGCTTGTGCACTAGATTATGGATCCAGTTGGGATGATAATTTGCCGTATGCAGAATTTTCCTACAATAACAGTTACCAAACCAGCTTAAAGATGGCACCTTCGAGGCTCTGTATGGAAGAAGGTGCAGGACACCGTTGTCATGGGACGGCCGGAGATCGTCGATTGTTTGGACCAGATTTGATTAAGGAGTCGAGCAGAAGGTTAAGTTGATTGAGACAGGCTCAAGATAGCCCAGTCCGAACGGAAGAGCTATGCCGATTCAAAGCGCAGCGATTGAGTATGAAGTTGGAGCAGAGTATATCTTAGAGTATCACCGCTTGAGGAGTTAAGCGTTTTGGAGTTAAAGGAAAGTTAGCACCCGTTTAGTTGGACCATATAAGATTTTGCAACGCATGGGAGAAGTTGCGTATAAGTTGGAATTGCGGAAGGACTGTCGGGAGTTCATGATGTATTCCATGTTTCTCGATTGAAGAAATGTCACCCGAGATAGCAGAGGTACCGTTAAGAGACACAAGTGCCCTGGAAGCAATTCAGTTGAAGGATGACTTGACATATGAGGAAAAACCGTTAAGATTCTCGATTATGCCAGCAGAGTTACCCGCAGCAAGGTTATCAAGTTTTGCAAAGTTCAATTGGAGCCACCACACCGAGGATGAAGCCACACGGGAAAGAGAGGAAGTTTTGTAGGACCACCCTCACCTATTTTCTAGCCAACCCGAATCTCGAGGGCTAGATTCATCTTAAGGGGGTAGGTTTGTAACATCCCAAATTTTCAATTTGGAATGTTATACATTAGGTCATCATGCATATCATATTTTTCTCGCATTTTCCGATCCTAGAAAATTTCACGCAACTCAAGGACCCTCGGATAGAGTTGGAAGTTTCATTATTTTCATATTTGGGATTTTCCAAATTTTGAAAATAGGATCATTTGGATTTATTTAAATTATCTTCATAAAGTTTTCCTATAAAAATTTTTAAGAGAGGGAATAATATGACTTTCCCAACATTTAGGAAAAATGAAGATATTGTAAATAAATCAAAATTTGGTTTTGGAAGATTTATTTTGCTTAGGCAAAAATGAGCATTTTAAAAATTTATGCATGTTTGCCGTTTTTAAAGTTCATTTTGTTCGGCTCAATTTTAGGAGTCGGGGAAAATTTGTTTTATTAAAATCGGAGTTCATTTGGTATTTTTTTTAATTAGTTTGGTTTAAGTTTTAATTTAAAAAAATCGCCCCCCGGCCCAAGGCCCAGCCCAGCCCAGCCAGCCGAGCCCGGCCCGGCGCCCGGCCCACCTCCTCTCCTCCGCGCGCCTGGCTCCTCCACTTGCTGCCGCCACCACGCCCGCCGAGTCCGGCTCCGCCCGCCTCGCTGCCCCCCTCCCAAGCCACCCGGTGACCCCCCCCTTTATAACCCGGCCCCCCTCTCTCTCTCACCCGAGCCGCCGCCGCCGCCTCACCCTTCGCCCGAGCCGCCCCGCCCGCCGCCCGTGGGCGCCGCCCGAACCCGCCGTCGCCGCCCTCGTCGCCGGAGCACCCGCCGCCCTCGCCGCCCGCCCGCCCCTCCCGACCCGCCGGAGCCCGCGAGCCTCGCCGCGAGAGCCACCGAGGTAGCCGCCGCCCGTTCGATCCGGTTTTCTCGGAAAAACCCGATCCGTTTTTAGATATTCGTTTTTTAAAAACCTAGATTGGTTTTATTTTTTGGTTTTCTTAACTAACGAGCGTTCACCGAACCGTTCGCTTCAATGAACGTGTTCGTTGGATTAGTTCTGTTAACGAGCGTCCGTTATTTAATCCGTTCGTTGTTTTCTTTTAATCGGATTTAATCCGTTATTTTTCTGATTCGATTTCAGATCCGATTTTCGAATCTGTTTTATTTCTCGCTCGTTTATCGGAATCAGGTGATTCAAGCGCCTGAAGTTTCGTAACGAAACCGCCGTTCCGACTAACCTACTTTCACAGAGTTTTGCTACTGTAAAATTTTGACCTAGTTTCAGATTGCAAAACCGAGTCGTTCTCTCTCGAGTTTCGACTTTCGATGTTTATTTTGATTCGAATCTTTTGCAACCAGGGTTCTTAAGTTGAACTCTCTGGTTAGATCATTTATTTGAGATTTCCCCGTGCATTAGATGAGTACTTATTGTATGCTTGTTGTTTGTCTGCGTTAGATCACCCGGAGTGCGCCGCTTGTTACTTCGAATCTCTAGGTCTCGCGGATCATCAGCAAGGCAAGTAACACTTTGATCATACTCTTCTACTACCCAGTTTTTATTGCATTAGATCAACCCTCAAACACTTGCATAATTAGGATCAAATTAAATTGTGGGTTTGGGAAGTAGATTGAGGTAGTACCTATTACCTGTTTTACTTATGAAACCTTGGGAGTTACTTCTACGTTTGCTTATTATGCCATGCTATGCTAGTAGACGTGGATTGGGTGAGTGAATATCCATGACAGATGTGAGATTGTTAATTAATGGTTTATCTAAGGTGGCAACCTAAACACACATCTGGGTGGATTGAGGCACTGGTTTCCATCGAGACTTGCTGTATTTCTTGGACCGCCACCGGTGCTCTAAGGGATCATAAGATTATTCAAGCTGGAACTTCCGTGTGCAGCCACAAGCCAATTATGGGCTCTGGCGTAGTTGACTAAGTTGTGCGAACTCTTACGGGTAGGCTAGCTGATGTAGGGGATGTAGGTTGGTACGGTCTACCCACATGTAAGGTGCTAAGCGCTTACGAAGACTATGTCTCGGTCATCCGTTTCTCAAACACCATGTAGTCACGAGAACCAAGCGGAGGCGATCGAGTCTTAATGGGGAAAAGTCATAAACCTCTGCAGAGTGTATAAACTAATCATGATTAGCCGTGTCCCGGTTATGGACAATTTGAGTATCCGTAATTGAATATCATGTGAATCTCAACATGTTACTTCTAAATAAAAGTTATTGGGTTTTGATGAGTACTTTTAATTGGGATTGAGAATGATGTCAACCATTCTCAATGTTTAACAACCACCATGATAGTTAAATAAAATTTATTCCTTTGATGTAGGGAAAAATCAGCTTTATGCAAATGTAACCGTAGAGCCTTACCACCAGCCATATATGCATGTAGAGTAGGCTTATTCATTCATTGCTCTTATGTGTTACATTGCCGGCATATTCCATGTGCTGACCCGTTTTCGGGCTGCAACTTTTCACGTTGCAGACTTTTCGATTTACAGTAAGGTGTTAGGTCGTGGTTCTATACTCAGTGATGCCGTTGGAGTTGATGGACTCGCTTATCTTCCAAGCCTTCCGCTGTTATTATTAGATGGCCTTAAGCCATATTATTGTAATAAGTTCCCTTGTGGACAACGATGTAATAAGTGTGTGATTGCTACTCTGCAATAAATCCTTCGAAGTACTGTGTGGTGTCAGCATTACTAATCCAGGGATGACACTGAGCACAGAGACTGGATCCATTCGGGTCTGGTCGCTACACTTGAACTGATGCCAGCCAACTGATGTGTGTTTTTCCTACACACCAGCCTCTGTTTGTTTCTTCCATCAACAGATGGAAAAAGAGAGGTCACAAGTATCTACAAGGTTGTACAAGACCAGCCTTTGTTTGTTACTCGTTTGGAGCAGAATTTAAGATTGTACACTATAATACACTGTGATTCTTTGTCAATACACTGTGATTCCCTATGTTTGTAAAATACGCACAAAACTTGCATAAACCCTGTCTAGGTTTTATTTTCCCAGCCACCAAAACTCATTCTACAAGCAAGTAAGTGTTTTCTGCGGACAAATAAAGCCTAGTCCTTTTCTTCTGTCAAACAAACAAATAGGCAAAAAAACATCCGACAAACAAGGCCCAGGAGGCGGTGTAGTTGGGCTGGGTTGGTTGCCTGGGAGGGACAAAACAGTACAAGCCAAAACATACAAACAAGTCCATGTGGAGGGGAGGATCGGAAGCAAACAGTTTGTTTTGTTTGTCAAACGAGGGTAGTTTCTAAAGGTGACATCACATTTAGATGTGAGATATTATCTCACATCTAGATGTGATGTCACCTTTAGAAACTACCTATAGACAGACCCATAAATTTTTTGTAAACATGGCATGAATACTACATAAATTATTGATACGTTGGAGACGTATCAGCAGCCCCCAAGCTTAATTCCTAGTCGTCATCGAGTAGGTAAATGATAAAAGAAATAATTTATGCAGTGTGAATGCTAGCAAAGTGCACAAGTTTGATCAATGACAATTTCAATCACTTTTCCTATCATCACAACAACAACTCTTTCTCATAAAACTTATCATGAGAAAGTAGCAATTGAACATGGAATTTTTGTTGTGGAATGCTACCTATAATATTCATCATAAACACTTTTATTTTGTAGCATGGACATTTGGACTTGAATGATTCAAAGCAATAGTCTATAGTTTGACATGAGGACATCAATACTCAAGCATATCAACAAGCAACCATTTATATGTCTCCAACGTATCTACTTTTCCTCTTGTTTTGGACTCTAATTTGCATGATTTGAATGAAACTAACCCCGGACTCATGCTGTTTTCAGCAGAACTACCATGGTGTTGTTTTTGTGCAGAAATAAAAGTTCTCGGAATGGAACGAAACTTTGCGAGGAATTTTTATACAATAAACAAGAATTTCTAGAGCCAAGACCTACCGGAGAGGGGCACCTGGGTGGGCACAACCCACTAGGGCGTGCCCCTTCTGCTAGCGCGCCCAGGTGGGTTGTCCCCACCTGCTGGCCCTACAGACCCTGAAACCGACACTATAGAATCATATTTTCCAGAAAAAATCAGGGAGAAAGAATTATTGAGATCCACGAGATGGAGCCGACGTCACCTCCTGTTCTTCATCGGGAGGCCAGATCTAGAGTCCGTTTGGGGCTCCGGAGAGGGGGATCTTCGTTCTTCGTCATCACCAACCCTTCTCCATCGCCAATTTCATTATGCTCCCCACCGGGAGTGAGTAATTCCTTCATAGGCTCACTGGTCGGTGAGGAGTTGGATGAGATTCATCATGTAATCGAGTTAGTTTTGTTAGGGCTTGATCCCTAGTATCCACTATGTTCTAAGATTGATGTTGCTATGACTTTGCTATGCTTAATGCTTGTCACGTTGGGCCCGGGTGCCATGAACATAGGTCTGAACCGTTTATGTTATCATAATTATATCCATGTTTTAGATCTGATCTTGCAAGTTATAGTCACCTACTACATGTTATGATCCTGCAACCCCGGAGTGACAATAGTCGGGACCACTCCCGGTGATGACCGTAGTATGAGGAGTTCATGTATTCAGTATGTGTTAATACTTTGTTCCGGTTCTCTATTAAAAGGAGGCTTTAATATCCCTTAGTTTCCATTATGGACCCCGCTGCCACGGGAGGGTAGGACAAAAGATGTCATGCAACTTCTTTCCATAAGCACGTATGACTATTTACGGAATACATGCCTACATTATATTGACGAACTAGAGCTAGTGCCGTATCGCCCTAGGTTATAACTATCTCATGATGAATATCATCCAACAAGTCACCGATCCTATGCCTACGAATTTATCTTATATTGTTTCTTTTGCGTTACTACTGCTATCATCACTGTTACACTTGCTACAAAAATATTGCTATCACTGTTACTGTTACCATTGTTGTTGTTACTACTATCAAAACTATCGTACTACTTTGCTACTGATCACTTTGCTGCAGATAATTAATCTCTAGGAGTGGTTGAATTGACAACTCAGCTCCTAATACCTTCAAATATTCTTTGGCTCCTCTTGTGTCGAATCTATAAATTTGGGTTGAATACTCTACCCTCGAAAACTGTTGCGATCCCCTATACTTGTGGGTTATCAAGACCTTTTTCTGGCGCCGTTTCCGGGGAGCATAGAAATATTTGTTGAGTCACTTGGGATTATTATCAATTTATCACTATGAAGAATCAGAAGGATCCTAAGACTAAGATTTATCCCTCTAAGACGAGGGGAGGTAAGGAAATGCCATCCAGTTCTGCTTTAGATTCACCTTCTGTTACGAGTAGTTATTGATGATGCTACTTCTACTATGGATAATGCTTATGATGATGCTAGTACCTTGCTTGACAATGATGATGTGCCATTTGGTGAATTTCTTGATGAACAAATTGCTAGAGTAATACAACATGATGTTGAATCTGATGATGAGTGTCGGTGTCAAAACCGGCGGATCTCGGGTAGGGGGTCCCGAACTGTGCGCCTAGGCGGATGGTAACAGGAGACAAGGGACACGATGTTTTTACCCAGGTTCGGGCCCTCTCGATGGAGGTAATACCCTACTCCTGCTTGATTAATATTGATGATATGGGTAGTACAAGAGTAGATCTACCACGAGATCAAGGAGGCTAAACCCTAGAAGCTAGCCTATGGTATGATTGTTGTTAGTCCTCGGACTAAAACCCTCCGGTTTATATAGACACGGATAGGTTAGGGTTACACGAGTCGGTTACAATGGTAGGAGATCTACATATCTGTATCGCCAAGCTTGCCTTCCACGCCAAGGAAAGTCCCATCCGGACACGGGCGAAGTCTTCAATCTTGTATCTTCATAGTCTTGGAGTCCGGCCGTGGCGATACTCGGCTATCCGGACACCCCTAGTCCGGACTCCTCGAAGAGCCCCGAACCAGGCTTCAATGACGACGAGTCCGGTAGCGTTGATTGTCTTGACATTGCGAGGCAGGTTCCTCCTCGAATACTTCATAGAAGGTTTTGAACACAAGGATAGTGTCCGGCTCTGCAAAACAAGTTCCACATAACACCGTAGAGAGAATAATTTTTGCACAGATCTGCTGACGTATTCCGCGCATGACATCACACCACGGCCAGGCCTTTATATGAATCGTTTTTTACTGTTCCACCTCAGCGTGTTTAGCGAGGCGGTTTCCTTGGCACGCCTTATTAAAGCATAGATCGTGCCCCCTTATCCCGGGATTCTCATCAATACGGACGTGGGTAACCCAACCGTGCCGTTGGCACGCCTCCTCTATCAAAGGTGAGTCCTAATCGACCACGGGGTGGGCTCTTGGTATTCAACCTCTTTATAATGAGACCAAGGCCCTCCTCTTTTTACACCCTCCATCGAGTTCGCCCCGCGCTTCGAGTTCCAACACCCAAAGCTTCAGGTTTAGGCGCTTCGGACCTTCGACGATGTCCGGCTCTGACCAGCACGGCCGATGGATGTCTTCCTCCGTCAAAGAAGAAGATGTGCTAAAGCTGCGAGATGCCAGGTATCTAACCGGCGAGATCTCGCCAGCTGCTGCTGCTCGAGGCAGGTCATTCCCACTCCTGAGCCCGGCGAGAACGTGGTGTTCGTGTCCCACTTCATTCGGGGTTTAGGCTTCCCGACGGATCCCTTTGTGCGGGGGCTCATGTTTTATTATGGGCTTGATTTCCATGACTTGAATCCGGAGTCCATCCTCCATATCTCGTCATTTATTGTCGTATGTGAGGCCTTCCTCCATATTACTCCCCACTTTGGATTGTGGCTCAAGACCTTCAAGGTGGAGCCAAAGATGATCAAGGGGAAACAAGCAGAGTGCGGAGGGGCGGTCATAAGCAAATGTGCTGATGCTTCGTGGCTCGAGGGCTCTTTTCAAGATGAGCTTGGTTTGTGGCAACGGGAGTGGTTTTATATCACGCTCGGGGGCACCAAATGGCGGCGCCCCGCCTTCGCTCAGTCCACCACAGCGGCTGGCATCATGGGTCAACAAGGGGCTTGGCGGGGCCGTCCAAGGCGTTCCCTGCTG
Organism: Aegilops longissima; assembly: GCA_021605205.1. Lineage (NCBI taxonomy): Eukaryota > Viridiplantae > Streptophyta > Magnoliopsida > Poales > Poaceae > Aegilops > Aegilops longissima. The sequence continues at coordinate 237,261,099 of CM038681.1, forward strand.
CGAGGCCGTGTTCGAGACCTCCAGAAAGAGGATCAATCTGGTTGCGATGGCGCAGGTTATGGTGATCCGGCGCCTTCAGCCTGCAAGCGCCGCCCCCTCCTTTGTGGAATTCAATCCGGAGGGACCACGAGCTCTCAAAATTTTATGGGCACGACGCCTGTGGAGATGTATAAACTGTTCTTGGATCACAAGAGAAGTGTCCGGACTTGACTGAGGACGCAGGACTAAGCTGCAATCGCCCAGATACTCAAGTAAGTAGTCATGTAACCGGACAAGCTGTTCATTCATTTATTTTACATATATGCCCTTTAAAGGAGCCGTTTCTTGAACAGGAGTGGATAGCCAAGGCAAAGTTAATAAGGTGTCCGGCTCCCCTCCCAGAGACCACGCCGGATCCCATGCTGACCAAGATGTTGAAGGTCGCACCTTTTGAAGAAGGCGAAGGGGGAGCGGGGAAGCGACTGCCTCCACGAAGGAGGCTATCAAGGAAGGAGGGATTAAAAGTCCCGTCTTTTGAGGCAAGAAGAGGACTGCTTCGGAAGATCCGGAGGTCAAGGCCTCAAAGAGGGGAAGGGAATCTTCGTCGGAGAGTCCGGCGCTGGGAAGTAACCCAGCCGCACTATTTCCCCAAGGGGATCAGCCCTCAATGAGCCGTAAGTAAAAAGAAGGGTCTTGTAAATAAGGAACATTCCTGTATTTATTTATGAAGATAACCAAATTGTACCTTATAGTTCGGACCTCAGCCCTTCTCAGTGAGCTCGTCTTGAGGATCTTCTTCGGAGATGATGGAGAGCGAACGCCTCCACCTGTCGAACCCTCATGTGAAGCGGACGACCGGAGGTGTCGTCGCGAGGGTTCCCCAAGTCCGCGGGCCGGAAGGTCCAGCGCCAAGTGGTGTGCGGTCGGAGGAGCTGAAGGATCTGCTCGGCGAGTGCTATCTCAGAAGATCACCGTGCTCTAATGGGTACGGTGATTGAAAGAATTGCATCCGTGGAGAGCAGATTGCACGAAGCCGTCAGAAGCTTACTGAGGGGGTTTGAGGTACGCAAAAAATAATGTACCTTCTGACAGTTATGCATATAAAATGCGCCATGTATAGATAGTAGCCCCTGAGACTCGGTATGTTGTCAAAATTGACGACGTGTCGAGGATCAAATTCTCAGTTTTAACATATCGCTGCTCCTAAACAGGTGGCGGGGCGTCCGGAGGCCAGCCGGACTGATGAATATGCCGAACTAAAGCGGCAACTTGATGAGGCGGATGCGGACATCGCGCTGGTCAATAAACGGTTTGACGAGTCACAAGGTATGCGACTTCTATGCAGACACCTGGTAAGGGAGCTTGACGCCCATGTCTTACTATTCATATGCTTAATGCAGATGGTGCCGCTGCCGTGGAAGAGCTGCGGGCAGAACTCGCCCGAGCGAAAGAGCAAGCCAGAATTAGTAATGCGGCCGCTTTAAAGGCGGCCGAAGAGCTAGAAGCTGAATGGGCTGCTCACTGTCGAAGCAAAGAGGAGATGGCCGATATGGACAAAAAGTTGAGGAATACTACCGATCGCTGCGAGGTTCTTGAAAAAGAACGTCAAGTGGAACAAGAGGGCCTAAAAAAGGCCGCCGCCGAATCCAAGAGTGCCCAGTCGGCTTTGAGAGCTGCCAAGGAGGAGCTGAGTCAGGCCGGGGCCATTGCGGCTGGAAAACCATTTCTGCTGCGGAGGAAATATACGGATCCAAAGAATGCTCAGTTGGATAAGTTGTGGAGTTCGGAGGATTCTTATCTGGACTTGGCGGCGAGCGCTGCGGACGTGGTTGAGCACTTCCGGGGCCAGAAGGGGCACAGAAGGGAAGAGCTATACTGGTTGCAATTCCATAGTCCGGAGCGTCCTCTGCCGCTGACCGATCGGTTGGCCGAATGGGCCGAGCTGAATCGGTTGTCCGGATTTGCCACGAAGCATGTTGACTCACTTGTGGCCGGGCGGACCCCAGCCGAAGAGCTATTTTGGTTTAGTGCAGCAGTTCCTTGGTGCGGTACCGCGTATCGACACAATGAAGCGATCGGCATGTATTGAGGGAGCGCGGATGGCTCTGGCCCAAGTCAAGACATACTGGGCAGAGATGAAGGCCACCGACATTGCATCCCAAGATTCGGACAAAAGCCGAGTACCTGTCGAGCACTACTTTGAAGAAGTCCTGCCGGGCGCTCGTTTAATAGAGACGCAGTGCTCGAATGATATTATGTTTAAATGACATGTATGATTTGTGAAAACAATGTTTCAATATAATATAAGAGCTTTTTATACTTGTGCGTTCAAGTAGTAAACTACTCCATGTGCGGCCGTTTATGTATATGTATATATAACCTGAAAGATGGCAGTCCTTGGCTTTAGCCCCCACGCACATAGTGCGGGGGTGTTTGCGAAGAAAACGCTTTTTCACACTTAATCCAACGTCTTGGTCCTCTTAAGGAGGTGATAGCATAGCAAACCAGGCAACCGGACTATAATGCTTTATCACTTTCACTTAGCCATAGGAGTTCGAGGGTGGGGCTACTATATAGCCCCTGGGGGCACCGCACTCTCCCGAATTCGGGGTGCGTATGTGCTGACAACGGTCCTTCGTTAATCGGAGGAATCCTAAACATTCCAATGAGTCATCGAGTGGTTGACCAGTCTCGCTATATCATGACAGTCAGTTTTGGCTTTCTCTACTGAGGTGCTCGCCCGGCCGAACCGGGGCACAATCGCAGTAGTTCTCCTGGTGCCGCGTTAGCCGTGAAAACGGAACATAAGGCAGCAAAACACAGGAGCCGGGCAACCCAACATTTGACCAAAGACATGATTCGGAGCTGATGCATATAAGGCCTAACTCGAGACGCCGAATACTCCCTAAGGTATTCGGTCTTTAGAAAATGGGCAGAATAATGCCCTAAGCCCCCGTGTCCAGTGCAGCGCAAAAATTCTGGTGCGGCCAATGCCAAAGCACCAGCCTCCTCCTCGGTTATATTAAGGAACCGGGGGGATGTATATCAACAAGAGACAATGAAAAAAGGTTTACGCAGGGTCTTAATCTGAAAAGAATCCTTGCAACGGGTCCCTCTCGCACGTCTGCGCCTATGTCTCCGTTGTGCCGTATCACGGGCGGGTGTAGCACGTTGTTCATCTGTAAAGAGAGGAACTTAGTTTAAAAGAAAAGGATCGTATGAAAGATGTACTTAATATTAAATAAACAGAGTGCGGTTCAAGAAGTGAATAAAATTGAGCTTTATTGTCTCTTGTTATACATGCATGCGGCCCTCGTAAGGGGTATGCCGCTAGTAGGCGCCGGACTCGTCTAGCCGTGTCCGGGGTTTGAATGACCAATTCAGGTTCTTTGCCTAGCAGAGCCGGATAGCTGTGGGGCTGTCAAGGCAGTCTCCCGTTCTTCCGTGCTCGAGTAACACTTAATACTTCCTTTTAACGAGATGATGCCGCGTGGACCGGGCATTTTAAGTGTTAGAGATGCATAATGCGGTATTGCGTTAAAGCGGGCGAAAGCTTCGCGTCCCAATAGTGTTTGATGGCTACTTTTAAACGGGGCGACATGGAAGAGTAACCTTTCGCGACGGAAGTTGTCGGATGAAACAAACACGACTTCTAGCAGTATAGAGCCCGTACAATGGGCATATGGGCCTGGCATTACTCCTTTAAAGGAGGTGTTGCTACGGCGAATTTTGGTTGGGTTTATCCCCATCCTACGGATTGTGTCCTGATATATCAGGTTTATGTCACTGCCTCCATCCATGAGGACTTGTGTAAATTGGGATCCGTCGATTATAGGATCCAATATCAAGGCAGTCCATCCTGCGTTCCGGATATTTTCGGAATAGTCCTGATGGTCGAAGGTGATTGGTTTTGACAACCAGTGTGCGGCGCGCCTTTTAGTGGGCGCCGCTCTGTTTTTCCCTTTGATCACATGAAGTGAGTTTAATGTTTTAACCTCCTGTGGGAAAGTTTTTTGTTTTCCGGGGCTCTGCTTGTGGTGCTCGTCGTCATCTTCACTTGGTGTGTCGAGCCCCTTGTGTTCGGCGTTCAGTCTACCGGACTGTTTGAAGACCCAACAATTTCAGTGGGTATGGTTAGCAGGCCTCCCAGGAGTACTATGGATTTGACATATCTTGTCCAAGATTTTGTTGAAGTTGGATAGCTCATCGCTATTGTCCTTAAGGGGCAGTTTTTTGTTGTTCGCCGTGAGCTTTTGAATCCGGCGTTGATGCCGTGCTCTTTGGACTGTTCCTTTTAATCCGCGCTGGTCCTTGTTGCGCCGTGGTTTCCCATTCCATCCCTAATTTGGATGTACTTGGGTCGCTGGTGCTGCACCTTGCTAGCCAGCTATCCTCTCCAGCATAAGCGGGTCATGAGGCTTGTTAATGCGGCCATTGTTCTTGGATTTTCTTGGCGAGTTATGCAGCGAGCCATTCGTCTCGGACGTTGTGTTTGAAAGCTGCTAAGGCTTTGGCGTCCGGACAGTCGACTATTTGTTTCTTTTTAGTAAGGAACCTGTTCCAGAATTTCCGGGCTGACTCTCCGGGCTATTGAGTTATGTGACTTAGATAAATCACGATCCGGAGGGCGGACATAAGTCCCCAAAATTTGCCCGAAATGCATCCTCGAGCTCTCCCCAGCTTCCAATGGTATTTTCGGGGAGGCTTTTAAGCCAATGCCGAGCTGGCCCTTTGAGTTTAAGGGGTAAGTATTTTATGGCGTGGAGATCGTCTCCTCTAGCCATGTGTATGTGGAGGATGTAATCCTCGATCCGAACTCGAGGTATGTTGTTCCGTCGTATGTCTCTATGTTTACGGGTTTGAATCCTGCTGAAATTCATGATCCAAAGACCTCATCGGTGAAACATAGGGGTGTCTGGCGCCCTATATTGGGTGTGCCGTGATCTTGAATTTTGGCGTGTTGCATTGCTTTGACGAGCCTGCTTTCTTGGCCCATAGATGGACCTAATGGGCCATCCTTTTGATGTGAATCCTTATGCGGATCGCATATTGGCTTGTGTCTTGGCGCCATTCACGCTCTCTTTTTGCCGTGGGGTCGTCCATCCGACCGGGTGGCCTTCTTACTTTTTAATTGTGGGGGCTCTAAGGCCTCCTCGTCGAATTCGGGCAGTAGCTTTCTTTTCGGGTAGCTCTTTGTTCGGCGACTGTCGCCGAACTTGTCTGCGGTGCTGAATACTTTGCTCCATCTGATCCTGAGTGCATCTTCTGCTGTTTTGAGCTTCCGCTTCTACTTTTTCGGGCTATGCGCGTGGCGACGAGCCTTTTCTGGAGGTCATTTTGCTCCAATAGTTTGTCCGGCGTGAGATCGTCCGGACTGTTGTCTTCGCCGGGGACAAATTGTTTATCCAAGTTGTCTTGTTTGGACGATTGCTCGATAGCTTGTTCGTTGTCCACCGGTTCGCCCTGCTCTATGGCTGGGTCTTTGTTGAGGCGGGACTTTGTTCGGCGTTTACGTTGCCGTTTTGACTGCTTTTGAGGATTTATCCTTCGTGGCGTCCGTTGTTCCTCGTCTTCATTTCCTTTAGGTGTATCCACCATGTATACATCATGGGATGAGGTTGTCCAGCATCCTATAGGTGCTGGTTCATTGTTGTCTCCTACATCGTCGTCCATACCGTCGATGTCTTGAGTCAAATCGAGCATGTCGTGTAAGCTTTTGGCGGTGGCTCTGAAGTGGGTGGTGGGTGGGCGTTGAATTTCTTCGTCGTCCGCATCCCAACCTTCTGACCGTAGTCCGGCCAGGCTCTCCGGATAAAGAGAGAGACTTTAGTGAATTCAGGATGTCGCCAAAGGGCGAGTCTTTGAAAGATGTCCGCGACCGTGAACTCCATGACGGCGCCCAATCGGATCCGATTGGCGGTAGCGCGAGGGTTGAGTCCGAGAGGAGTCCGACACCCTGGACTCGAGGTCTTCGCAAAGGACAGGGATGGAGTTCGGCTCAATCGCCGTAGAGTTTGTAGCCCCCGAGGCGGTGTCCAACCACTCGTCCTTGATTGGGGAATCCGGCTCCGGATTCAGGGTCGGAGCATATGTTGGTGCGGCCTCCAGGGCACTATTCGGCTGCACAGCTAGATCATGCCCATCGAGATAGTGCGGCGCGCTTGGCGGCGGCTCGAATCCGTCGAAGATCAAGTCTCCACGGATATCGGTCGTATAGTTTAAACTTCCAAATCTGACCTGATGGCCAGGGGCGTAGCTTTCAATCTGGTCCAGATGGCCAAGCGAATTGGCCCGCAGTGCAAAGCCGCCCGAATCTGAAGATCTGTCCGGGAGAAAAGTCTCACCACCGGACGCGTCGTTGTTGATGATCGAAGGAGCCATCGGGCCTATCGGTGGCGACACGAGGAACTCTCAATGAAAGCACCAATGTCGGTGTCAAACCGGCGGATCTCGGGTAGGGGGTCCCGAACTGTGCGTCTAGGCGGATGGTAACAGGAGACAAGGGACACAATGTTTTACCTAGGTTGGGCCCTCTCGATGGAGGTAATACCCTACTCCCGCTTGATTAATATTGATGATATGGGTAGTACAAGAGTAGATCTACCACGAGATCAAGGAGGCTAAACCCTAGAAGCTAGCCTATGGTATGATTGTTGTTAGCCCCTCGGACTAAAACCCTCCGGTTTATATAGACACCGGATAGGTTAGGGTTACACAGAGTCGGTTACAATGGTAGGAGATCTACATATCCGTATCGCCAAGCTTGCCTTCCACGCCAAGGAAAGTCCCATCCGGACACGGGACGAAGTCTTCAATCTTGTACCTTCATAGTCTTGGAGTCCGGCCGTGACGATAGTCCGGCTATCCGGACACCCCCTAGTCCGGGACTCCCTCAATGAGCTTGAAACTGAAACACCTGCTAGAACGATCCTTCCTAGATATGAATTGCCTAAGGTACCGGAAGGTTATGTTATGAATGAGGAGACAACTAGAGATATTCTTGCTTGTAAGGATAGAGACGATCTAGAGAAATTACTATGCAAGTATAAAGAAAAATATTTGAATGCTAGAATGAAATATGATCCTAAGTTTTCTACTTCACCTATTTTTATTGATGACAAGGATTATGAATTCTCTGTAGACCCAGAGTTAATTACTTTGGTTGAATCCGATCCTTTGCATGGTTATGAAACTGAAACTGTTGTGGCACATCTTACTAAGTTGAATGACATAGCCACCCTTTTTACTCATGATGATAAAACTTGCTATTACTTTATTCTCAAATTATTTTGTTTCTCATTAAAGGGTGATGCTAAAGCTTGGTACAATACTCTTACACCTAGTTGTGTGCATAGTCCCCAGGATATGATTTATTACTTCTCTGAAAATATTTTCCTGCTCATAAGAAACAAGCTGCCATACAGGAAATATTTAACTTTGTGCAAACTAAAGAAGAGAGTCTCCCACAAGCTTGGGGGAGGCTTTGCCAGTTACTTAATGCTTTGCCTGATCATCCTCTTAAGAAAAATGAAATACTTGATATCTTCTATAATGGACTAACCGATGCTTCTAGTGACTTCCTAGATAGTTGTGCTAGTTGTGTTTTCAGGGAACAAACTGCTGGACAAGCTGAAGAATTATTGAATAATATATTGAAAAATTATGATGATTGGACTCTTCCTGAACCACCGCCTAGACCCACTCCGAAGAAGAGGGGTATATTGTATCTCAGTCTTGAAGATATGCAAGAGGCAAAGAAATCTATGAAGGAAAAAGGTATTAAAGCTGAGGATGTTAAAAATTTACCTCCTATTAAAGAAATACATGGGCTTAATACACCACCACCACCTAAGGTGGTAGAGGTAAATTATCTAATGAAGTTCAATGATAATGAAAATACTCACAATATGCATCCTAGCCAATGCCTTTATGAGTTTGAAAACTATATTAGAAAACAAGATCACTTCAATGCAAATGTTATGAAACAATTGAAATACAATTCTGATATGATTGCTCGCTTGACTGACTTGTTATTTAGAATTTCAAATGATGTTAGAGGTGTTGGAAGACATGCTTCTATGGTTCAAACCCAATTAGAACAAGTTGCTAAATCTCAAAGCGAATTGCTTGATGAAATGAATAACAACACACATGACTTTGCTGTTTGAGTTGCAACTAGAGGAGGTAAAATGATTCAGGAACTGAGGGAGTCCTGGATTAAGGGGTCCTCGGGCGTCCGGACTAAGGTACGTGGGCCGGACTGATGGGCTGTGAAGATACAAGACCGAAGACTCTCTCCCGTGTCCGGATGGGACTCTCCTTGGCGTGGAGGGCAAGCTTGGTGCCCTGATATGAAGATTCCTTTCTCTGTAACCGACTTTGTACAACCCTAGTCCCCTCCGGTGTCTATATAAACCGGAGGGCTTACTTCGTAGGGGCAAGAATCATAATCATAGTCATACAGGCTAGACTTTTAGGGTTTTAGCCATTACGATCTAGTGGTAGATCAACTCTTGTAATACTCATATTCATCAAGATCAATCAGGCAGGAAGTAGGGTATTACCTCCATAGAGAGGGCCCGAACCTGGGTAAACATCGTGTCCCCTGTCTCCTATTACCATCGACCTTAGAGGCACAGTTCGGGACCCCCTACCTGAGATCCACCGGTTTTGACACCAACATTGGTGCTTTCATTGAGAGTTCTGCTGTGTCGTCTTCAAGAGGTTCGATGGCCCCGTCAATCATCTACAACAATGTTGTCCAGGGAGAAGTCTTCCTCCCCGGACAGATCTTTGTATTCGGCGGCTTTGCACTGCGGGCCAACTCGCTTGGCCATCTAGAGCAGATCGACAGCTACACCCCTGGCCATCAGGTCAGATTTGGAAGCTTGAACTGCGTCGCGGATATCCGCGGAGACTTGATCTTCGATGGATTCGAGACCACGGCAGCTGCTCCCTGTCACTGCGATGAACATGATCTAAATCTGTCATCGGACTATACCCAAGAGATAGCGCATGTAACTGCTCTGGCCCTAGATCCGGAGCAGATCATGCCATCTGAGGATGGGAGGCTCAACCCCGCCACAGAAGCCGCAAACTCAGCGGCGTCGGAGCCGCACATAGACCCAACCTCGAGTGGGATCTGTGTCACCGGAACCTTGGACTCGTTTCCGGCTACAGGATCTGAACCATGTGCGTCCGCGCACATCGAGCTTGATCAGGCATCGATCGTCGAATTCAGCTCCGCGGACATCTTCCGGCACTCGCCTTTAGGTGACGTGCTAAACTCATTATAAACACTCTCCTTAGCGGGGGGACTCACAGCTGAATTATATCCGGTTCGAACTGGAGGCTGATGACGGAGAATTTCGCTTCCCACCCACCGCCCACTTCATAGCCACTGTCAAGGACCTAACTGACATGCTCGATTACGGCTCCGAAGACATCGACGGTATGGACGACAATGCCGGAGAAGAGGAGGCCCAAAACCCGATGTTTACCGGATGTTGGACGACCACTTCCTCGTATGACGTATACATGGTGGACACACCTAAAGAGAACAATGGCGACAACGAGAAGGATCCATTCGAGGATAAACCTCCTGAGATACAGCCAAAACGCCGACGTCAGCGGCGCCGCTCTAAGTCACGCCGTGGAAAAGACAGCGATACCGGCACAAGAGAAAACAATACTCCGGACAATGCCGAAGACAATGAAGACCCCGTTGAGGCAACTTCCGAACAGGATGAACGGGAAGACGGGCAAGTTAGCCCTGATGAACAAGCCATACACCAAGACTCGGAGGACAGTAATTATCTTCCACTCTCCGAGGATGAGGTAAGCCTCGGCAACGAGGATTTTATCGTGCCTGAGGAACCTCTCGAGCAGGAGCGCTTTAAGCGCCGGCTAATAGCCACTGCAAGGAGCCTGAAAAAGAAGCAGCAATAGCTTCAATCTGAACAAGATCTTCTCAACGATAGATGGACTAATGTCCTGGTAGCCGAGGAATACGGCCTCAAGCGCCCAGCCAAAAGTCACCCGAAGCGCAAATTGCTACCTCAGTTTGATGATGAGGCGCTGGAGCCCGTACCATCATCGCGCAATGCGGCTGACCGACCACCACGTGGTCGGGACAAAGCGGCAACTCAAGCTGAACACTAGCCTGCCCCACCTCATCATAAAGACAGAGATAAAACAGCTCGAGGACATACATATGACCTGCCGCAGGACTTGGACGGTAGAGCAAGTCAGAACAGATCAATCTATGGATCACGGGGACGTGCCCTGACACGCAACAACGGCTACATAGCCGGACGCAACAATCATACTCACGCCCGGGCCGAGAACCGCAGACATACTCCATCCAAGCTATGTCGCGACGTGGCCCGATATAGAGGCGCTGCACACCCCCTTTGCTTCACTGACGAGGTAATGGAGCTCGAATTCCCAGAAGGGTTTAAAAACGTAAACATCAAATCATATGATGGGACAACATACCCCGCGGTATGGATCGAGGATTTTCTTCTTCACATTCATATGGCCCGCGGCGATGATCTCCATGCCATCAAATACCTCCCACTAAAACTCAAAGGACCAGCCCCGCACTGGTTGAATAGTCTGCCCAAAAACTCCATCGGCAGCTGGGAGGACTTGGAAGAGGCCTTCCTTGACAACTTCCAAGGTACATATGTTCGACCTCCAGATGCCGACGACTTAAGTCACATAATCCAACAGCCCGGAGTGTCAGCCAGGAAACTCTGGACTAGGTTCTTAACCAAAAAGAACAAGATCATCGACTGTCCGGATGCCGAAGCCCTGGCGGCCTTTAAACACAGCATCCGGGACAAATGGCTCGCCCGACACCTCGGCCAAGAAAAGCCGAAGTCCATGGCAGCCCTTACGGCACTTATGACCCACTTTTGCGCGGGCAAAGATAGCTGGCTAGCCCGTAGCAATAACAATGCAAGCGAACTTGGCACTGCAGAAGCCAGAAATAGCAACGGCAAGCCCCGACGCAACAGGCACAAGCGCCGAAGCAACGGTGACAATACCGATGACACGGCAGTCAACGCCGAATTCAGTGGCTCCAAGTCCGGTCAGCGGAAGAATCCATATAAAAGAAACAATTCGGGACCATCCATCTTGGACCGAATACTCGATCGTCCATGCCAGATTCATGGCACCCCAGACAAACCAGCCAATCATACCAACAGAGACTGTTGGGTTTTTAAACATGCCGGCAAGTTAAATGCCGAGAACAAGGAGAAGGGGTCGCAAAGCAAAAACGATGACGAGGAGCCCCGGCCACCGAACACAGGGGGACAGAAGAAGTTTCCCCCCAAGTCAAAACGGTGAACATGATATATGCTACCCATATCCCCAAGAGGGAGCACAAACGCGCGCTCAGGGACATCTACGCGATGGAGCCAGTTGCCCCAAAGTTCAACCCATGGTCTTCCTGTCCGATCACTTTCGATCGCAGGGACCATCCGACCAGTATCCGTCATGGCGGTTCAGCCGCACTGGTCCTCGACCCAATCATTGATGGATTCCACCTGATGTGAGTCCTCATGGACGGTGGTAGCAGCCTGAACCTGCTCTATCGGGATACATCGCGCAAAATGGGCATTAATCCCTCAAGAATTCAGCCCACAAAGACTACCTTTAAAGGAGTCCTACCAGGTGTAGAGGCCCGCTGTACGGGCTCAATCACACTAGAGGTTGTCTTCGGATCCCCGGACAACTTCCGAAGCGCAGAATTGATCTTCGATATCGTCCCCTTCCGCAGCGGCTATCACGCACTACTGGGACGAACCACATTTGCTCGATTCAACGCAGTGCCACACTACGCTTATCTCAAGCTCAAGATGCCCGGACCACGCGGCGTCATAACAGTCAATGGAAACAGGGAACACTCTGTAACATCCCAAAATTCTAAATTTTGGAATGTTATAATAAATAGATAGATTTGATTGATGTTTGATTGATTGTGTGAAGTTGAGTGACATTTGAAACCTTTTTTTTGAAAGTTAAATGAGAGGGAAAAAAAGGACTTTCCCAAACTTTTCATTTTTGTTTTTATGATCTCCGTGAATTCAAATTCTTTTCACCACAAAACCCTGGAGAGAAGATGACATGACTTCTTCCATTTATTTAAATGACAAGGGGTGTTGAAAATATTTGAATTTCATTTGGAAAATATTTCAAACCCAGGAACTTTATGCAACTCAATGATTTTCACGAGTGAAGATAAAATGACTTCTTCAAAACATATGAAATATGAGTTGGGAGTTTCAAAGAATTAAATTCAAAGTTCTTTTGAATTTATTTTTCAATTTGGAGTTATTTGAGTTTTATTCAAATTATTTTTCTCCAAAAATAAAATATACAGAAAATAGGGTAACATGATTCCCTACATCAGAAAAATGGAGAGAAATAAGTTTGAATTAATTTTGGTATTTTTTAAATGATTTTTGTTGGATTTTATTAGAGCAGAAGCACTCTCTGCATTATTTGAATTTGTGTGTACTTTATTTGAAGCTAGAATAATGTTCAGCTTGTAGGAAATCTTTTTTTGAAAATTTTGATATATAATATGCCTATATAAAATTCTATTTTGGTTTTATATATTCAGATTTCCTTTTCTGTTTCTAAAAAAAAACTGCACGCGCGTCTGAAACTAACTGTCGCCGACGTGCGCATCATAGTACCAGCGGGCGCCCCTTCTTTTCTTTTTCTATATAATATATGGGCCAGGCCCAGCGGGCCATATTCTTTCCCCATATATTTTTTCCATAGTTTTTCTTTTTCTTTTCTATTGCTCAAAAAAAACGCAACCAGTGTACGCGCGCGGCCGGGCCGAACTTTTAGCCCATGATCCTTTTCAAATTTCATCTACGTACGTATATGTTTAGTCCCACATTGCCTAGCCTTTGACCTTTAAGCCTCTTTTCCACCAATAAATATAGACCCATAGAGCCTTCAAAAATCATCCGATTCGGGTTAAATCAATATTTTGGTTTGACTAGATTCCTTAAAGAAAAAATATTTTTTTCCTCTCCGGCGCGACTTCTGGAAATTGTCTCTTCTCTTCAAAGTCGTCTTTTCTCTGCCTTATAAAGGTATCTTTCTTTGTTTTTTTTCTCCTTCTTATACTTCTGTAGTTTATTATTTTTAGACTAATACGATAGATTAGATTATCAATTAGTCTACGTACTTATACATTAGACCTTAGCCGTAACTATTTTTCTTTCGTAAAACAACTTGGCCCTGATTTTTCAAATAGCCATAACTTTTTACTCGTTCATCCAAATTAGATGAGACCAACGCCCACTTCTTCGTTACGATCTCCTCTATCCAGTAATCCAACTCAAACATGTTTTTGAAAGTTTAAAATTTAAATTAGATCGGATTTGAATTTGAACTTCGTTTGATCATAACTTGAGTTTCGTAACTCCGATTTAATTGAATCTTTTTGCAAATCGAAGCTCTTGACCTAAACTTTCTGATAAGGCCAAATTCACATAATTTTGGTACTGTTAGAAATTGTTTTATGTTGCAAGAGTTATTTGCTTGGTTTTGATGTTTTCTGAATCGTTTTCTTCGTTCTTTCCGATCTTTTGAGTGATTGCTTATGTGTGGTTACTATTGCTTGATTACGATAGATTGACCGGAGTGTGACGAGTAGAACTATCAAGAGTTTGAGTGTGAATCATCTTCATCAACATTGCAGGCAAGTAACACTTTGATCATACTTTCTCATACCCAGTTTTATGCATTAGATCAATCCTCGAACACTTGCATGATTAGGATCTAATTAAATTGTGGGATGGGAAGTAGTTGAGGTAGTACCTATTACCTGTTTTACTTATGAAACCTTGGGAGTTACTTCTCGTTTGCTTATTATGTTATGCTATGCTAGTAGGCGTGGATTGGGTGAGTGTATTCCATGACAGATGTGAGATTGTTAAATTAATGGTTTATTTAAGGTGGCAACTTAAACACACATCCGGGTGGATTGAGGCACTGGTTTCTATCAGACTTGCTGTTTTTCTTGGACCGCCACCCGTGCTCAAAGGGATCATAAGATTATTCATGCTAGAAACTTCCGTGTGCAGCCACAAGCTATTATGGGCTCTAGCATAGTTGATTAAGTCGTGTGAACTCTTACGGTGGTAGACTAGCAGATGTAGGGGTTGTAGGTGGTACGGTCTACCCATCGTAAGGTGCAAACGCTTCGAAGACTATGTCTCGGTCATCCGTCTCTCAAACACCATGTAGTCGAGAAACCAAACGGAGGCGATCGAGTCTTGTGGGGAAAAGTCATAAACCTCTGCAGAGTGTATAAACTAATCATGATTAGCCGTGTCCTCGGTTATGGACATCTTGAGTATCTAGTTCTTGGATTATCATGTTGATCTCATCACGTTACTCTAAATAATTTGTTTGGGTTTAATGAGTACTTTTAATTGGGATTGAGAATGTGTCAACCATTCTCAATGTTTAACAACCACCATGATAGTTAAACAAATTTATTTCTTTGCGATAGGGAAAAATTGGCTTTATGCAAAATCAGTAATCAGAGAGCTTTCCACCAGCCATATATGCATGTAGTATAGGCTTATTCTTTCATTACTCTCTATGTGTTACATTGCCAAGATATTCCATGTGTTGACCCGTTTTGGGCTGCAACTTTTCATGTTGCGAGACTTTTCGAATTTACAGTAAGTGATACGTTAGGGTTACGATTTCCTATACTCAACTTTGCGTTGGTGTTGATGGGAATCCACAACCTTGTTGCTTCCGCTATATTTGGATTGAGGTAATAGTATTTACGCTACTTTATACATGTGATTTACCTCTGTTATAAATCCTTGAGTCTTGTGTGTGTCAAAGATACCGATCCGTGGATGACACCTAAGCACAGAGACTTGATCCATTCGGGTCGGGTCGCTACAAGATGGTATCAGAGCACATGTTGACTGTAGGACGTGACCCTAGAAACTGACAAGCCCATAGGAAAGATTTTTCTCTACAACTTCATTTTCAAAAAGATTTTTTATCTCTCTTCTCTTCTGAGTTTATTCAAATATTCCCTTTTAGTGAGACCATACCCCTTTTCCCCTTTTGACCACTCGAAGTTTCGACTGATGAGACCACTCCATGGAGAAAAGATATCGGACAACTAAGACCAATGGGAATGAAGAGGATTTTACCGTGTAAATGGAAACTACAACTATTGAAGACTCCGAAGACTAGGAGAATTTGAAGGCTTTCAAGAATTTCCAGATTTAGTATGACCTTGGAAGGCTACCCTTATGGAACCTGGCAGACTATGGAAGCTGTCAATACCCGAGATCAAGGTGTATCGGAGAAAGACCGGAACATGGAGCATTAGAACTCAAAGTTTTTGTTAAGAAAACCCTAAGGCAGGAGATATCAACCATGGAATGATAGCTCATGACAATGACAAGAGAAGAAACACGCTATCCATGATGTTATCGCTCGCTTATGCTATTGTCACCGTGCTGAGTTAAGCATGCATATGCATGGAAGGATTGGATGGTAGAAGGCTGATGGAGCACCTATCAGTAAGAGGTGAAGTTTAACCCTAGCTGATGTAACACCGGGATCTGGAGTATTACATCAAGGAGTTAAGATGGACCTACAAGAAGCAGTATTTGATAAGGAAGCGTTTCGTGAAGAACTCAGGATCCAGAAGCTGAAGTAACCAAACTGGAGGAACAAAACCCCGAGATACCGGAGATTTGTCAGAAACTGAAGGACAAGCATGATCAGAAGAAGCCATCAGAGACATGAACAAGACTTAAAGAGTTTGGTGACGTTGAAGATCTATTGACCTTTGGAAGACCAAACCCCTGTTTATACCTGCGTTAGATGCGACGATTGTGAGCTGTCATTTGTTTGATGTTTTTCCGACAGCCTCAATAAAACCTGTCTTTTCAAAACTATTGTTTGTTTTGTGTGTATCCCTCTCTATCTCCCTTATCCCACCCCAATACCCCTGGACCCAATAGATGATGAATGGAGATGAGCTTGTATTTTCTGGACCGTTGAGTCAATTGGATACAGACCGATGGATTCAGAACATGGAGGATCACATGGAGAATAACCCTATAGCCAGAAAGGATATGGCCCATCATGCTCTTCAATGTTTTGAAAGAGGTGCTGCTACTTGGTGGAGGATGTACCAAACCATCAATGGATGGCAAGGAGTAACCAGTTGGAAAGAATTTAAGTGGACTTTGTTAAAGTCTTGGCTAGTGTCCCAGAAATTGAGGCCTTATGGAAAGGATATGAAGAAACCTTGTGCATACAAGCTTTGTGGAGAAATAGGACACAACCATAAAGAAAACAAGGATGAATACCCTCATAAGCAGAGGATTACCAAAGGAGTTAGCCGAGGATCTCAGGGAACTTTAGTTGGAGATTGTTCCCAAAGGTTTTGTTGCAGCAATGGAAGTTCAGTCTACATTGTTGGGAAAGATCCGTGAAGGACAGAGGGATGACAAAGAGATTGCTGAGGTAAAAGAGAGAATGAGCAAAGGAAAGGCCAAAGGTTTTCGTAAGGATGAGCACGACACCTTATGGTACGAGGACCGTGTATATGTGCCTAATAATGCAGAGATCAGGAAGTTAATAATTCAGGAGGCTCACGACTCCCCATACTCGATTCGCCCTGGAAATACCAAGAAGTATGTGGATTTGAAAGAGTGTTTCTGGTGGAATGGTATGAAGAAGGATATTGCGGAGTATGTAGCCGTAAGTGATGTATGCCAGAGGGAGTAAAAGTAGAGCATTAGAAGCCAGCCAGATTACTATAGCCTATGCCGATACCCGAATGGAAGCAGGATAAGCTTGGCATGGATTTCATTACCGGATTTCCCAGAACCTGATCGGGATATGATTCTATCTGGGTAGTAGTTGATTCGCTTGACCAAAGTGGCTCATTTTATCCCAGTGAAAACCACCTATACAAGTGCGAAGTTGGCCAAGATATATTTGACAAGGATCGTATGTCTGCATGGAGTTCCGAGGACCATCGTAGAGGAACACAGTTTACCTCAAAGTTTTGGAATCAGCTGCACCAGACTTTGGGTACTTGGCTAGAGTTCAAGATGCCTTTCATCCATGAGATGATGGATAAATCAAGAGAGTCAATCAGATTTTGGAGGACATGTTGAGAGCTTGTGCGCTAGATTATGGATCTAGTAGGGATGATAATCTACCTTACGCGGAGTTCTCATTCAACAACAGCTACCAAGTCAGTTTGAAGATGGCCTCTTTTAAAGCTTTGTATGGGAGAAGGAGCCAGACACCATTGATGTGGGACGAAGTTAGAGACCGTCAGTTGTTTGGACCAAATGTGATCAAGGATTTAGAAGAGAATGTTAAGTTGATTCGAGATAGACTGAAGGTAGCTCAGTCCAGGCAGAATATTTATGCATACTCAAAAACGCAAGGAGGTAGTCTATGAAATCGGAGACAGAGCATGTCTTTGTGTGCCACCTCTGCGAGGAGTTAAACGATTTGGAGTTAAGGGAAAGTTAGCCCCGAGATTTGTAGGACCATACCGAGTTTGGAACATATGGGAGAATTGGCTAACAAGTTGGAGTCACCTGAAGGACTGTCAGGATTTCATTATGTGTTTCACGTTTCCCAGTTGAAGAAGTGCCATGCAGAGATGGCCAATATTCCCCTATAAGGACGCTTGACCCTGGAAAGGATAATGATGTTCCAGGAAGTGGAGTATGGACTTCTTAAGCATAAGTTTTATCTCGGTGTGTGAGACATCCCACGAGGATGAAGAGGTGAAGTACAATTGGATATAAAGGAGGTATAATGTTGGTAATATGGATCAATGGAAATTCCATGATGAGTCTGAGTAATCATGTCCTAGTTTGGTGCCAATAGAAGGAAGGAAGACAGTACAATTGGATGGATTTTAAGTATACTAGGAAGTTGGAAGTTGGAATAATGATCAGTTGCCCAGATGATGTGTTCAAGGATTTTAAGTGATGAGATGGGCCATAACCCACAGGCCCCAGGACCTGCCAAGAAGCAAGCACACCCTTGCTGAAGGAAAAACCCTGGAAGAGATTACGACCTTGCCCACAGACGATTTTATAGGAGTAACGCAAAACCTGAGAGTTGTGAAGGAACGATAGATGGTTGTTTGGCTTGCAGAATCAATGGATTTATCCGAACCTGGTTCGTTGACAAGAGAAATTCTGCAATGCTTGTGAGGATGACCGAGTGTTAGAATGCGAGATTCACTAAACCGTATACAAGGTAATGATTTGGGTGCGGGATGGATTGATCACCATACCGACTTACTCTTATTATTCGCCTTACTATGTGGGATGGTAAATCTGAGTGACTTACCTATAGTAGAGAGATGATGATCAAAACCTTGTTTGAACCTTAGAATGGTATAAGTATTTCTCCCTTGTACACGGCAGCTGTTGCCAATCGTAGGATATACGGTAAGGATCAACCAGACCCATTTCCTGCAGGAGAAACCATAAATTGTTGACCACCATGAGATATCGATATTTGTTTAGTATTGGCGCCAGACCTACCAGCTAAGAAGACCCAGTCTCGGAATAACCGTACCAAGATGAAAGGGCAGAAGTATTGAGGAAAAGTTATGCCACTACCGGAAGAGCCCAGAGAAGGAATTTTCCCGAGATCTGAGAAGACCGACACTGTCAGGAATAAGGATGGAGTATATGAGTTTTGATGGAACCGTAACAATGTTTCTAAGGGTGGTAGCACCCGAGACCCCGGAGACGATCGATGGATTTTTGAGAAGACCCCAAACCTAACCTATTTCTTTCTAGCCTCTCCGAATCTCGAGGACGAGATTCATTTTAAGGGTGGTAGATTTGTAACATCCCAAAATTCTAAATTTTGGAATGTTATAATAAATAGATAGATTTGATTGATGTTTGATTGATTGTGTGAAGTTGAGTGACATTTGAAACTTTTTTTTGAAAGTTAAATGAGAGGGAAAAAAAGGACTTTCCCAAACTTTTCATTTTTGTTTTTATGATATCCGTGAATTCAAATTCTTTTCACCACAAAACCCTGGAGAGAAGATGACATGACTTCTTCCATTTATTTAAATGACAAGGGGTGTTGAAAATATTTGAATTTCATTTGGAAAATATTTCAAACCCAGGAACTTTATGCAACTCAATGATTTTCACGAGTGAAGATAAAATGACTTCTTCAAAACATATGAAATATGAGTTGGGAGTTTCAAAGAATTAAATTCAAAGTTCTTTTGAATTTATTTTCAATTGGAGTTATTTGAGTTTTATTCAAATTATTTTCTCCAAAAATAAAATATACAGAAAATAGGGTAACATGATTCCCTACATCAGAAAAATGGAGAGAAATAAGTATGAATTAATTTTGGTATTTTTAAAATGATTTTTGTTGGATTTTATTAGAGCAGAAGCACTCTCTGCTTTATTTGAATTTGTGTGTATTTTATTTGAAGCTAGAATAATGTTCAGCTTGTAGGAAATCTTTTTTTGAAAATTTTGATATATAATATGCCTATATAAAATTCTATTTTGGTTTTATATATTCAGATTTCCTTTTCTGTTTCTAAAAAAAACTGCACGCGCGTCTAAAACTAACTGTCGCCAACGTGCGCATCATAGTACCAGCGGGCGCCCCTTCTTTTCTTTTTTTTTTCTATATAATATATGGGCCAGGCCCAGCGGGCCATATTCTTTCCCCATATATTTTTTCCATAGTTTTTCTTTTTCTTTTCTATTGCTCAAAAAAAATGCAGCCAGTGTACACGCGCGGCCGGGCCGAACTTTTAGCCCATGATCCTTTTCAAATTTCATCTACGTACGTATATGTTTAGTCCCACATTGCCTAGCCTTTGACCTTTAAGCCTCTTTTCCACCAATAAATATAGACCCATAGAGCCTTCAAAAATCATCCGATTTGGGTTAAATCAATATTTTGGTTTGACTAGATTCCTTAAAGAAAAATATTTTTTTCCTCTCCGGCGCGACTTCTGAAAATTGTCTCTTCTCTTCAAAGTCGTCTTTTCTCTGCCTTATAAAGGTATCTTTCTTTGTTTTTTTTCTCTCCTTCTTATACTTCCGTAGTTTATTATTTTTAGACTAATACGATAGATTAGATTATCAATTAGTATACGTATTTATACATTAGACCTTAGCCGTAACTATTTTTCTTTCGTAAAACAACTTTGCCCTGATTTTTCAAATAGCCATAACTTTTTACTCGTTCATCCAAATTAGATGAAACCAACGCCCACTTCTTCGTTAAGATCTCCTCTATCCAGTAATCCAACTCAAACATGTTTTTCAAAGTTTAAAATTTAAATTAGATCAGATTTGAATTTGAACTTCGTTTGATCATAACTTGAGTTTCGTAACTCCGATTTAATTGAATCTTTTTGCAAATCGAAGCTCTTAACCTAAACTTTCCGATAAGGCCAAATTCACATAATTTTGGTACTGTTAGAAATTGTTTTATGTTGCAAGAGTTATTTGCTTGGTTTTGATGTTTTCTGAATCGTTTTCTTTGTTCTTTCCGATCTTTTGAGTGATTGCTTATGTGTGGTTACTATTGCTTGATTACGATAGATTGACCGGAGTGTGACGAGTAGAACTATCAAGAGTTTGAGTGTGAATCATCTTCATCAACATTGCAGGCAAGTAACACTTTGGTCATACTTTCTCATACCCAGTTTTATGCATTAGATCAATCCTCGAACACTTGCATGATTAGGATCTAATTAAATTGTGGGATGGGAAGTAGTTGAGGTAGTACCTATTACCTGTTTTACTTATGAAACCTTGGGAGTTACTTCTACGTTTGCTTATTATGTTATGCTATGCTAGTAGACGTGGATTGGGTGAGTGTATTCCATGACAGATGTGATATTGTTAAATTAATGGTTTATTTAAGGTGGCAACTTAAACACACATCTGGGTGGATTGAGGCACCTGGTTTCTATCAGACTTGCTGTTTTTCTTGGACCGCCACCCGTGCTCAAAGGGATCATAAGATTATTCATGCTAGAAACTTCCGTGTGCAGCCACAAGCTATTATGGGCTCTAGCATAGTTGATTAAGCCGTGTGAACTCTTACAGTGGTAGACTAGCAGATGTAGGGGTTGTAGGTGGTACGGTCTACCCATCGTAAGGTGCAAACGCTTACGAAAGACTATGTCTCGGTCATCCGTCTCTCAAACACCATGTAGTGCGAGAAACCAAGCGGAGGCGATTGAGTCTTGTGGGGAAAAGTGCAAACCTCTGCGAGTGTATAAACTAATCATGATTAGCCATGTCCTCGGTTATGGACATCTTGAGTATCTAGTTCTTGGATTATCATGTTGATCTCATCACGTTACTCTAAATAATTTGTTTGGGTTTAATGAGTACTTTTAATTGGGATTGAGAATGTCATCAACCATTCTCAATGTTTAACAACCACCATGATAGTTAAACAAATTTATTTCTTTGCAGAGGGAAAAATTGGCTTTATGCAAAATCTGTAACAGTAGAGCTTTCCACCAGCCATATATGCATGTAGTATAGGCTTATTCTTTCATTACTCTCTATGTGTTACATTGCGGCATATTCCATGTCTTGACCCGTTTTCGTGCTGCAACTTTTCATGTTGCGAGACTTTTCGAATTTACAGTAAGTGATACGTTAGGGTTACGATTTCCTATACTCAACTTTGCCGTTGGTGTTGATGGGAATCCACAACCTTGTTGCTTCCGCTATATTTGGATTGAGGTAATAGTATTTACGCTACTTTATACATGTGATTTACCTCTGTTATAAATCCTTCGAGTACTGTGTGTGTCAGCATACCGATCCAGGGATGACACCTAAGCACAGAGACTTGATCCATTCGGGTCGGGTCGCTACACACTCCCTCCGTACCGAGGAGCACACCACTGCTTTAGCAGCAGAAGTACAGCGCGGCCTTCTCAAGCAGAATCTTAATTCGGCGGCTGAGCTCTCGGACACTGTCAAACGAGTCCGGACTACTCTGCAGCAGGATAGTCCAGCTCGTCAAGAGTTTGACTAGCAATTTGGCCTCTGTCCTAGTCCCGACCAAGCGGCGACATTCATACCGCGCGAACATAACTACGCACTCAAAATACCTTGGGCATAGACGGAGGCTTAACCAGATTGTGATCCATAATACGGATCGACCCCTCCCTGGACACACTTACTTTCACTTTTTTCTTTTTTTCCTTTTCAGGTTTCTTTTCCACAGGCCTTCCCTGACGGCCCGATCACCGGTCCTTTCGAAGGATAAATACACCAAGATGGCAAGAAGCACAGACGTATAGGGGAATTTCTAGGTGGTTTCTTTAACAATCACTCTACCTATTTTCAGGACCCACACGCAGCTCTCCCTTGGTTGTGGCATATTAAACAGCCTGTTGCTTATTGCACAACTTGTACAAATATGCTTTGATGTATTAATCAAACTATAATGGAAACAGTTTGCGGCCCAACTTCTGCGGCATTAGCTTACTGCCCCTTCTTTCTTTTGATAATCTTATCAAATAGCACCCGTACACTTTGGTACGCTTTAATCTGCCAGGGGCTTCATTACGCCCCACAATACTGCAACAAAGTCCGAACACTTTTTATAGTATAGTTCGGCACCCCGAATTTAGCATTATATGCATTGGCTTCGAATCATGTCTTTGGTCAATAGTTGGGTTGCCCGACTCCTGTGCTTACTACCTTACGTTCCGCTATATCGGCTAGGGTAGTAAAGGGAGAACTACTGCGATTGTGTCTTGGTTCATCCGGATGAGCACCTCAGTACAGAAAGCCGAAAACTGACTGTCCTGATATGATGAGAGCCCGTCAGCTCTTCGGAGGTTTCAAATCTTTAGCGATTTTTCCCGCATTGTGCGATGGATTGGTTCTTAGCCGATCAGGTGTTTACAGCATCCCAGTTCCGATACTAGGGGCTGCGCCTAAATTTTTATTGTCAAACACATATGGCTAAGTGAGGGTGATAAAGCCACATAGACCGATTGCCTGGTTCGTTGCGCTAAACACCTCCTTCAAGGACCAAACAATTGGATCAAGAGTGTTTAGATTCGTCCCCAAACACCACCGTACTACCTACGTGGGGGCCGACGCCGACGACTGGCCAACTCTCAGATTTCATAAACACGGCCGCACAAGAGGTAAAACTTCAATAGTAACAAGCATTATATCACACAATCGACTTTGTTTCATAATACAGGGCGAGATAACATAAATGTATTCATTCAAAGATTAAATCTTTCGCACATTGCTCCGCTACAATGCGGGATCCCTCTAGGACATCGCTAAAATATCGCTCGGGCGTGCGGTGCTCCTTGCCCTCGGGCGGTCCCTAGGTCACGAGCTTCACGACATTCATCTTTGCCCACTGCACCTTGACATGGGTGAAGGCCCTCCGCGCACCTTCGATACAGACCGCCCGCTTGATGGCGTCAAGCCGGGGGCAAGCACTGACCAGCTGCTTCACAAGCCCGAAGTAGCTGCTGGGTATAGCTTCGGCAGGCCACAACCGGATTATTAAATCCTTCATGGCCAGTTCGGCCACCCTATGCAGTTCGACCAGCTGTTTTAGCTGATCGCTAAAGGGCACCGGATGTTCTGGCGCAATGTATTGCGACCAGAACAGCTTCTCCGTCGAGCTCCCCTCTTCGGCTCGGAAGAATTCCACAGTGTCAGAGACACTGCGTGGCAGATCCGCAAACGCCCCTGGAGAACTCCAAATCCGGGTTAGTAAGAGATACCTATTCTTCACATACTTGCTCTACATACTGAAAGCCTTACCCGCTGCGATTTTCTTGGCCTCCTGAATTTCCTGGAGGGCGCCCTGGGCTTCAACCCGGGCCTCTTTGTGCGCTCTGGCAAGCCTTGGCGAGTTCGGTCTCTCGATCTGCAATATCGCGCTCCAAGGACTCGCACTTCTTGACGGCGTCCTGGAGCTCCTGCTGGACCTCACAAACCCTGGCCTCGTGTTTATCACGGGCGGCTCGCTCCTTTGCAGCTTTCTTTTTGGCCTCAGCCAGCGCTTTCTTGAGGGTTTCCACCTCAGTATCCGCTCCTGCAAATATCATAGCACCATGGTCAGCACAAGTCATTCATCCTTTTATGGATATACACAAGGTCATCACATACCTTACTTGTCCTCCAGTTGCTTTTTTACACGGCCGAGCTCTTCTCCGGCCCGCTCCAGACTCTACTTTAGTCCGGAGACCTCAGCAGCATGAGAGGTTGCGGCCAGCAATGACGCCTGCTTATTCACATAAGACATACTTAGTTAATTTCCTGCGAAAATTACTTGATCCTCTGTCCGGCTTTTCTTTTCAAACAACGGACAGTGTCTCAGGGGCTACTGTCTATACTATGACTTTCTTTTTTGCATCACTTACCTCAAAGCCTGTCAGCAGGCTGGTGCAGGCTTCGATCAGTCCGCTCTTAACAGACTGAACCCTCTCAACCACCGTACCCATAAGGATACGGTGTTCCTCCACAATGGAAGCACCTCATAGCGCTTCGAGCAGATTATCCAGTGCCTCTGGATGGACAGAGGTCACGGCGAAATAGGCGCACCTCCTCCCTTCGGAGGAGGCTCCTTGCTTGATTCCGGAGCCTTGTAGGTCTCCGGGATGGTATCCGACTGGGGGCCAAATTGGATATGGCCCCCATCGTCAGTCTCCATGGGGGTTTCCTCCCCCAGGTGTCCGGCGGCCGAGGGGTTACCCTCTGGCGCCACCCTGATGGCCTCCTAGACCTCTCCCTGGCCTGGGAAGGTCCTTCGGGACAGCACCTCGGCGTCGCCCTTGGCCTTGGGAGAGTAAGCCGCCGGCGGTGACTCGCTGGCCATCGCCTTTGAATCCAGCGAACCCCCTGATGAGGATCGCAGGGAGCTGTTGTGGGCCGGACTGCAATTGCATAATTTAAACATGTTAAGACTACAAAGTAGAGAGGCCGGATATATGGATGCATCCGGGTTTTTTAGTACTCACGATTCGGCCAGGGGATTTTTTCGGAGGCGCGGCTCTGGGCTGCTGTCCACATCCCACGCGGAGTTATCCGCGAGGGAGCCCTTCCCCCTCTTGGACGCCTCTGCCTCCAGATTTGTGGAGGCCGCCTTCTTCTTCCTTCCCCCCTCAGGGGGAGATTTGCTTTCTTCCTCCTCCTCATTGTTGTCTTCGGCGGCGAATGAGTGAGTCTAGTTGTCTTCGGACGTCATGTCCGAAGCTCCCTTGCGGCGGAGGCCACTTCTGGCCCCCTGGCCTTCTTCTCCGGTGCCTGGTAAGGCGCCGGGACCAGCATCTTCGTCAGAAGCGGGATGGCTGGTTCCTCGGGCAGCGGAGCCGGACACTTAATCCGCTCCACTTTCTCTGTCCATCCCTGAATAATAAATAGTGAGGTTTAGGTATCTTCCTTGAATAAGCAAGTAAAGGATACACCTTGAAACGCGAAAGACTTACCACACTGGCGGGATGGGCAGGTTGTGCCCGCGGTCCTCGGTGGTCTCCGGCGGCGTCTCGTTGCCCTTGAAGAGTACCTTCCAGATATCTTCGTGCGTAGTTCCGAACAACTGTTGCAAGGTCTGGTGCTTGGCCGGATTGAACTCCCATAAATGGCAAGTCCGGTTCTGGCATGGAAGGATCCGTCGAAGTAGCATCACCTGGATCACATTGACGAGCTTGACGTTCTTGTCCACCATGCTCTGGATGTGCATTTGCAGCGCTGTCAGCTCATCCGACGAAGTCCAATGCATGCCCTTCTCTAGCCAGGAGGTGAGCCGCATTGGGGCTCCGGATTTGAATTCAGGAGCCGCGGCCCAGGTGGCGTCGCGAGGCTCTGTGATATAGAACCACAATTTCCGCCACTCTTTGACGGTCTCCACAAAAGTACCTTTGGGCCATGTGACATTGGGCATCTTGCTCACCATGGCACCTCCGCACTCTGCGTGTTGGCCATCCACCACCTTCGGCTTCACGTTGAAGATCTTGAGCCACAGTCTGAAGTGGAGTGGAATGCGGAGGAAGGCCTCGCACACGACAATGAGTGCTGAGATGTTGAGGAAGGAGTTTGGGGCTAGATCATGGAAATCTAGCCCGTAATAAAACATGAGTCCGCGGACGAAGTGGGGGATGAACACCACCCTCTCGTTGGGCTTCTGGGTGGGGACGATCTGCCCCTTGGCCGGAAGCCGGTGGGCGATTTCTTTCTCCAGGTACCCGGCCTCCCGAAGCTTGGTGATGTCCTTCTCCTTGACGGAGGAGGCTATCCACTTGCCTTGCCCTCCAGATCCGGACATGGTCGAGTGCTTTCTCGAGGCAGAAAAGATGCGGACTTGGGCGCTGGAGCTCGAGAATGGGAGGGCAGAGAGAGAGAGAAGGCGTGGGTGAAAGAAGGGAATCCTTATCTCCTTATAAAAGCAGTGAATATCAAGCGCCTCCCCACTCGCCTTAAAACTCGCCTGTTCCCAAGGGCTGTGCAGATGGCACGGTTGGATTACCCACGCCCGTATTGATGAGAATCCCACAATAAGGGGACACGATCTCCACTTTGACAAGACGTGCTAGTGAGACCGCATCTTGAAGCGGCAGGCCGAAAAACGGTCCAAAATAGTGACCGGGTGATGACGTGATATCACGTTACAAAAAAGTTGTCAGCGGATTGGACTCGTGAAATATTATACTCTCTGCGGTGGTGTGTGGTATTTGTTTTGCAGAGTCGAACACGTTCGTTGTGTCCGAAGATTGTGTTGAAGTATTCGGAGAAGGAACCCGCCTTGCAATGCCGAAGACAAATTGCGCGCCGGACACCTCGTCATTGAATCCTGGTTCAGGGGCTACTGAGGGAGTCCTGGATTAAGGGGTCCTCGAGCGTCCGGACTATGGTACGTGGGCCGGACTGATGGGCTGTGAAGATACAAGACCGAAGACTCTCTCCCGTGTCCGGATGGGACTCTCGTTGGCATGGAGGGCAAGCTTCGCGCCCTGATATGAAGATTCATTTCTCTGTAACCGACTTTGTACAACCCTAGTCCCCTCCAGTGTCTATATAAACTGGAGGGCTTAGTCCGTAGGGGCAAGAATCATAATCATAGTCATACAGGCTAGACTTTTAGGGTTTTGGCCATTACGATCTCGTGGTAGATCAAATCTTGTAATACTCATCTTCATCAAGATCAATCAAGCAGGAAGTAGGGTATTACCTCCATAGAGAGGTCCCGAACCTGGGTAAACATCGCGTCCCCTGTCTCCTGTTACCATCGACCCTAGACGCATAGTTCAGGACCCCCTACCCGAGATCCGCCGGTTTTGACACCAGCAGGAACCACTTTATCCTGAGGGATCCCCAAAAAGAATTGAACAAGACTCACAAAGAAATAACACTAGTGCACCTAGTCCTTCTAAAAAGAAGAAGAAGAAAAAGAAAAATGATAGGACTTTGCATGCTTCTAGTGAACCTGAAGTAGAGAAACCTCCTGATAATGATAATGAAATTTCTATCTTAGATGCTGAAACTCAGTCTGGTAATGAACATCCACCTAGGGATAATGAAAAAGATAATGCTGATGTTCATGAAGATGCTCAACCAAATGAAAAGGAACCAGATATTGATGTGGAGATAGAACCACCTGCTGATCTTGATAACCCACAACCTAAGAATAAAAGATATGATAAAAGAGACTTCATTGCTAGAAAACACGGTAAAGAAAGAGAACCGTGGGTTAAAAAACCTATGCCTTTTCCACCCAAGTCAACTAAAAAGAAAGATGATGGAGAATTTGAACGTTTTACTGAAATGTTGAGGCCAGTCTTTTTGTGTACTCGCTTGAATGATATCTTGAAAATGCCTCCTTATGCAAAGTATATGAAAGACATCATCACTAATAAGAGAAAAATACCAGAAGCTGAAATCTCCACTATGCTTGCTAATTATACTTTCAAAGATGGAGTACCTAAAAAACTTGGAGATCCGTGAATACCAACTATACCTTGCTCTATCAAAAAGAATTATGTGAAAACTACTTTGTGTGATTTAGGAGCCGGTGTTAGTGTTATGCCTTTTTCTTTATATAAAAGACTTGATTTGAATAAACTCACACCTACTGAAATATCTTTGCAAATGGCTGACAAATCAACTGCCAGACCTAGCGGTATTTGTGAGGATGTGCCCGTTATTGTTGCTAATGTTACTATTTTGACTGACTTTGTTATACTTGAGATGCCCAAGGACGACAACATGTCGATTACCCTTGGTAGACCCTTCTTGAGTACTACAGGGGCTGTTATCGATTGTAATTAAAGAAAGTTCACTTTTCATATCAATGGTAATGATCATACGGTGCCCTTTCCGAATAAACAATTCCAAGTGAATGGTATTAATGTTATTGAAAAATCTCCGACAATCACTATTGGAAGTTTTCAAATACCTTTACCTACTGTCAAAAAGAAATATGAAATGCTTATTATTGGGGACATTCATATCCCCATTGAGGTAACTTAGTGATTTACAAAAGTTCTTCGGTTTCATGCTAATCAAAAGTGGTTGTTAATAAGACTTGATCAACCTTATTAAGGAATCATTTTTTAGCGGTATGAAGTTGATGAATTTAGTAAGCACTCCTTCTGTCCATACTTTTTGTTTTTTGTTTTTATTAGTTAAATAAAATAAAATGCCATGTTTTGTCTGTTTCCTGAATTTCCCATGCAATGAAAAATGACCAAAAAATAAAAGTTCTCATAATGCTATGAAAAATTAATATGATTTTTTTCTGAATATTTCGGAATTTCTGGTGCAAATAATATCAGAGGGAGGTGCACCAGGTGGGCAGAACCCACCTGGGCGCACCAGGACCCCCAGAAAAAATCTCCATTGCTCTTTCTCCCGTGTTCTTGCTCTCAAACCCGCGGATTTCGATCTCTTTGCTCGAAGCTCCATTTCCGAAACTGTTTCGGGGGATTGTTGCTTCGTATGTGACTCCACCCTTTGTCCAATTAGTTTTGTTTTAGTGGTTTATATTTTGAATAATTAGCTACTATTGGTGCTGCTGTAGATGAGCTGGCATGTTAAATTCTAAGAGTTCTAAGTAGTTTGAATGCTTCCTATGGCCTCTATGTATCCCTATGAGTAGTTGCTATCAATTTTGTGAAGTTTTGTTGGAAAAATTTATTGACTAAAATTTTTTGTCACCCAAATTTTTTCAAAAAATTGTACGCGGACATGATGAACCTATTTGGAAGGAGTTCTTCGAGGAGGCGATCCTCGGGAGCATCTTCTAGTGACAATTCTGCTCGCCGGTCTTATGTTGAACCAAGTGAAAATTCCACACGAGATGCCGCCACCAAAACATGCCTATGGCCTTGCGATGAATATATGATGTGTGTGGGCATTAAGGAGGAATTTGAGCAATATGTTTACAATTCCGGTCTCGGTCCCTACATTTTAGATAAGTGCAAACAACGCCGCATTCTCAATGAATCGTTTGTCAAAGGATTTAAATTATATCCTCATGAGTCTAGGGTGTCTTTTATGCTTTATGATAATCCATTTACCATCTCACTAGAGAATTTTGCTTCCCATTTCAAACTTCCATTTTGGGGTTTGCTTGACGAACCACCAAAGGCTGAGTTCGAAACATTCTTGACTAGTCTTTGTTACGGTGAAAGGAGGGGAGTGACACAAGGTAGAGTAAAGAGCATTCATTTTCCCCCAATTCGGTACTTTGCATTATTTAACGGGAAATGTATAGTAGGCAAGCAAGACTGTAGTACTCTTTGTGCTCCAGACTTGAGCCTCATACACACCGCTCTCACTGGTGAAAGGAATTATAACCTTGGAGCGATTGTTGCACGTAGACTTCAGCATAACGCTAACAATGGCTATTTCTATGGTGGAATATATGCCACACGTTTAGCACGAGGGCTGGGTGTTTCACCTTTGTCTTTTGACCCTATCCTACCCACGCAGTATTTTGACTTTGATGCTTTGAAAAGTCATAAGATCCTCAAAGGAAAAATCCATGATTTCACTTACAATCTGTTGTTTAACCAAACATCTGTTGTGGGCACATATTTGCCCGCGCCTGCTCTTTTTGACCATAACAGCAAAGGAAGATACTTTGTTCTTGAGAGCGAGGCCCGAGCTCACAACGCAACAGTGGAGGTAGCACGGCAGGCCGAGGCATCCGCACCGAGAGCCTCCGTGAGCTACCATGCCGACTACTATCTAGGCTACTGATCCGCTACCAAGTTAGGCCAAAATCCTAAGCTTGGGGGAGTACGTGTTTCTCACCGACATTACATTCATGTTCACACATATCATTCCATTTGTCGGTGTTCACACTTTTTCATTATATTATCCATGCTTAGATTTATTTTCTTGCTTTCTTCTTGTGTGTTTAAAAAACTTTAGAAAAACCAAAAATAATTAGTTGTATTAGTTTACCTTCTATGCATGCTTAGTAGTAGCACTAAAAAGAAAACCCCAAAAAAATTCCTTGTTCTTCTTTTGCTTGTTGGGAGCTTTCCCGTGTAAATAGTTTTTCTCGTTTTTTGCTTTTCCCTTTTATTTGCTTGTTCAAGAAACCAAAAACTCCAAAAATATTTCAGTGTGTTTCTCTGAATTTCTTTTCTTTTTATTCGAGTCTTACCGAGGAGAAGACCACGATGAAAATGTTGAGTGGCTCTCATATGAATAAATGTTAATCATAAAGAGCCCATTTTACCTTGTCTTCTCCTGTTGAATAAAATGTTTGCAGATTCTAGCTTAGTCCACGGCACTCTTGCACTATTATTATTTTCATATCGTTCGGTCGTGCAAGTGAAAGGCAATAATGACGATATTCGATGAACTGGCCGTGGCAGAGAGAAACGGGTATGAACTCGACTTGTTCTGTTTGCGTAAATATGTTTAACCTAGTATTCATGATTCAGCCCGTTATGATTAAACATGTTTGCAATGACAATTAGAGATTATAGTTTCTCATGCCATGCATAAGTAGCTAGGAGTGGATAATGATTTATCTTGGATATCAACATAGTGTTAAAATGATTGTGATGTAGTATGATGATATGGTATCCTCCTCTGAATGTTCGAGTGGCTTGACTTGGCACATGTTCATGCATGTAGTTGAATCAAAACCAATATAGGCTCTATGATATTTATGTTCATGGTGTTTATATCGTACTCATGCTGGTGTCCAATGTTACCTATGCATAATGCATGTTTATGACCGTTGTTGCTCTCTAGTTGGCCGCTTCTCAATTTGATTGCTAGCCTTCGCCTGTACTAAGTGGGAATTCTGTTTGTACTTCAAAACCTTGAACCCAAAGTTATTTCAGAAGAGTCCACCATACCTACCTATATGCAGTATTACCCTGCCGTCCTAAGTAAATTTGCATGCCACCTCTAAAAACTTCAAACAAATATCCTTTTTTGTGTGCCTGGATCGTTCATGGAATGACAGGAGGTGATCGGTATCTTCCATGCTAAGCAGGTTATTCTCAGGCCGAGTGTTTATTCACTCGCCATAGCACGAGAAAAGGGCGTAATAGGGATTCCCAGTCCTAAACTCAAAAATGCAAATAATTAAACAAAACTCCCCAGGACTGTTGTTTGTATGGACGGCACCCGTTGTTTTGGACAAGCCGTGGAGTGTGATTGATGGTGGAGGGGAGTAAACCTTTACTTTTATCATTTGGGAACCACCACTAGCGTGCTTAGCATGGAAGATATTGATAACTGATGGTCGTGAAGTGAATGAGAAGGGTGCATGTCTCAAAATATCATTTACCTCTGCTTTAAAACTTGAGCTCTGGCACCTCTGCAAATCACTGCTTCCCTCTGTGAAGGGACTTTCTATTTACTTTTATGTTGTCTCATCACCCTCTAAAATAAGTGCCAGAACCTGAGAGCACAACTGTCATGACTTATGCATTGTGTGTAGCTAATGTGGGTTGCATCGTGACTAGATCTTTTCTACCATGAATTACAATGTTTAGTCGCTGCCTAAACTTTGGAGGTGCTCTGCATTTATGTTTTAAGGTCTCAGAAAGGGCTAGTGAGATACCACTGTTGTCATATTATATCATGGTTGTTTTGACAATGTGTTGCTGTTTGAGATATCTTATTATTGCTTGCTAGCTGATTATGTCATTGATATGAGTTAATATAATCTTTAAGAGTTATTGTCGGCATGGTTAGTTATAATGTTGGCTGAAAACCTGGGTGTTGTTTAATCTTATTTATGCAAACAAGAGCAAAAGAGTTCGTAAATTTTTTTCTTTTTCACTTTCAGTTTATCAACTGAACTGCCTGAGGACAAGCAAAGGTTTAAGCTTGGGGGAGTTGATACGTCTCCAACGTATCTACTTTTCCTAACGCTTTTCCTCTTGTTTTGGACTCTATTTTGCTTGATTTGAATGAAACTAATCCCGGACTGACACTGTTTTCAGCAGAATTACCATGGTGTTGTTTTTTTTCAGAAATAAAAGTTCTCGGAATGGAAACGAAACTTTGCGAGGAATTTTTATACAATAAACAATAATTTCTGGAGCCAAGACCTACCAGAGAGGGGCAACTGGGTGGGCACAACCCACCAGGGCGCGCGTGAAGGAAATATGCCCTAGAGACAATAATAAAGTTGTTATTTATATTTCCTTATATAATGATAAATGTTTATTATTCATGCTAGAATTGTATTAACCGATAACTTAGTACATGTGTGAATACATAGACAAATAGACTGTCCCTAGCATGCCTCTACTTGACTAGCTCGTTAATCAAATATGGTTAAGTTTCCTAGCCATAGACATGTGTTGTCATTTGATGAACAGGATCACATCATTAGAGAATGATGTGATGGACAAGACCCATCTGTTAGCTTAGCACTATGATCATTTAGTTTATTGCTATTGCTTTCTTCATGACTTATACATGTTCCTCTGACTATGAGATTATGCAACTCCCGAATACCGGAGGAACACTTAGTGTGCTATCAAACGTCACACCGTAACTGGGTGATTATAAAGATGCTCTAGAGGTGTGTCCGATGTAGTTTGTTGAGTTGGCATAGATCGAGATTAGGATTTGTGACTCCGAGTATCGGAGAAGTATCTCTGGGCCCTCTCGGTAATGATCATCACTATAAGCCTTGCAAGAAGTGTGACTAGTGAGTTAGGGGAACGAGTAAAGAGACTTGCCGGTAACGAGATTGAACTAGGTATGATAATACCGACAACCGAACCTCGGGCAAGTAACATACCGATGACAAAGGGAACAACGTATGTTGTTATGCGGTTTGACCGATAAAGATCTTCGTAGAATATGTAGGAGCCAATATGAGCATCCAGGTTCCGCTATTGGTTATTGACCGGAGATGTGTCTCGGTCATGTCTACATAGTTCTCGAACCCGTAGGGTCCGCACGCTTAACGTTCGATTACGATTTGTATTATGAGTTATGTGTTTTGGTGACCAAAGTTTGTTTGGAGTCTCGGATGAGATCACGGACGTGACGAGGAGTCTCAAAATGGTCGAGACATAAAGATTGATATATTGGGCCATCTTATTCGAACACTGGAAGTGTTCCGGATAGTTTCGGGTAAAATGGAGTGCCGGAGGGGTTACCGGAAGCCCCCGGGGGAACTAATGGGCCACCATGGGCCTTGTTGGAGAGAGAGGAGGGCCGCCAGGGCAGCCCCCCGTTAGAAGTCCGAATTGGACAAGGGAAGGGGGGCGGCGCCCCCTTTCCTACTCCCTCTCCCTCTCCTTCCTTCCCCCTCTCTTCCTTGTGGAGGAATCCTACTAGGACTAGTAGTCCTAGTAGGACTCCCTCTCCTTGGGCGCACCCCTAGGGCCAGCCAGCCTCCCCTCCCTCCTTTATATACGTGGGGAGGGGGCACCCTAGGACACACAAGTTGATCTTTTAGCCGTGTGCGGTGCCCCCCTCCATAGTTACACACCTCAGTCATATCGTCGTAGTGCTTAGGCGAAGCCCTGCGCCGGTAACTTCATCATCACCGTCACCACGCCGTCGTGCTGACAGAACTCTCCCTCGGCCTCAACTGGATCAAGAGTTCGAGGGACGTCACCGATCTGAACGTGTGCTGATCGTGGAGGTGTCGTACATTCGGTACTTGGATCGGTTGGATCGCGAAGACGTTCGACTACATCAACCGCGTTACTAAACGCTTCCGCTTTCGGTCTACGAGGGTACTTAGACACACTCTCCCCGCTCGTTGCTATGCTTCTCCTAGATAGATCTTGCGTGATCGTAGGAATTTTTTTGAAATACTACGTTCCCCACCAGTGGCTTCCGAGTCAGGTCTATGCGTAGATGTTATATGCACGAGTAGAACACAATGAGTTGTGGGTGATAATAGTCATACTGCTTACCAGAAACATCTTACTTTGATTTGGCAGCATTGTTGGATGAAGCGGCCCAGACTGACATTACATGACCGCGTTCATGAGACTGGTTCTACTGACGTGCTTCGCACACAGGTGGCTAGTGGGTATCTATTTCTCCAACTTTAGTTGAATCGAGTTTGACTACGCCTGGTGTCGGTGTCAAAACCGGCGGATCTCGGGTAGGGGGTCCCGAACTGTGCGTCTAGGCGGATGGTAACAGGAGACAAGGGACACGATGTTTTTACCCAGGTTCGGGCCCTCTCGATGGAGGTAATACCCTACTCCTGCTTGATTAATATTGATGATATGGGTAGTACAAGAGTAGATCTACCACGAGATCAAGGAGGCTAAACCCTAGAAGCTAGCCTATGGTATGATTGTTGTCGGTGTACTAGAATAGGGGTACCCTAGTACCCCGAACTCGTGCACGGACAGTGGCAGCGCCCCTCGGCCGGGCCGGCTTGATGGCTGCCAAGATCATCAGCAGCTCCCTTGGAGCCATTCAAGAACAAAGCAGTCAAGACCCCGGCAAGAGGAGCTTGCCGGGAAGGCCATTCAAGGCGCAAAGGAAACAAGGCCCCGGCAAGTGGAGCTTGCCGGGAAGGCTTGGCGGGCGCTGAACCCCCAAGCGCGACAAGATTCCCGCCGCGGCAAGGAACTTGCCGGGATGGGTGACCTCTCCATCTCCGCTCCAGCTCACCCGCCAACGTGTCACCACGGGGCTCTCCCAAGGACGCGTGTCGGCGGGCTGTGCAGCCAGCGGGGAGTAGCGACAAACAGCGCTGACAAGCCACTATCGTGGCAGACGGAGGCGCACTTAACAGTCCTGTTACCTTTGTTAGGGATACCGTGACGGGCATTGATGACCCTTGTCCCTTGCCGTCAGAGTTAGGTTTAGGTTACTGTACACTGTACATAGCAGTGTACCAACCTAGGTTATTACCATTGTAACCTTATCTACTTGCCATATGTGGTAACCCCTTGAGCCTATAAAGGAGGGCCGAGGGCAACGTAGAGGAGGTTCGATTCGGCTGGGCTTCTAGCTAGCTCCAGCTTAGTTCATCACACTCAAGTTAGGTCTTGTAGCCAGCATTGCTCCCTAGCAAGAACACAAGATAATCCACAAAGCAGCAGTAGGAGTATTATCTCTCCGGAGAGCTCCGAAGCTGGGTAAAAACCCTCTCGTGCGCATCGCCTCGACCCGCTCTTTGCGCGGCCTCCGCCCCCCGCCGAACCACAAAGGGACCTAGGTCCCATAGGTGCTCGTGGGGGCACGATCAGCTCTTCCCCCCGACATCTTTGGCGCGCCAGGTAGGGGGCGTCGAGGCTGTGTGAACCCGGTCCGGCGGTCGCACTAGCAACTCCATCGACGTCTTCGTCGACATGGCGCCGAAGAAGAAGCCTTCGGCAGCAGCTGAGCCGTCCGCGTCGAACCCACCACCACCGGAGCCGTCAGGCGGTGGGGGAAACGCTGGCGGAGGGACCGGCGTCATCGAAGGAGCCCACAATGCCGCTAGGTCCAAGGACAACGCGGCGCGGGCGTCGGCGTCCGAGTCTGCACCGCGTCCTTCGCAGGAGGCGCGGGACAGACAGCGCCATGATACCCGCGGCACCATACGCTCATTGGATCAAGGCCAAGCCGGAGGATCCCGAGGCCCTCGAGACCCGCATGCGCCTCAGCATGCCGGTACGAGTGGGGTACGGACCCTAGGGCGGCATGCTGCTCCTCCTAACTTGGTTAGGAGTCCGAGCATATCCCGTTCTTCGCTCCGTACGCCCTTGCCGCCAACCACACCAGCGGAAGCCTTGGCAAGAGCTCAACTGCTCCTAGATTACCCTCCAACGGCCGATAAGGTCGACGAATGGAGGGCCACAATTCAGAGCCTCATCGGCTTCGCCAACGGCGACGTCCCACGGCAACCAAGTGCTTCACAGCCGCGACGGGGCGACAAAGCGCGAGCCGATGGCGACGAGACTTGCGGGGGTGCACCCACCGTACACTCCCCTTCCCGAAGGCCAAGATCGCCGACTCGCCGGATCCACCTCGACAGCGAATCCACGGCGTCGTCGGATCCACGAGCTCGTCGCGACCAATGCCAAGTTCTTCGGGAGCGACAAGAAGAGGACGCTCGAACCCATATCGAGCGCCGAAGAGAAGCGCGTCGTCAATCTGACCAACGCGTCGGGCCCACCGTCGATATGCATGCGCCAGGGGAACCAGGCGACTTGCCGTACGCGGTAGGTTGCCCTGCGTTCACTCGTGAGCTGCAGCAAGTCCGGTGGCCCGACAAGAAGAACTTCAAACTAGATGTGCCGGAGAAGTACGACGGCAGGACGCATCCATCGGAGTTCCTCAGCATATACACCATCGCGGTGCAAGCTGCGGGGGGACGGGACGACAAGATCCTCGCCAACTACTTCCCCTTGGTGCTCAAGCCAAACGTCAGATCTTGGCTCATGCACTTGCCGGATGGCTCTATTTCTTCTTGGGCAGATTTATGCCACCAGTTTGTTGGCGCCTTCACAGTGCCCACAAGCCTCATGGCTGGAGAGTGATCTCCACCTGCTTGCCCGTAAGGAGGGGGAGTCTCTGCGCAAATTCATCCGAGATTTAGTCGAGTGCACTATAACATCCTGCACGCCCACCCTGCTGCGGTGATCGGTGCATTCCATCGTAATGTGCGAAATCGCAGGATGAGGGAGGAGATGGCGATGTGCAAAGTGAAGGACGTCACGAGCTCACGCCTGGCCGACAAGTGTGCACGCTACGAAGAAGGAAGAAGGCTCCTGAGAGAGTGTGGGAGCAGAGTCGGACAAGGAGGGACCGCCCCGGCAAGGAATAGCCGGCGGCGGAACAAGAGGAGGAAGAAAAACCAAGAAGTACTAGTTGTCGAGCAGTCCGGCAAGGATGGCGCCGCCAACCAAGCCAAGGCCGGTGGCTCCGGCAAGGAGGTTGCCGTTGACACCGACCGCCAAGTTGTGGCGGCCGCCGACAAGCCTGGCAGCTCCAACAAGCAGTACTGTAAAATTCATCGCACTAAGGGACATGATCTCCAGAGCTGCAAGAAAGTCGAGCAGCTTGTTGAGCTACAGAAAGCTGAATACGAGCGGCAAGACAAAGAGAAAGCCCAAGAAGGTGCAGGTGCGGCAAGTAAGAAGAGACCCGGCCGGGGAGGACGCCATGAAAGGCCAAGCAGCGGCAAGGAGACAGACCTCCCGTGGCGCGACAAAGAAGAAGATGAAGATGAAGATGACGAGGACTATGAAGATGATGAAGCGATGAGCAGGAGTTTCAAAAGGCAACAGAGGTCCTTTGCGTGAGCGGTGGTGCGTCTCGCACCTCACACCGCCAACTCAAGCAATGGATGCGTGAGGTCAATGCAGCGTAACCATCCATAGAGTCACGCAAACCTCTCAAGTGGTCCAAGACGCCCATCATCTTTGACATTGAGGATCACCCGATCGCATCACTGCGGTCGGTGCTTACCAATGTTGGTCTCACCAACCATCCGCAACCTCAAGGTCACAAAGATGCTGGTTGACGGCGGGCCGGCCTGAATTTGATCTCCTCCACGGTGCTCCGAAACTTCAAATCCTCGACAATGAGCTCAAGAAACTGGTACTTTCCAAGGAATCAACCCAGAAGGAGCAAGCCCAAGGGAAGATCACGTTGCGGTAACCTTTGGCGGTGAGCTCAACTTCGAATCGAGAGGGTCACGCTCGACGTCGCGATTTCCCATTGCCCTACAATGGCATACTTGGCGTCCGGCACTCGCCAAGTTCATGGCCGCCTCTCACTATGCATACAACCTACTCAAGATGCCCGCCCGATAAGTGTCATTTCTGTCCACGGCGACAAGAAGGATGCACTTATCTGCGCCGACAAGATTTACCGGGATGCAGCAGCCGCCACAGATAGCAAACCACTTACACGGAGCTCCCGGCGAAGAAGAAGACCACCAGGCCGGCAAGAGCTCTGTTGCCCACTCCGCAAGCGCACCTCTTCGGTGCTGCGCTACCGTCGAGGACGCACCATCGAGCTCCACCGCAAGTGCAACAAGACAATGGCAGCTCCGCCAAAGACCAAGAAGGTGCCCGCCAAGGAGGACGGCACTGGTGGTACCTACACCATCAGTGCCACGCTTGATCCTAAATAGGAAGGCGAGCTCGTTGCTTTCCTGCGGGCGAATGTTGATGTGTTTGCATGGCAACCATATGATATCCCGGTGTTCCTGTGAGAGTAATTGAGCACCACCTAGCTGTCTGTCCTCACGCGCCCGTCAAGCAAAAAGTTAGGAAACAGGCAGTGGAGCGCCAAGAATTCATAGCAGAAGAGATCAAGAAATTGGAAGCAGCAGGGCTTGTCAGAGGAGTCCTCCACCCCACGTGGTTGGCCAATCCGGTAGTAGTACGCAAGGCTAATGGGAAATGGAGACTTTGTATTGACTTCATGGATGTTAATAAAGCTTGTCCCAAAGACCCATTTCCCTTGCCGCGTATCGACCAGATTGTTGACTCCACAGCTGGGTGCGATCTGCTTTCGTTTCTTGAAGCATATTCAGGATATCATCAGATCTTCATGGTAGAAGAGGATGAAGAGAAAACCGCATTCATCACACCATGTGGCACGTACTGCTTTATACGGATGCCTTTCAGTTTGAAGAATGCTGGTTCAACCTTTGCAAGGGTAGTCCATGATGCTTTTGGACCACGAGATACGTAAATGTAGAAGCCTACATGGACGACATAGTGGTCAAGAGCAAGGACAGAGCGACTCTGATTCAGGATTTAGATGAGACGTTTGCAAACCTGCGCAAGATCAACCTCAAGCTCAACCCCGAGAAGTGCGTGTTTGGAGTCCCTTCCGGCAAGCTTCTCGGTTCTTTGTATCCCAGCGGGAATTGAAGCCAATCCCGACAAGATCAAGGCCATTGAGCAGATCGAAGCACCAAAGCGCGTCAAGGACGTCGGGAGGCTTGCGGTTGCGTGGCTGCTCTCGGCGAGTTCATCTCTAAGTCTGCTGAGCGCTACTGCCGTTTTCAAGATTTTGAAAAAGGCAGGTCCAATGAAATGGACTCCCGAAGCGGAGGCTGCGCTGCAGGACTTGAAGAGATACCTGTCCTCCACTCCGATACTTGTCGCACCTAAACCACAAGAAAAGTTGCTGCTGTATATAGCAGCGACCAATCAAGTGGCTAGTGCTGCGTTAGTAGCGGAGAGGGAGGCAGATGATGAGCCGGCAACCGAGGCAGGTGCGTCCGGCGACGAGCGGGGGGCTTCGCCGTCAAGCTCTGGTCCCGACAAGGACGGATCAGCGCAGGGTTGCGACAAGATACGGAAGAAGATGGTGCAGCGCCCAGTCTACTTTGTCAGTTCCCTTCTGCAGGGGGCTAGATCGAGGTACTCTGGCGTGCAGAAGCTGCTTTTCGGCCTCCTCATGGCCTCGAGAAAGCTGCGCCATTACTTCCAAGCACATGAGATAACAGTTGTCACTCACTTTCCGCTGAAGAGGATTTTGCAAAATCCAGAAGCAACAGGCAGGATTGTTGAGTGGGCACTGGAATTGTCAAGCTTTGGTCTTAAGTTCGAAAGCACTTCAACTATCCAGAGCAGGGCATTGGCAGAATTCATAGCAGAGTGGACGCCAACGCCAGATGAAGAGATTTCAGAGACGAGCATCCCCGTCAAGGAGGCAAATAAAGAGTGGTTGTTGTACTTTGATGGTGATTTCTCGCTGCAAGGCGCCGGTGCTGGCGTGCTGCTTATCGCACCCACCGGAGAGCACCTCAAGTACATAGTCCAGATGCACTTTCCCAAGGAACAAGCAACAAACAATACTGCCGAGTATGAAGGATTGCTTGCCGGCCTCAGGATTGCTGTGGACCTTGGGATCAAGAAGCTCATTGTCAGGGGAGACTCACAACTTGTCGTCCGCCAAGTAAATAAGGATTACCAGAGTCCGTTGATGGAAGCGTACGTCGATGAAGTGAGGAAGCTGGAAGAGCACTTTGAAGGCCTGCAAATGGAACACATTCCAAGAACGCAGAATGATATAGCTGATGGCCTCTCCAAATGTGCCGCACTTAAGTTGCCTGTGGAACCAGGGATTTTTGTGCTCAAGCTGACTCAGCCAACCGTGGCACCATCAACAGGACAGAGCAAGAAGAGAAAGTTGGTTTCCGGCGACTACTTTCCGGCAGAGCTCTCCGAAGCCGCCGCCAAGAAGGTCCCTAGAACCAATGCAAATATCCCTGAGGAGCAGTCTGCTCCGACAAACCACACAGTTTGTATCGTTGAAGCAAACGCTCCCGACAAGCTTAGCTCCGGCAAGCTTGTCGGGGATCATCGAGCTCCGGCGGGCCAGCGGGTCCTTGCCGTAGAAGCTGATGGTCCCTTGATGATGAATGAGCCTTTAGTCCTTGTTGTCGAGCCACGAGGCTCCAACATGGGCACAGCAGATCGTCCATTTCCTTGAGCAGGGAACTTCCCAAGAGCAAGAAGAAGCGGAAAGAGTAGCCCGGCGGTCAAGTATGTACCAGTTTGTTGACAACATCCTGCATGTAAGAAGACTCAACGGAGTGAAATTGAAGTATATTTGCGGGAAGATGGATGAAGCTGTTGGCGGAGATACACGGAGGCATATGTGGTCACCACATTGGCGCCAAGAGCACTTGCCGCAAAGCTTTCCGGCAAGGTTTCTTCCGCCGAAGCCCTCCAGATGCAACCGCACAAGTAACCAAGTGTGAAGCGTGCTGTTCCATTCAAAACAGATACACCAGCCAGCTCAAGCTCTCCAGACGATCCCTTTGTCCTGGCCCTTCTCGGTCTGGGGGCTCGACATCCTCGGCCCCTTCCCCCGAGCTGTTGGGGGCTTTGAGTACTTGTTCGTCGTGAATCGACAAGTTCACAAAGTGGCCGAAGTGGAACCAATGAGGAAGGTGACCGCCTGATCGGCCGTCAAGTTCTTGGTCAATTGTTTGCCGCTTTGGGATCCCTAACCGATCATCACCGACAACGGCACACAATTCACGAAGTCGCACCTTCATGCAAGATGCCCAAGATCTTGGCGCCAAGATCTGCTTTGCTTCCGTTGCTCATCCGAGAAGCAACGGTCAAGCGAGAGCAAAAGCGCTGAAGTGCTGCGAGGACTCAAGACCATAACTTTGACAGGCTGCACAAGTGCGGAAGGAACTGGATCGAGGAGCTGCCAGGGTTCTTTAGTCGATCAGACGACGCCAAATCGAGCCATCGGCGGACACCCTTTGCTCTAGTCTACGGAGCGCAGGCAGTTCTCCCACGGAACTTCGATATGGGTCACCTCGAGTGCTCGCTATGATGAGCTTGAGCAAGAGCAGCTGCGACAAGATGACGCTGCTCCTCGAGGAAGATCGTCTTCAGCTCTTTGACGAGCTGCTCGTTACCAGCAAGCTTTGCGTCGCTACCATAGCCGCATAAGTTAATGCCGAAAGCTTCGAGGAAGGCGACCTTGTTCTTGGCGCGCTCAATCCGCCAAGAATTCCAACAAGTTGACGCCAAGTGGGAAGGCCCTTATCGGGTAAAACGAGTCACTAGGCCCGGCGCTGTCCGCTTTGAGACCGAAGACGGCTTTCGGTGAGCAATTCCTGGAACATAGAGCATCTTCGTAAGTTTTACCCATGAGGCGCGATTGCGGAATCCGTTCGGCAACCACCCTTTATACAAGTCTTGCCGCTGTTGCATGTAATCCTTTGTACAAAGCCGAGCGCAGACCCGATGCATCAATAAAGCCTATGGTTGCGCACATTTTGTTAATACATGCTTTCATAATCATATATGCATGTGTTTACTAACAATCTTGTGCAGCACCCACAACCGATGTTTATAATGAGCCATTAGGCTTCACAACTTTCTTTTTCTCTTCTTTCTTCTCAAACAAGAAGAAGGTTCATCCACCCACAAGTTAACCGGGGGGGAGAGGAGGAGATAACGATGTGGGCCGACAAGCGTCGCTCGAGGAACCATCGCCTTGCCGGAAAATGGACAACAGAAAAGCTAAGTTGCTAAGTTTAAGCGACCAGTTTTAAATTTTTGAGTTATCTTCCTCGAACGATAAGTACTTTGTATGGAAAACCTGTGCGCGGAGGAACCAAATCGTACTGGTCGCACCCTTATTTTGTTTCGAGTCCGCTCAACAACTTATGTGAGCTGCGACCAGTCCGCGACGAGGTTGCTTGTCGGTAGCGACCCGCCAAGAGCTGCTGAAGTTCCACTTTTCGGCGCTTTCATGGCAAGGGTGCCTGCACCGGCAAGTTTCCCTAAAGGCGTAGGGTAAAAGCATACAAGGGAAGAAATCGAGTAAAGGAAATAACGTTGCATTCGATTGTCTAAGATAGTGTATATTACATAATGACTTGTCGCAGATCTAATAGATTTTTCGCCTAAACATGATCTACAGCGACAAGAAAAAGATAGACTTGGCGGCCTAATCCACGCGGTCGCCCTCGAGCCTCTTAACTCCGCCACCCTGTCCACAATGGGTGCGACAAGGGTCTTGAGCGCTTCAACATCGGCAGATGAAGGCAGGGACTTGAGGGCCTTGGAGAAGTCGACGCCTGGGTTGCGGAAGGCCACCTTCATCAACACCTTCTGAAGAGCCTCGGCACAGACTTGGCGTGATTCCTCCGCCAGCTTGCTTCGAACCTCATCCCGAGTCGCGGATGCCCGCCAACACGCCTTTGAAGAATAGACGAGCTTGACCTGGGTTGGAGGTTCTCGTCGGTGGAATATCCAAGATCTGTCATCCCCAACGCTATCAGCTCATTATGGATGTCGGCGGCGGTGTCCACGAGACCTTCATCCAATGCATTATGCTCTCCCAAGAGTATTCGGGTGGTCACGGCATTCGACAAAGAACTCCTCGATGGCCTTGATCTTCTCCGGCAGGCCCGTCTCCGCTCCCCGACGCCGTTCAACGCCTCCGTCAAGGTGGTCAATTTCAGCTCCAACCGCCTTGACGTCCTTGGCGGCGTCGATCTCCTTGATCTTTTCAGCCAAACGACCTCGCAGCTCACCGAGGGTATAAGCGTCCTTCTCACGCCGCGCTTCAACCCGTGACCTCCTCGGCACTCTTCCAAGGGCGGACTCCAGCTGAGCCACCCTCGTCTCCGCTTCCCCTTTGGCGGCCTCGGCAGCCGCGGCAGCATCCTTTGCCTCCTGGAGCGGCCCGCCGATCGTTTGCTCGCGCGCGGCGAGATCTTCCTCGAAGCTGTCGAGGTTGATCTTCCGCTGCGCCAGCTTGCCTTCCCTAGCGGAGAGCTTCTCACCGGCAAGCCTCTGCCGCTCCTCAGCCTCGCCTTTCTCCAAGATAAAGGCCGTGCGCTCCTCAGCAAGCTGCTCCCGAGCCTCTGCTATGTCCCGGAGAGGGAACGGGCGTTCCGATTTTTCCCATTAAAGGAAGCCCCACGATCTCCCCCACGACGCCACGTCCTACACGTGCCGTTCGCGGGAGACGTGGTGGGTCCAAGGCGAGTAACGGTGTAATCAAGGCCACGCGCGCCCGTGCACTGTTTTGGGCCTGGCCCAACAGAGCTTGGCGCCATGTGTGGTCCAGGCCCGGGGGCTCCTGTCGGTGTACTAGAATAGGGGTACCCTAGTACCCCGAACTCGTGCACGGACAGTGGCAGCGCCCCTCGGCCGGGCCGGCTTGATGGCCGCCAAGATCATCAGCAGCTCCCTTGGAGCCATTCAAGAACAAAGCAGTCAAGACCCCGGCAAGAGGAGCTTGCCGGGAAGGCCATTCAAGGCGCCAAAACAAGGCCCGGCAAGAGGAGCTTGCCGGAAGGCTTGGCGCGCTGAACCCCAAGCGCGACAAGATTCCCGCCGCAAGCAAGGAACTTGCCGGGCGGGCGACCTCTCCATCTCCGCT
This sequence comes from Aegilops longissima, assembly GCA_021605205.1. Lineage (NCBI taxonomy): Eukaryota > Viridiplantae > Streptophyta > Magnoliopsida > Poales > Poaceae > Aegilops > Aegilops longissima. Next base: position 237,305,474 of record CM038681.1, read on the forward strand.
CCAGCTCACCCGCCAACGTGTCACCACGGGCTCTCCCAGGACGCAGCGTGTCGGCGGGCTGTGCAGCCAGCGGGAGTAGCGACAAACAGCACGACAAGCCACTATGGTGGCGATTTGAGGCGCACTTAACGGTCCCTGTTACACTGTTCGGGATACCGTGATGGGCATTGATGACCCTTGTCCCTTGCCGTCAGAGTTAGGTGTAGGTTACTGTACACTGTACATAGCAGTGTACCAACCTAGGTTAGTACCATTGTAACCTTGTCTACTTGCCATATGTGGTAACCCCTTGAGCCTATAAAAGGAGGGCCGGGGGCAACGTAGAGGAGGTTCGATTCGGCTGGCCTTCTAGCTAGCTCCAGCTTAGTTCATCACACTCAAGTTAGGTCTTGTAGCCAGCATTGCTCCCTAGCAAGAACACAAGATAATCCACAAAGCAGCAGTAGGAGTATTATCTCTCCGGAGAGCTCCGAAGCTGGGTAAAAACCCTCTCGTGCGCATCGCCTCGACCCGCTCTTTGCGCGGCCTCCGCCCCCCGCCGAACCACAAAGGGACCTAGGTCCCGTAGGTGCTCGTGGGGGCACGATCAGCTCTTCCCCCCGACAATTGTTGTTTGTCCTACGGACTAAAACCCTCCGGTTTATATAGACACCGGATAGGTTAGGGTTACACAGAGTCGGTTACAATGGTAGGAGATCTACATATCTGTATCGCCAAGCTTGCCTTCCACGCCAAGGAAAGTCCCATCCAGACACGGGATGAAGTCTTCAATCTTGTATCTTCATAGTCTTGGAGTCCGGCCGTGACGATAGTCCGGCTATCCGGACACCCCCTAGTCCGGGACTCCCTCACCTGGTCCTTGTTGAAGGTTAAAACATCACACTTGACGAAAAATCATTGTGGTTTTGATGCGTAGGTAAGAACGGTTCTTGCTAGAAGCCCGTAGCAGCCACGTAAAACTTGCAACAACAAAGTAGAGGACGTCTAACTTGTTTTTGCAGGGCTTGCTGTGATGTGATATGGTCAAGACGCGATGTTATATAAATTGTTCTATGAGATGATCATGTTCTGTAAAAGTTATCGGCAACTGGCTGGAGCTTTATGGTTGTCGCTTTATTGTATGAAATGCGATCGCCATGTAATTGCTTTACTTTATCACTAAGCGGTAGCGATAGTCGTAGTAGCAATAGTTGGCGAGACGACAACGATGCTTCGATGGAGATCAAGGTGTCAAGCCGGTGACGATGGTGATCATGATGGTGCTTTGGAGATGGAGATCAAAGGCACAAGATGATGATGGCCATATCATATCACTTATTTGATTGCATGTGATGTTTATCTTTTATGCATCTTATTTTGCTTAGTACGGCGGTAGCATTATAAGATCACCTCTCACTAAATTTCAAAGTACAAGTGTTCTCCCTGAGTATGCACCGTTGCTACAGTTCACCGTGCCGAGACACCACGTGATGATCGGGTGTGATAAGCTCTACATTCACATACAATGGGTGCAAGCCAGTTTTGCACATGCAGAATACTCGGGTTAAACTAGAAGAGCCTAGCATATGCAGATATGGCCTCGGAACACTGAGACCGAAAGGTCGAGTGTGAATCATATAGTAGATATGATCAACACAGTGATGTTCACCATTGAAAACTACTCCATCTCACGTGATGATCGGACATGGTTTAGTTGATTTGGATCACGTGATCATTTAGATGAGTAGAGGGATGTCTATCTAAGTGGGAGTTCTTAAGTAATATGATTATTTGAACTTTAATTTATCATGAACTTAGTACATAATAGTATTTTGCTTGTCTATGTTGTTGTCTATCAATGGCCCGTGCTACTGTTCCTTTGAATTTTAATGTGTTCCTAGAGAAAGCTAAGTTGAAAGACGATGGTAGCAACTACACGGACTAGATCCGTAACTTGAGGATTATCCTCATTGCTACACAGAAGAATTACGTCCTGGAAGCACCACTAGGTGCAAGACCCGCCGCAGGAGCAACACCAGACGTTATGAACGCCTGGCAAAGCAAAGATGATGACTACTCGATAGTTCAGTGTGCCATGCTTTGCGGCTTAGAACCGGGACTTCAACGACGTTTTGAACATCATGGAGCATATGAGATGTTCCAGGAGTTGACGTTAATATTTCAAGCAAATGCCCAGATTGAGAGATATGAAGTCTCCAATAAGTTCTACAGCTGCAAAATGGAGGAGAATAGTTCTGTGAGTGAACATTTACTCGGAATGTCTGGGTACCACAATCACTTGACTCAACTGGGAGTTAATCTTCCTGTTGATAGTGTCATTGACAGAGTTCTTCAATCACTTCCACCAAGCTACAAAAGCTTCGTGATGAACTATAATATGCAAGGGATAGATAAGACAATTCCTGAGTTCTTCGCGATGCTAAAGTATGCGGAGGTAGAAATCAAGAAGGAGCATCAAGTGTTGATGGTTAACAAGACCACTAGTTTCAAGAAAAAGGGCAAAGGGAAGAAGGGGAACTTCAAGAAGAACGGCAAGCAAGTTGTTGCTCAAGTGAAGAAGCCCAAGTCTGGACCTAAGCCTGAGACTGAGTGCTTCTACTACAAAGGGACTGGTCACAGGAAGCGGAACTTCCACAAATATTTGGCGGATAAGAAGGATGGCAAAGTGATAGGTATATTTGATATACATGTTATTGATGTGTACCTTACTAATGCTCGTAGTAGCGACTGGGTATTTGATACTGGTTTTGTTGCTCATATTTGCAACTCGAAACAGGGGCTACAGATTAAGCGAAGATTGGCTAAGGACGAGGTGACGATGCGCGTAGGAAATGGTTCCAAAGTCGATGTGATCACTGTCGGCACACTATCTCTACATCTACCTTCGGGATTAGTTTTAGACCTGAATAATTGTTATTTGGTGCCAGCATTAAGCATGAACATTATATCTGGATCTTGTTTGATGCAAGACGGTTATTCATTTAAATCAGAGAATAATGGTTGTTCTATTTATATGAGTAATATCTTTTATGGTCATACACCCTTGATGAATGGTCTAGTTTTGTTGAATCTCGATAGTAGTGACACACATATTCATAGTATTGAAGCCAAAAGATATAAGTTTAATAATGTAGTGCAACTTATTTGTGGCACTGCCATTTAGGTCATATTGGTGTAAAGCGCATGAAGAAACTCCATGCTGATGGGCTTTTGGAATCACTTGATTATGAATCACTTGATGCTTGCGAACCATGCCTCATGGGCAAGATGACTAAAACTCCGTTCTCCGGAACAATGGAGCGAGCAATAGACTTGTTGAAAATAATACATACTAATGTATGCGGTCCAATGAGTGTTGAGGCTCGCGGTGTGTATCATTATTTTCTGACCTTCATAGATGATTTGAGCAGATATGGGTATATCTACTTGATGAAACATAAGTTTGAAACATTTGAAAAGTTCAAAGAATCTCAAAGTGAAGTGGAAAATCATCGTAACAAGAAAATAAAGTTTCTACGATCTGATCGTGGAGGTGAATATTTGAGTTATGAGTTTGGTCTTCATTTGAAACAATGCGGAATAGTTTCGCAACTCACGCCACCCGGAACACCACAACGTAATGGTGTGTCCGAACGTCATAACCGCACTTCATTAGATATGGTGCGATCTATGAGTCTCTTACTGATTTACCGCTATCGTTTTGGGGTTATGCTTTAGAGACGGCTGCATTCACGTTAAATAGGGCACCATCTAAATCCGTTGAGATGACACCATATGAACTGTGGTTTGGCAAGAAACCCAAGTTGTCGTTTCTTAAAGTTTGGGGCTGCGATGCTTATGTGAAAAAGCTTCAACCTGATAAGCTCGAACCCTAATCGGAGAAATGTGTCTTCATTGGATACCCAAAGGAAACTGTTGGGTACACCTTATATCACAGACCCGAAAGCAAGATATTCGTTGCTAAGAATGGATCCTTTCTAGAGAAGGAGTTTCTCTCAAAAGAAGTGAGTGGGAGGAAAGTAGAACTTAATGAGGTAATTGTACCTGCTCCCTTATTGGAAAGTAGTTCGTCACAGAAATCACTTCCAGTGATTACTACACCAATTAGTGAGGAAGCTAATGATGATGATCATGAAACTTCTGATAAAGTTACTACCGAACCTCGTAGGTCAACCAGAGTAAGATCCGCACTAGAGTGGTATGGTAATCCTATTCTGGACGTCATGTTACTTGACCATGACGAACCTATGAACTATGAGGAAGCGATGATGAGCCCAGATTCCGCGAAATGGCTTGAGGCCATGAAATCTGAGATGGGATCCATGTATGAGAACAAAGTGTTGACTTTGGTTGACTTGCCCGATGATCGGCAAGCCATAGAGAATAAATGGATCTTCAAGAAGAAGACTGACGCTGACGGTAATGTTACTGTCTACAAAGCTCGACTCGTTGCGAAAGGTTTTCGACAAGTTCTAGGAGTTGACTACGATGAGACCTACTCACCTGTAGCGATGCTTAAGTCTGTCCGAATCATGTTAGCAATTGCTGCATTTTATGATTATGAAATTTGGCAAATGGATGTCAAAACTGCATTCCTTAATGGATATCTTAAAGAAGAGTTGTATATGATGCAACCAGAAGGTTTTGTCGATCCAAAAGGTGCTAACAAAGTGTGCAAGCTCCAGCGATCCATTTATGGACTGGTGCAAGCCTCTCGGAGTTGGAATATACGCTTTGATAGTGTGATCAAAGCATATGGATTTATACAGACTTTTGGAGAAGCCTGTATTTACAAGAAAGTGAGTGGGAGCTCTGTAGCATTTCTGATATTATATCTGGATGACATATTGTTGATCAGAAATGATACGAAATTTCTGGATAGCATAAAAGGATACTTGAATAAGAATTTTTCAATGAAAGACCTTGGTGAAGCTGCTTATATATTAGGCATCAAGATCTATAGAGATAGATCAAGACGCTTAATTGGACTTTCACAAAGCACATACCTTGATAAATTTTTGAAGAAGTTCAAAATGGATCAAGCAAAGAAAGGGTTCTTGCCTGTGTTACAAGGTGTGAAGTTGAGTCAGACTCAATGCTCGACCACTGCAGAAGATAGAGAGAAAATGAAAGTCATTCCCTATGCTTCAGCCATAGGTTCTATCATGTATGCAATGTTGTGTACCAGACCTGATGTGTGCCTTGTTATTAGTTTAGCTGGGAGGTACCAAAGTAATCTAGGAGTGGATCACTTGACAACGGTCAAGAACATCCTGAAATACATCACAGGACTATGGATATGTTTCTTGTTTATGGAGGTGACAAAGAGCTCGTCGTAAATGGTTACGTCGATGCAAGCTTTGACACTGATCCGGATGACTCTAAGTCACAAACCGGATACATATTTATATTGAACGGTGGAGCTGTCAGTTGGTGCAGTTCTAAGCAAAGCGTCGTGGCGGGATCTACGTGTGAAGCGGAGTACATAGTTGCTTCGAAAGCAACAAATGAAGGAGCCTGGATGAAAGAGTTCATACCCGATCTAGGTGTCATACCTAGTGCATTTGGTCCAATGAAAATCTTTTGTGACAATACTGGAGTAATTGCCTTGGCGAAGGAATCCAGATTTCACAAGAGAACCAAACACATCAAGAGACGATTCAATTCCATCCGCGATCAAGTCAAGGAAGGAGACATAGAAATTTGCAAAATACATACGGATCTGAATGTTGCAGACCCGTTGACTAAGCCTCTCTCACGAGCAAAACATGATCAGCACCAAGACTCCATGGGTGTTAGAATCATTACTATGTAATCTAGAATATTGACTTTATTGCAAGTGGGAGACTGAAGGAAATATGCCCTAGAGGCAATAATAAAGTTGTTATTTATATTTCCTTATATCATGATAAATGTTTATTATTCATGCTAGAATTGTATTAACCAGAAACTTAGTACATGTGTGAATACATAGACAAACAGAGTGTCCCTAGTATGCCTCTACTTGACTAGCTCGTTAATCAAATATGGTTAAGTTTCCTAGCCATAGACATGTGTTGTCATTTGATGAACGAGATCACATCATTAGAGAATGATGTGATGGATAAGACCCATCCGTTAGCTTAGCACTATGATCATTTAGTTTACTGCTATTGCTTTCTTCATGACTTATACATGTTCCTCTGACTATGAGATTATGCAACTCCCGAATACCGGAGGAACACTTAGTGTGCTATCAAACGTCACAACATAACTGGGTGATTATAAAGATGCTCTACAGGTGTCTCAGATGTTGTCTGTTGAGTTGGCATAGATCGAGATAAGGATTGGTCACTCCGAGTATCGGAGAGGTATCTTTGGGCCCCCTCGGTAATGATCATCACTATAAGCCTTGCAAGCAATGTGACTAATGAGTTAGTTATGGGATGATGCATTGCGGAACGAGTAAAGAGACTTTCCGGTAACGAGACTGAACTAGGTATGATGATACCGACGATCGAATCTGTAACATCCCAAATTTTGGAATGTTAATATAATTAATTGAATTGTTTGTTTGTTTGCTTGAGTGAATTAAACTTGAGTGAAATTTGAACCTTTTCAAAAACTTTTGAAAGAGAGGGAATAAAATGACTTTCCCCTTCTCCGGTAAATTCAAATTCATCCTATTAAAATCAATGAGAGAAGATGACATGACTTCTTCAACTATGAAGAATTTGAACGGAGTTTTGCAATTTAATTCTTTCAAATATTTGCACTTGTTTCTCTATTTTTCTTCCCCGAGAAATACCCCGAAAAATAAATTCTTGCAAGCAAGAAAGAGCGGAGGAAAATGACCCTCAAAATCAGGGGCATTTTTGAAAATATTTGAGCCAAGAAAAAACAAAGTTTTTATTTAAAATTATTTGCAAAAAGAAATAAAGCCTTTAGGGATTTTCTGAAAACATTTTTTTAGGTTTTATTTTGGCCGTGGAATAATGCTCATCATCTACATTTTATTTTTCTGATAATTTTAGTATATAAAACTCTTTATTCGAATTGATTTGATTTCCTTTTTATTGTTTTAGTTTCCTAATTTTAAAAATAGGAATGGAATCGTTTTATTAGGAAAACCTGCTGGCCCATTAAGCACTTTCCTATTCTAGCCCAACAAGAGATCATCTCCTTCCTCTGTTTCCTCTCACGTTACTGAAGCTTTCCATGTCCATGGAGACAGAAATCTCCACCTTCCCGATCTCCCTCGTCTTTCCATCCCAGCGCCTCCCGAGACCGCCTATAAAACCCCTCCTCTCCTCGCTCCATTTTTCCCATCACCACGCCTCCCTGCCCGTAGCCTTCTCGCCACCGTCCTCCTTTTCCTGCCTAGAACGCCACCAGAGCTCTCCTGAACCTCCCATCGCCCAGCGCCACCTCCCAAGCGCCGACCCCTCCTCCGCCACCCCCACCCTCGCCGGCGACCTCGCCCCCTCGCCGAGCAGCCTCCACATCGCCGCCTCCTTCCTGCCATCTCTGCCTCACGTACAGGTAACTCCGTTTTCGTTTTCAGATTTATTTCCGTAACAGATTTAGTTCCGTTCTTGTTTAGTTTATAACTTTTGATCTAGAAGTCCAATGATGCTGATTCTTTTATGCGTTAGATCACAATTTTCTTGTAGTTTCCAAAAATATATAATTTGTCTATGTTTGGATTTATAAAATTGAGTTAGATCAGATTTGAATTAAAGCTTGTTTTGCTTATTCCGGGAGTTTAAAATAGATTTTTATTTGATTCTTTTTCTACTGATCACTAGTGATCATATTTACCAGTGGTAAAAACTTCAAAATTGTTTGAGTATTTTAGCTTATTGTTTCATGTAAAACAAATTCTGTTTTAGTTCTATTCAATTATAGCTACTTCTTTTCTATAGTTGTTTTAAATTATTTTATTTTATATTTCAGAAAGTTTATGTTTGGTTTCTATTAGTTAAACAGTAGGTGTTCAACAAGTTTTTATATTTATTTTTATTTTGTTATCGTGAAATCAATTCAAGTTCGCTAATAACTTGCAATGGATTTCTCTACTGTTTTAACTCCCAATTGAAAATACTTTCAAAATAGCTTTAAAAAATACTTTATTTTTTTTCTTTGTCTTAACTAAATTTATATTTTATTCTCTGTTATTTTAGTGTTTTATTTTCCGTTAGACAAAACTATTTTTGTGAATGTTGTAGAAGAAGACTCCTAGTTTTATTTGAAGTTCCTTCGATTCTTATTCGCTCTCTCTTTTGTTTTGATTGTTAGTGTGAGTGCTTATGTGAATGATATGTTTGTTATATAGATTTCATCGAGAGTGACGAGTAGTCTATCAAGTTATTTCTTGAGAACGATAATTCTTCTTCGTCAACATCACCGAGCAAGTTCACTTTGACCATGCTTTCTTACCTATGTTTTATTGCATTTAGTGGCACCTTTGCAACCACCCCTCAAGAGTGTTATTGAAATTCTTGTAGTTGAGTAGTATGCATGAGGTAGGAACCCATCACCCTGTTACCAAGCCCGGACGTTATTTTATTCTAATGCTACGCTGTAGTAGACGGGTTTGGTATGAGTGTTCGAGAGTGGTGTGAAGAAGGAGGACTCTCGTCAATGACGATAACTCCATGATGGAATCTGCAAGGACTGCATCTTCAAGACCTCAAGACTTCAAGACTCGAGACAAGAATTCAATACACACTCTTGGGTGAAGGATTTGTTGACGGGCACCTGGAGAAACCAGTGGTTGGCGGGATGCATGGAGAAGCGCCATGACATCTTGCGGAAAGCTTCACCCAGACTCAAAGAGACGGAAGAATACTTCACGCCCGAAGCTTACCCGTGCAACCGCAAGTCATTATGGGCTCGCTTGGTTGACCTTAGTTGTGACTCTGGCTGGGGCGGTACTAGCAGATGTAGAACTACGGTAGGATGGGTTGAGTACCGGACGGTGGTCGAGGAACTCTTTGGAAGACCATGTTTGGTCATCTTGTTCTCAAACACCTCAAGTGCGAGAACGTAACGAGAGGATCGAATCTTGCGGGTAAAGTGTACAAACCTCTGCAGAGGGTTATAACCTAATCGATTAGCCGTGTCCCGATTACGGACAATTTGAGCCTCTGGACTTGGATCTATCTCGAACTCTCAACACCGGATGATAACTTAATTGTGGGCAACTTATGATGTATTGGGCTATGAGACATCGGTTGGCGGAACCATGTCATGACAGAAAAACTCCATAGTACAGACTTCATTTATTCCTTTGATGTAGGTAAAATAAAACTAGCTTTTACGCAAACAAAACTCAGATATCTGAGCCACAAAGCCATACTGCATATAGTATAGTTTATCATCTGTTTTCTCTTATTGTGATCTTGCCGGTACATTCAATGTAATTGACCTACACGGCTGCAACGTATCATGTTGCAGATATTTCCTCGACGAGTAAGAGTTACGATGCAGGTTACGGTCTACACTCAACTCCGCCGATGGCGTTGATGGGACTCCACACCCGCTTGATTTGTTTCGCTGATTATTATGAGGTATATATCATTTTACGTTATTTATACATGTGATTGCACTTTGATATATACATTGATGTACTTGTGTGTGCCAAAGATACCTTGATCCGTGGATGGCACAAGAATACGTAGGCTTGACCGTCTGAGGTCGGGTCGCTCTGAGATGGTATCGAGCACATGTTGGCTGTAGAACGTGACCCTAGAAAATGACTTAGTAATATGAAGACCCCAATAGGAATGACCTTTGTTTTGTACTACTCTCGTAACACCTCATTCCTTTTATCAACCTTCCTTATCTCAAACTATAGATGGAGAGCTACATTCGAACAAAAGAGAACACTACGAGAAGGTTCTTGGAGGCCCTTCCTTATGGAGCTAGTCAGTCTGCTGAAGTTACCGATACCGAGATCAAGGCAACTAAGAGGACGCCCAGATCATGGGGAGTCAAGACCCAAGTTTTTGGTGGTCGAAGAAGCCCCCAAGACTGCAGACATCAGCTTCGAACTATAAATGGTGATCGTGATATGGGCATCAACACTGCCGTCCATGATGCTATTGCACGCTTATGCTATCGCCATCGTGCTGCACTAAACTCACACTTCTTTGGAAGGATTGGATGGCGAAGTCCGATGGAGCAACTATTGCCTTGACGGAAGCGCAAAAGATGAAGTTCTCCCCACTTTTAGTGTACAATCAGGATCTGGAACAATACGTCAAGAATCTTCGATGGACCTCCGGAAGCCCTGCTCGACAATGAAGCACTACGAGAAGAGGTCAAGACTCGAGACTCAAGGTAAACAAGCTGGAGGAGGAGAACCTCGAGATCTCGAGAATGCGCCAGAAATGAAGAACAACAGGACCATGTCTCATGCAAAGGACGTTGAGATCCGTAAGCTCAAGGAACAACTTCAGACATACTGAGGTCGTCACAAGAAACTCCGTGTCGACAGAGAAAATCTAGCGTAAGAACCGGAGGAGATCAAGTCCACACGTAAGAAGCCCCAGTGGGGACAATGACCAAGTTCCTAATAAATTAGCTTAGTAGTATCCCACCATGAGAGAAATAAAGATGAACGCTTCCTCGATTTAAGTATCGACCATACCAACTTATGTGGGTGGCGATCTTGTAGTATTGATTGAATAAATGAATGCTTGGTTGCTATTATTTTTGTGTGTTTATTGAATGGTTGGATAGATGCGATATACGTAGATTTGTATTTATTTCAACCATGAGAGACGAAGTTACGGAAGAATGGTAGAAGGCCTTCATATGGGAAGAGCATCAGAATTGGAAAACTCCCGAGCATTGAAGACCAAGAAATGAGGACTTAGAAACGAAACCATAGTAGAACGCCCATTACAAACGATAATTTTGTTGATGAGGGGTAATTGCTTTCTTTTCTATCTCAACCAAACCCGGAATCTTGAACCCATGGACAACTGAACACCAAACTTTTCTGGAGACAATTGCAATTTCCCCATGGAGATACATTCCTTGTTCTGAGCACCCCTCTTATCCTACACATGCAGATGACAACCCTTTATGAGTCTTTCCTTAAGGGCCCTGAAACGATCATGACCCTGACAAGTGATCATGATTACCCAAGATCTTGAAGGACATGATGAAGCATATTCACCTTGAAGGAGATGCAGTCTACAAAGGCTACCCACCGTTTGAAAGGAGTTTGCCCAAAGAGGATGGGGCATTACTTTTTCATCTCACGTGTGCCACAAGCAACTTTCTTCGATGCCGTTCGTGAAGCAGCCATGGAAGCCATACGCCAGATCGGAGAAATACTTGAAGCAAGACTCCGTTATACTCAGGAATACCTAAGCGAAGTGCATGCAGAGATGATGAAGGTGATGCTCAAGACCACCATGATGAAACAGAAGATTGAAGATTTCAAGGCTCATGTCGCACAATTCCATGGGGATCAAGAATCCTCGAGGAGGATAAATAAATAAAGTAGAAGTAATGTCCCACCATACCAAATCATGTGGGTGGCAGCATTTGTAACAAGTACTTTTGGAATTTGGATTTACGAAAATGGTTAAGGATGTAATGAAAGATTGATATGAGATTAATGAGATTTTATGGATAAACTTGTGCACTTCTTTTGGTCATAGTACTCTATAAAGCCACAGGATCAATGAAGAAAGAAACGTGTTATTCATGACGGCCATAGAAGGAAGCTGGACAAAATAAGTTGGAGTTTTGTTTTGATATGATGGTATGAAGAAACAGAGTACTATCGATTTAAGGAGGTGTAACAAGAGAGTTACTCCAAGGATGAGTTAAAGCTGCACTAGTGTTGAAGTGGGCCATAACCCACAGGCCCGTGGATTTTGAGAAGGAACCGTTGTAACCTTGATAAAGGAATAAATTTGGAAGAATCAGATCCAATCAGCCTACGTTTACGTAGGAGGTTACGCAAAAACCGAGAGTGGTGAAGTAACGATAGATGTTTTGTTTGGCTTGCAGAAACCATGGATTTACTCGAAACCAGTTCGAGAACAAGAGAAATTCTGCAATGCTTGTGAGTATGCCCAAGTGTTAGAATACGTGATTCGATATTTACGTATGTGGTAATGATTCAAGTACGGGATAGATTGGCCCCCATACCGGAGACTTCTATCATGAACTATCATATGTTGATGGAAAATCAGAGAGCCTTGAAAAACTTAGAAGAGTGTCGACGCGATAAGCCATAAAACCATAAAATGGTAGGACGATGGAACCCCATTACAGCAACCGCTGCCAAACGAGGTTATACGGTGAGGTTCAACCAGACCCGCTTTCTGCAGGAGAAAACCATAAATTGTAGACCACCATGAGTGTTTCGATAGTTGTTTAGAATGGACACAGACCCATCAGCTAAGAAGATCCAGTCTCGGACGAACTTCAACTTTGACGAACCGACCCAAGCTTTTGAGGAAAACTCTATGCTTCTGCCAAAAGAGCTTTAATGAAGGAGCTATTGTAAGATATGTGAAGAGACATACATTGTCAGCCCTCCAGAGGAAATATCTGAGTTTATTGGAACCATGACCTTGTTTTTAAGTGTGGTAGCACCCCGACCTTCGACCAAGACATTTGCTAGAAGACCCCAACCCTAACCTTTTCTTGCTAGTTTCTTGAATCTCGAGGACTAGATTCATTTTAAGTGTGGTAGGTTTGTAACATCCCAAATTTTGGAATGTTAATATAATTAATTGAATTGTTTGTTTGTTTGCTTGAGTGAATTAAACTTGAGTGAAATTTGAACCTTTTCAAAAACTTTTGAAAGAGAGGGAATAAAATGACTTTCCCTTCTCCGTAAATTCAAATTCATCCTATTAAAATCAATGAGAGAAGATGACATGACTTCTTCAACTATGAAGAATTTGAACGGAGTTTTGCAATTTAATTCTTTCAAATATTTGCACTTGTTTCTCTATTTTTCTTCCCAGAAATACCCGAAAATAAATTCTTGCAAGCAAGAAAGAGCGGAGGAAAATGACCTCCAAAATCAGGGGCATTTTGAAAATATTTGAGCCAAGAAAAACAAAGTTTTTTTTTAAAATTATTTGCAAAAAGAAATAAAGCCTTTAGGGATTTTCTGAAAACATTTTTTAGGTTTTATTTTGGCCGTGGAATAATGCTCATCATCTACATTTTATTTTTCTGATAATTTTAGTATATAAAACTCTTTATTCGAATTGATTTGATTTCCTTTTTATTGTTTTAGTTTCCTAATTTTAAAATAGGAATGGAATCGTTTTATTAGGAAAACCTGCTGGCCCATTAAGCACTTTCCTATTCTAGCCCAACAAGAGATCATCTCCTTCCTCTGTTTCCTCTCACGTTACTGAAGCTTTCCATGTCCATGGAGACAGAAATCTCCACCTTCCCGATCTCCCTCGTCTTTCCATCCCAGCGCCTCCCGAGACCGCCTATAAAACCCCTCCTCTCCTCGCTCCATTTTTCCCATCACCACGCCTCCCTGCCCGTAGCCTTCTCGCCACCGTCCTCCTTTTCCTGCCTAGAACGCCACCAGGAGCTCTCCTGAACCTCCCATCGCCCAGCGCCACCTCCCAAGCGCCGACCCCTCCTCCGCCACCCCCACCTCGCCGGCCTCGCCCCCTCGCCGAGCAGCCTCCACATCGCCGTCTCCTTCCTGCCATCTCTGCCTCACGTACAGGTAACTCCGTTTTCGTTTTCAGATTTATTTCCGTAACAGATTTAGTTCCGTTCTTGTTTAGCTTATAACTTTTGATCTAGAAGTCCAATGATGCTGATTCTTTTTGCGTTAGATCACAATTTTCTTGTAGTTTCCAAAATATATAATTTGTCTATGTTTGGATTTATAAAATTGAGTTAGATCAGATTTGAATTAAAGCTTGTTTTGCTTATTCGGGAGTTTGAAAATAGATTTTATTTGATTCTTTTTCTACTGATCACTAGTGATCATATTTACCAGTGGTAAAAACTTCAAAATTATTTGAGTACTTTAGCTTATTGTTTCATGTAAAACAAATTCTGTTTTAGTTCTATTCAATTATAGCTACTTCTTTTCTATAGTTGTTTTTAAATTATTTTATTTTATATTTCAGAAAGTTTATGTTTGGTTTCTATTAGTTAAACAGTAGGTGTTCAACAAGTTTTTATATTTATTTTTATTTTGTTATCGTGAAATCAATTCAAGTTCGCTAATAACTTGCAATGGATTTCTCTACTGTTTTAACTCCCAATTGAAAATACTTTCAAAATAGCTTTAAAAAATACTTTATTTTTTTTCTTTGTCTTAACTAAATTTATATTTTATTCTCTGTTATTTTAGTGTTTTATTTTCCGTTAGACAAAACTATTTTTGTGAATGTTGTAGAAGAAGACTCCTAGTTTTATTTGAAGTTCCTTCGGATTCTTATTCGCTCTCTCTTTTGTTTTGATTGTTAGTGTGAGTGCTTATGTGAATGATATGTTTGTTATATAGATTTCATCAGAGAGTGACGAGTAGTCTATCAAGTTATTTCTTGAGAACGATAATTCTTCTTCGTCAACATCACCAGGCAAGTTCACTTTGACCATGCTTTCTTACCTATGTTTTATTGCATTTAGTGGCACCTTTGCAACCACCCCTCAGTAGTGTTATTGAAATTCTTGTAGTTGAGTAGTATGCATGAGGTAGGAACCCATCACCCTGTTACCAAGCCCGGGACGTTATTTTATTCTAATGCTACGCTGTAGTAGATGGGGTTTGGTATGAGTGTTCGAGAGTGGTGTGAAGAAGGAGGACTCTACGTCAATGACGACAACTCCATGATGGAATCTGCAAGGACTGCATCTTCAAGACCTCAAGACTTCAAGACTCGAGACAAGAATTCAATACACACTAATGGGTGAAGGGCGGTTGACGGCACCTGGAGAAACCAGTGGTTGGCGGGATGCATGGAGAAGCGCCATGACATCTTGCGGAAAGCTTCACCCAGACTCAAAGAGACGGAAGAATACTTCACGCCCGAAGCTTACCTGCAACCGCAAGTCATTATGGGCTCGCTTGGTTGACCTTAGTTGTGACTCTGGCTGGGACGGTACTAGCAGATGTAGAACTACGGTAGGATGGGTTGAGTACCGGACAGTGGTCAGAGGAACTCTTTGGAAGACCATGTTTCGGTCATCTTGTTCTCAAACACCCTGAAGTGCGAGAACGTAACGAGAGGGATCGAATCTTGCGGGTAAAGTGTACAAACCTCTGCAGAGGGTTATAACCTAATCGATTAGCCGTGTCCCCGGTTACGGACAATTTGAGCCTCTGGACTTGGATCTATCTCGGAACTCTCAACACCGGACTGATAACTTAATTGTGGGCAACTTATGATGTATTGGGCTATGAGACATCGGTTGGCGGAACCATGTCATGACAGAAAAACTCCATAGTACAGACTTCATTTATTCCTTTGATGTAGGTAAAATAAAACTAGCTTTTACGCAAACAAAACTCAGATACAGAGCCACAAAGCCATACTGCATATAGTATAGTTTATCATCTGTTTTCTCTTATTGTGATCTTGCCGGTACATTCAATGTACTGACCTACACGGCTGCAACGTATCATGTTGCAGATATTTCCTCGACGAGTAAGAGTTACGGTACAGGGTTACGGTCTACACTCAACCTGCCGATGGCGTTGATGGGACTCCACACCCGTTTGATTTGTTTCCGCTGATTATTATGAGGTATATATCATTTTACGTTATTTATACATGTGATTGCACTTTGATATATACATTGATGTACTGTGTGTGCCAAAGATACTTGATCCGTGGATGGCACAAGAATACGAGGCTTGACCGTCTGAGGTCGGGTCGCTACAGAATCTCGGGCAAGTAACATACTGATGACAAAGGGAACAACGCATGTTGTTATGCGATTTGACCGACAAAGATCTTCGTAAAATATGTAGCAGCCAATAAGAGCATCCAGGTTCTGCTATTGGGTATTGACCGCAGATGTGTCTCGTCATGTATACATAGTTCTCGAACCCGTAGGGTCCGCACGCTTAACGTTTGATGACGATTTGTATTATGAGTTATGTGTTTTGATGACCAAAGTTTGTTTGGAGTCCCGAATGACGAACATGATGAGGAGTCTCGAAATGGTCGAGAAATAAAGATTGATATATTGGACCATGTTATTCGGACACCGGAAGTGTTCCGGATAGTTTCGGGTAAAAACGGAGTGCCGGAGGGGTTACGGAACCCCCCGGGGGAACTAATGGGCCACCATGGGCCTTGTTGGAGAGAGAGGAGGGCCACCAGGGCAGCCACCCCCCCCCCTTAGCAGTCCGAATTGGACAAGGGAAGGGGGCAGCGCCCCCTTTCCTACTCCCTCTCCCTCTCCTTCCTTCCCCCTATCTTCCTTGTGGAGGAATCCTACTAGGACTAGTAGTCCTAGTAGGACTCCCTCTCCTTGGGTGCGCCCCTAGGGCCAGCCGGCCTCCCCTCCCTCCTTTATATACGTGGGGAGAGGGCACCCTAGGACACACAAGTTTATCTTTTAGCCGTGTGCGGTGCCCCCCTCCACAATTACACACCTCGGTCATATCATCGTAGTGCTTAGGCGAAGCCCTGCGCCGGTGACTTGATCATCACTATCACCACGCCGTCGTGCTGACGGAACTCTCCCTTGGCCTCAACTAGATCAAGAGTTCAAGGGACGTCACCGAGCTGAACATGTGCTGATCGCGGAGGTGCCGTACGTTCGGTACTTGGATCGGTTGGATTGTGAAGACGTTTGAATACATCAACCGTGTTACTAAACGCTTCCACTTTCGGTCTACGAGGGTACGTAGACACACTATCCCCGCTCATTTATATGCTTCTCCTAGATAGATCTTGCGTGATCGTAGGATTTTTTTGAAATACTACGTTCCCCAATAGCGCCCCTCTCTCCTGGCTCGCCTAGGTGGGTTGTCCCCACCTGGTGGCCCCACAAACTAATACGTCTCCAATGTATCTATAATTTTTTATTGTTCCATGTTGTTTTATTATCAATGTTGGATTTTTTATAATCATTTTATATCATTTTTTGGTACTAACCTATTGACATAGTTCCAAGTGCGAGTTGCTGTTTTTTCCGTGTTTTTTACATCGCGGGAAATGAATATCAAATGGATTCCAAATGCCACGAAACTTCACGATGATTTTTTATGGGCCAGAAGGAAGAAGTTGGGCCCTGGTTGCACCTGGGGGGAGTCCCGAGGAGGGGTCAACCCACCATGGCGCGTCAGGAGGCCCTGGCGAGCCCTGGTGGGTTGTGCCCACCTTGGGTGCCCCCCGGACCGCCTCTTTGCTCTACAAATACCCCAAAAATACCAGAACCCTAGAAGCGTCGACGAAATATTCGTCCAGCTGCCGTAGAGTCCAGAACCACCAGATCCAATCTAGACACCATCGCGGATGGGTTCACCACTTCCATTGGTGCCTCTCCGACGATGCGTGAGTAGTTCTTTGTAGACCTTCGGGTCCGTAGTTAGTAGCTAGATGGCTTTCTCTCTCTCGATGAATTGTCAATACAATGGTCTCTTGGAGATCCATATGATGTAACTCTTTTTGCGGTGTGTTTGTTGGATCTGATGAACTTCGAGTTTATGATCAGTTATATCTTTTTATATACATGAAAGTTATTTGAGTTTCTTTGATCTCTTATAGCCTCGTATTTCTTCTCCGATATTTGGGTTTTGTTTGGCCAACTTGATCTATTTATCTTGCAATGGGAAGAGGTGCCCGGTAGTGGGTTCGATCTTACGGTGCTCGATCCTAGTGACAGAAAGGGAACCGACACGTATGTATCGTTGCTACTAAGGATAAAAAGACGAGATATATATCTACCGCCATATAGATAAAGGGATCTTGTCTAAATCATGTCACCCTTCTTATTGCATTACTCACTAGATGCATGCTGGATAGCGGTTGATGTGTGGAGTAATAGTAGTAGATGCAGGCAGGAGTCCTTCTACTAATCTTGGACGTGATGCCTATGTAATGATCATTGCCTAGATATCGTCATAATTATTTGAAGTTCTATCAATTGCCCAACAGTAATTTGTTTACCCACCATTTGCTATTTTTCTCGAGAGAAGCCACTAGCGAAACCTACGGCCCCGGGGTCTTCTTTCTAATATATTTGCTTTGTGATCTATTTTATTTGCTCTCTTTATTCAGATCTATTAAACCAAAAAATACAAAAATACTTTGCTGCACTTTATTTTATTTGCGATCTATTATTTCAATCTATTACAACTTTCTCCCGTCCATGCACCGTTTTTGGCGCTGTACCCCGAAAGGGATTGACAACCCCTTTAACACGTCGGGTTGCGAGTGGTTGTTATTTGTGTGCAGGGGCTTTTTAGGTTGTGTTTGCTTGGTTCTCCTACTGGTTCGATAACCTTGGTTTCATATCTGAGGGAAATATCTATCGCCGCTGTGTTGCATCATCCCTTCCTCTTTGGGGAAATACCGACGCAGCTTCAAGCGACATCAGAGACCCTGAAACCGATGCTATAAAATCCTATTTTTCCAGAAAAAAATCAGGGAGAAAGAATTATCGTGATCCATGAGACGGGGCCGCCGTCACCTCCTGTTCTTCATCGGGAGGCCGGATCTGGAGTCTGTTTGGGGCTCCGAAGAGGGGGATCTTCGTTCTTCGTCATCACCAACCCTTCTCCATCGACAATTCCATGATGCTCCCCACCGGGAGTGAGTAATTCCTTCGTAGGCTCGCTGGTCGGTGAGGAGTTGGATGATATTCATCATGTAATCGAGTTAGTTTTGTTAGGGCTTGATCCCTAGTATCCACTATGTTCTAAGATTGATGTTGCTATGATTTTGCTATGCTTAATGCTTGTCACTTGGGGCCCGTGTGCCATGAACTCAGATCTAAACCGTTTATGTTACCATAATTATATCATGTTTTAGATCCGATCTTGCAAGTTATAGTCACCTACTACGTGTTATGATCCGGCAACCCCGGAGTGAAAATAGTCGGGACCACTCCCGGTGATGATCGTAGTTTGAGGAGTTCATGTATTCACTATGTGTTATTTCTTTGTTCCGGTTCTCTATTAAAAGGAGGCCTTAATATCCTTTAGTTTCTATTATGGACCCCGATGCCAAGGGAGGGTGGGACAAAATATGTCATGCAAGTTCTTTCCATAAGCACATATGACTATTTACGGAATACACGCCTACATTATATTGACGAACTGGAGCTAGTGTTGTATCGCCCTAGGTTATAACTGTCTCATGATGAATATCATCCAACAAGTCACCGATCCAATGCCTACGAATTTATCTTATATTGTTTCTGCTACGTTACTACTGCTATCATCACTGTTACACTTGCTACAAAAATATTGCAATCACTGTTACTGTTACCATTGCTGTTGTTACTACTATCAAAACTATCATACTACTTTGCTACTGATCACTTTGCTGCAGATAATTAATCTCCAGGTGTGGTTGAATTGACAACTCAGCTGCTAATACCTTCAAATATTCTTTGGCTACCCTTGTGTCGAATCTATAAATTTGGGTTGGATACTCTACCCTCGAAAACTGTTGTGATCCCCTATACTTGTGGGTTATCAACCATGTCTTTCAAAATATCAATACTAAAGAAAGTTATCCCTAGCCCATCATGCTCAATCATTGATCCATTCATGAAACACACTCGCATATTAGCTACACCCAATGCTCAAGTACGATCATAGTGCCTCCTAGTTGGTGCCTTATAAGATAAGATGGAGACTCAAATAAAAAATAAAAATTGCATAAATTAAAATAAAGGCCCTTCGAAGAGGGAAGTAGGGATTTGTAGAGGTGCCAGAGCTCAAAGCGAAAATTGAGAGATAAAAACATTTTGAGAGGCATACTTTTCCCACCAACGAAAATGACTTAGAGCTCCCTACACTTTCCATGCTAGTTATATCATAGGCGGTTCCCAAACAGAAAATAAAGTTTATTCCTTTTTCCACCATACTTTCACTTTCCATGGCTAACCGTATCCATGGGTGCCCTCCATACCAACACTTTCCAAGGAATTTATTATTTTACAACATAAAGTAAATTCATTTTTCATTTCGAGACTGGGCATCCCTAATACCTTTGCCTTACTCTCGTGCAATGACAGGTGAATAAACACTCATCATGAGAATAACACATCTAGCATGGAAAATATTGGCCACCCCTCATCGCCTCACAAGCGGTACGAGCACACAAAAGAGAAATTTATTTTGAAAATTAGAGATGGCACATACAAATTTACTTAGAACGGCAAAAGAATACCGCATATAGGTAGGTAAAGTGGACTCATGTGGCAAAACTGGTTTAAAGGATTTTGGATGAGTGCAAAATGAAGGCTAGCAAAAGATTGAGAAGGGACCAACCAAGAAACGGATAATCTCATAAGCGAGCATTGAGCGTAATTAACATCGAATAATGCACCACAAGTAGGATGTAATTTCATTGCACAACTATTGCCTTTCGTGCTTGCATAGGGAATCACAAACCTTAACACCAATATTCTTACTAAAGCATAATCACTCATCAACATGACTCACATATCACATCATCATATCTCAAAACTATTACAAGGAATCAAGTTTATTTTGTCCAATGATCTTCATGAAAGTTTTTAATATATCCTTCTTGGATATCTATCACTTTGGAACTAATTTTCATGTGTTGCTTTTGATAAGCTCAAACAAATATAAGTGAAGATCATGAGCATAATATTTATTTCTCTCAAAATTAATTTTAGTGAAGCAAGAGAAAATTTCATGAAAAATACTAAATCACACCATGCTCAAAAAGATATAAGTGAAGCACTAGAGCAATTCCATAGAAAAAAGCTTCGTTGACGGGATGTGCGTGCCGCTTACCTAGCCTCCCTGGCAACTGTTTGAGGACTCTATTTTATTTAAAAACTTTCAGATCTAAGTATTTTATTAAAACGGCAAGCAAAAAATGAAATTCCAACAATAGCACAACACATGTGGAGAAGCAAAAACTTAGGCTCAATCAATACTAACCGATAATTGTTGATGAAGAAAGGTGGGATGCCTACTGGGGCATCCCCAAGCTTAGATGCTTGAGACTTATTGAATATTATCTTGGGATGCATTGGGCATCCCCAAGCTTGCGCTTTTGTGTCTCCTTAATTCTTCTCATATCACGGTTTTCCTAAATCTCAAAAGCTTCATCCACACAAAACTCAACAAGAACTCGTGAGATAAGTTAGTATAAACCAATGCAAAAACCTTATCATTCTCTACTGTAGAAAATCATTAAAATTATTATTCAACATTGCATACTAAATGCCTCTGCATATTTAACACTCCTATACTCAAATAGAATCATTAAACAAGCAAACATATGCAGACAATGCAAACATAACAGTAATCTGCCAAACCAGTACAGTATGTAAAGAATGCAAGATTCATCATACTTACCTAACTGTAAAAATTCTGAAAAAATAGTAAACTGTAGAAAATTTATTATAGCTTACTATGCAAAATGTTTCAACATTTTATCACATTCTAAATTTTCTAGGGAATTATTGCAACATCGGTAAACTTTGTGTTTTGAAACAGCAACAAGTATACTTGCAAAATAAGCATGGTGAGGGCTATCCTTGACATTTTTATTGAAATGAAAGATGCAAAACTTTATTATAATTAACAGCAAGAAAATCCTAACAAAATAAAATAACGCTCCAAGTAAAAGTCATATCATGTGACGAATGAAAATGTAGCTCCAAGTGAGGTTACCGATAATGTAGGAGAAGAAAGAGGGGATGCCTTCAGAGGCATGCCCAAGCTTAGTTGCTTGGATCTTCCTTGAATATTACCTTGGGGTGCCTTGGGCATCCCCAATATTAGGGTATTGTCACTCCTTATTCTCCTCATATCGATGTATCACCCAAAACTTGAAAGCTTCAATCACACAAAACTTAACGGAACTTCGTGAGATAGGTTAGTATGATAAAGAGCAAACCATTTCATTTTCGTACTGTCAAAGACAAGATTCATAATTGTTTCCACACAATTACTACTGTAGAATATCATTTTCACAATTTATATTGAGCAATATAAGCTATAGAAACTAGAAAACAAGCAAACTATGCATTGAAAACAGAATCGGTCAAAAACAGAACAGTCTGTAGTAATCTATACTCAAACCATACTTCTGATACTCCAAAAATTCTGAAAAAAATAGTACCACGTGAGAAATTTGTATATTAATCTTATGAAAAAATAATCAACTCAAAAGCACTCTTCAGTTAAAAATTATAATTATTTTCGTGAGCACATAAGATTCTGTTTTCAGCAAGATCAAATCAACTATCACCCAACATGATCCCAAAGGCTTTACTCGGCACTTTATTGAAACAAAAGCAATAAAACATGATCAATACAGTAGCATAATCATGTGAATACACAAAAATAGTAGGTAAAAGTGTTGGGTTGTCTCCAGACAAGCGCTTTTCTTTAATGCCTTTTAGCTAGGCATGATGATTTCAATCATGCTCACATAAAAGATAAGGATTGAAACATAAAGAGAGCATCATGAAGAACATGACTAGCACATTTTAGTCTAACCCGCTTCCTACACATAGGGATTTTGTGAGCAAACAACTTATGGGAATAAGAATCAACTAGCATAGGAAGGCAAAAGAAGCATAACTTCAAGATTTTCAACACATAGAGAGGAAACTTGATATTCTTGCAATATGTAAAAGCATATGTTCCTCTCTCATAATAATTTTCAGTAGCATCATGAATGAATTCAACAATATAGATATCACATAAAGAATTATTTTCATAATCCACATGCATAAATTTTTTATTACTCTCCACATAAGGAAATTTATTCTCATGAATAGTAGTGGGAGCAAACTCAACAAATAACTATCATGGGCTTGAAAAGTAAAATCATGGTGACAAGTTTGATGGTTATAATTATTCTTTATATCATACATGTCATCACGATAATCATCATAGATAGGAGGCATGCTTTCATCATAATAAATTTTCTCATCGAAACTTGGGGGACTAAAAATATCATCTTCATCAAACATAGCATCCCCAAGCTTATGTCTTTGCATATCACTAGCATCATGGATATTCAAAGAATTCATACTAGCAACATTGCAATCATGCTCATCATTCAAATATTTTGTGCCAAACATTTTATTGACTTCTTCTTCTAACAATTGAGCATAATTTTCCGATCCATCATTTTCAAGAAAGATATTATAAAGATGATCAATAATATGATGCAACCTCAATTCAATTTTTATGTAGTTTTCTTTTATAAACCAAACTAGTGATAAAGCAAGAAACTAAAAGATTCAATTGCAAGATCTAAATATATACCTTCAAGCACTCACCTCCCCATCAACGGCGCCAGAAAGGAGCTTGATGTCTACTACGCAACTTTATTCTTGTAGACTCGTGTTGGGCCTCCACGCGCAGAGTTTTGTAGGACAGTAGCAATTTTCCCTCAATTGGATGACCTAATGTTTATCAATCTCTCGGAGGCATAGGATGAAGATGGGTCTCTCAAAAAATCCTGCAATCAAATACAAGAAATCTCTTGTGTCCCCAACACACCCAATACAATGGCAAATTGTATAGGTGCACTAGTTCAGCAAAGAGATGGTGATAAAAGTGTAATATTGATGGTAGAAATATATTTTTATAATCTGAATAAATAAAAACAGCAAGGTAGAAAATAGTAAACGGGCACAAAAATGGTATTGCAATGCTTGAAAACAAGGCCTAGGGTCCATACTTTCGCTAGTGCAATCTCTCAACAATGCTAATATAATTGGATCATATAATCATCCCTCAAAGTGCGATGAAGAATCACTCCAAAGTTCCTATCTAGCGGAGAACATAAGAATAAATTGTTTGTAGGGTGCGAAACCACCTCAAAGCTATTCTTTCCGTTCGATCTATTCAAGAGTTCGTACTAAAATAACATAAAGCTAGTCTTTCCGTTCGATCTATCCTAGAGTTCGTACTAAAATAACACCAAAGCAAATTCATATTCATAATAGTCAATCCAACACAAAGAACTTCAAAGAGTGCCCCAAGATTTCTACCGAAGAAACAAATACAAGAGCGTGCATCAACCCCTATGCATAGATTACCCCAACGTCACCTCGGGAATCCGCGAGTTGAGTGCCAAAACGTATATCAAGTGAATCAATACCATACCCCATTGTCACCATGAGTATTCAATTGCAAGACATATATCAAGTGTTCTCAAATCCATAAAAGTATTCAATCCGATAACAATGAAATCTCAAAGGGAAAACTCAATTCATCACAGCAAGATAGAGAGGGGAAAACACCATATGATCCGACTATATTAACAAAGCCAGCGATACATCAAGATCGTGACATCTCAAGAACACGAGAGAGAGAGAGAGAGAGAGAGAGAGAGAGAGAGAGAGAGAGATTAAATACATAGCTACTGGTACAAAATCTCAGCCCCGAGGGTGGACTACTCCCTCCTCATCGTGGTGGCCGCCAGGATGATGAAGATAGCCATCCGAGACATGGGCGGATCTAGGCCTCGGGCACCCAGGGCCCAGGCCCGGGGCATGGCATTTTTTCCTACCTAGTATCTATACAGATTTTTTTCATGGGCACGGAGTTCAGCCCAGTGAAAGGAGGCCCAAAGCTAGCGATCCAAACACACGGAAGCAGCGATCCACAGAGGCACGCCTTAGCCTTGCCTAAAATAAAGTACTCATGAGCCACGAGCCCACGATCGCTGACCGCATGTGACCTAACTCATACGCATCATCTAAAAAAAACCTAAATCACACGCATAGGAAACGCTTGTCTCTAGCCCGCTAGCGTCGCCGCCTCCATGCACACCCACCGTGGCGTCATCGTCTACTTCCCCAGACCCTGCTCCTCTGATCCCGCCTCGCGCCCAGCTCTGTCATTCTCTGCGCCGTTCGCCGCTGCGAGCCACCCCCTTCTTCCCCTGCCCTGGCTAACCATGATTAATTTCTTTGACTCTTTGCAGTTTGCACTTGTACTGTGTTCTACAATTTAACCTACCAATCTCTGTGTATGAACTGCATTCAACTAAATTTAATTGAAAAAAAGGTGTGTATTTGTGTGTTCTGTACTTAGTCATATACTCCGTGCGTTTGGAAAAAGGAGTATATGCAAGGTTCGTTCAGGTATTGTTGAACTAAATTGATGTATTTGCAAATCATTTCATGTTGTAGAAATAGAAGAGGAAGGGATTTTACCTCGTCCATGTGGTAGGGTTTTGGATTTGTATCAATGATAATTGTTTCACTTGATGTTTATGCATTTTCTTATGAAATTATTTCTTTTATAATGCCTTGAAGGTTTTGGTTGTCCTACCGTTGATCAAGTTATGGGAGGCAAAGACGAAGTAATCAATTGATTTGGTATTTTTTTGTATTTTCCTAGTATTATTTTATTATTTTGTCATCTTCTATCTATTTTGTTGGATCTTTGAGCATTGAGTTGAAATTCGAGATCTATTGAGCAACTGAACTTTACTTTGTATGTTTTCGCGTGACTTTTTTTGTAGGAATGGTACAAGGTAAATTTGGGTAGTTATAAGTACGAAAATATTTCCATGTTGTCAGGAAAAAAAATCGGGCCCAGGGTTTGCTAAATTCCTGGCTCCGCCACTTACCGGGGATGATTCCCCCCTCCGGCAGGGTGCCGAAACAGGGTCTAGATTGGTTTTGGTGGCTACAGAGCCTTGCGGCGGCGGAATTTCTGATCTAGGTTAACCCCTGATGGTTTCTCTATTTATAGGATTTTTTGGCATTGGTTTCACGCTAAGATGGGCCTCGAGGTGAGCACAACCCACCAAGGCAAGCCAAGCCCACCAGGCGCGCCCTGGTGGGTTGTGACCTCCTCGTGGCTCTTCTGGCCCTCCCACGAAGCTTCGGGGGTCTCTTTTGTTCCAAAAACAATCGTCAAAAAGTTTCAGCTCATTTGGAGAACTTTCATTTCTGCACAAAAAACAACACCACGGTAGTTCTGCTGAAAACAGCGTCGGTACGGGTTAGTTCCATGCAAATCATACCAAAACCATATAAAATTGTTGTAAATATGGCATTAATACTTCATAAATTATAGGTACATTGGAGACGTATCAAACACTTATAGCTTGGGAGCTATTGTGGCACGTCACCTCCATATTAATAAATCCAAGGGTAAAATACACGGTGGGATTTTTGCTACTCGTTTGGTGGCTCACTTTAATGTTGAGATACGCCCTCATGATTACCCTCTAACCAAGGTCCGCCTAGACCGCAGCCATGGAACACCACAATTTTCTTGCACGAGATTATCCCAACATTCATATTGCTTATAACCTGGTTTTTAGCATTGAAACTCGTGATATTATTCCATTGCCTGCTCCTGCTTTGTTTGATCCTGTTGCCAGGGGCGGATATAAGATTATGCCTACAGATATCATCGCCTACCGGAACGACCAGGCTGCAGCAGTGGAGGAGCCTCAGCACTAGGATGTGTGGATGCCTACTCCCCAGCACCCCAACTACTATCCAGGCTATTGATCGACTACCAAGTTAGGCTAAAAGCCTAAGCTTGGGGGAGTACATGTTTCACCGACATTACATTCATGTTCACACATATCATTTCAGTTGTCGGTGTTCACACTTTTTCATTTGTATCATCCATGCTTAGATTTATTTTTCTTGCTTTCTTCTTGTGTGTTTGAAAAACTTTAGAAAACCCAAAAAAAATAGTTGTAGTTAGTTTACTTTCTATGCATGCTTAGTTATCTTACTAAAAAGAAAACATAAAAATATTTCCTTGTTATTATTTTGCTTGTTGGGAGTTTTCCCGTGTAAATAGTTTTTCTCATTTTTGCTTTTCCCTTCAAAAACTCCAAAAATATTTCAGTGTGTTTCACTGAATTTATTTTCTTTTTATTTGAGTCGTATCAAGGAGAGTACCACGATGAAAATGTTGAGTGGCTCTCATACAAATAATTGTTGATCTAATAAAGAGCCCATTTGACCTTGTCTTCTCCTGTTGATTAAAATGTTTTGCAGATTCTAGCTTCGTCCACGGCACTCTTGCACTATTATTATTTTCATATCGTTCAGTCGTGCAAGTGAAAGGCAATAATGATGATATTCGATGACCTGGCCGTGGAAGAGAGAAACGGGTACGGACTCAAGTTGTTATGTTTGTGTAAATATGTTTAACCTAGTATCCATGATTCAGCCCATTCTGATTAAACATGTTTGCAATGACGATTAGAGATTATAGTTTCTCATGCCATGCATAAGTAGCTGGCTACATATAATGATTTATCTTGGATACCAACATTGCGTTAAAATGATTGTGATGTAGTATGATAATATGGTATCCTCCTTTGGATGTTCGTGTGGCTTGACTTGGCACATGTTCATGCATGTAGTTGAATCAAAACCAACATAGCCTCTATGATATTTGTGTTCATGGTGATCATATCCTACTCATGCTAGTGTCCATGCATAATGCATGTTCATGAGCGTTGTTGCTATCTAGCTGGCCGCTTCTCAACCTATTTGCTAGCCTTCGCCTGTACTAAGTGGGAATTCTACTTGTACATCAAAAACCTTGAACCCAAAGTTATTCCAGATGAGTCCACCATACCTACCTATATACGGTATTACCCTGCTGTCCTAAGTAAATTTTCATGTGCCACCACTAAAAACTTCAAATAAAT
The DNA here is from genome assembly GCA_021605205.1 of Aegilops longissima. Lineage (NCBI taxonomy): Eukaryota > Viridiplantae > Streptophyta > Magnoliopsida > Poales > Poaceae > Aegilops > Aegilops longissima. The sequence continues at coordinate 237,333,298 of CM038681.1, forward strand.
ATCCATTTTGTGTGCCTGGACCGTTCATGGAACGATAGGAGGTGGTTGGTATCTTGCATGCTAAGCGGGTTATTCTCAGGTCGAGTGTTTATTCACTCGCTATAGCAAGAGAAAGGGTGGTAATAGGGATGCCCAGTCCCAAATTGCAAACAGAGAAAGCTTACAAATAATCAAACAAAAACACCCAGTGGAGGTAAAACCTTTAGTTTTATCGCTTGGGAACCGCCACTAGCGTGCTTAGCATGGAAGATGTTGATAACTGATGGTCGTGAAGTAAATGAGAAGGGTGCATGTCTCAAAATATCATTTACCTCTGTTTTAAAAACTTGAGCTCTGGCACCTCTGCAAATCACTGCTTCCCTCTGTGAAGGGACTTTCTATTCACTTTTATGTTGTGTCATCACCTTCTAAAACAAGCGCCAGAACCTGAGAGCATTGTTGTCATGACTTATGCATTGTGTGTAACTAATGTTGGGTGCATCATGACTGGATCTTTTCTACCATGAATTACAATGTTTAGTTGATGCTTGAACTTTGGAGGTGCTCTGCATTTATGTTTTGCGGTCTCGGAAAGGGCTAGCGAGATACCACTATTGTCATATTATATCATGGTTGTTTTGATAACATGTTGCCGTTTGAGATATCTTATTATTGCTCGCTAGCTGATTATGTCATTCATATGAGTTAATATAATCTTGAAGAGTTATTGTCAGCATGGCTAGTTATAATGTTGGCTGAAAACCTGGATGTTGTTTAAGCTTATTTATGCAAACAAGAGCAAAAGATTTCGTAAAAGTTTTTCTTTTTCACTTTCAGTTTATCAACTGAATTGCTTGAGGACAAGCAAAGTTGTAAGCTTGGGGGAGTTGATACGTCTCCAATGTATCTACTTTTCCTAACACTTTTCCTCTTGTTTTGGACTCCAATTTGCATGATTTGAATGAAACTAACCCCGGACTGACGCTGTTTTCAGCAGAACTACCATGGTGTTATTTTTGTGCAGAAATAAAAGTTTTCGGAATGGAACAAAACTTTGCAAGGATTTTTATACAATAAACAAGAATTTCTGGAGCCAAGACCCACCAGAGGGGGGCACTTGGGTGGGTACAACCCACCAGGGCGCGCCCCCCTCCTGGCGCGCCCAGGTGGGTTGTCCCCACCTGGTGGCCCCGCAGACCCAAAAACTGACGCTATAAAATCCTATTTTTCCAGAAAAAAATGAGGGAGAAAGAATTATCGTGTTCCATGAGACGGAGCCGCCGTCACCTCCTGTTCTTCATCGGAGGCCAGATCTAGAGTCCGTTTGGGGCTCTAGAGAGGGGGATCTTCGTTCTTCGTCATCACCAACCCTCCTCCATCGCCAATTCCATGATGCTCCCCACCGGGAGTGAGTAATTCCTTCATAGGCTCGTTGGTCGGTGAGGAGTTGGATGAGATTCATCATGTAATCGAGTTAGTTTTGTTAGGGCTTGAACCCTAGTATCCACTATGTTCTAAGATTGATGTTGCTATGACTTTTCTATGCTTAATGCTTGTTACTTTGGGCCCGAGTGCCACGAATTCAGATCTGAACCGTTTATGTTATCACCATTATATCCATGTTCTAGATCAGATCTTGCAAGTTATAGTCACCTACTACGTGTTATGATCCGGCAACTCCGGAGTGACAATAGTCGGGACCACTCCCGGTGATGACCGTAGTTTGAGGAGTTCATGGATTCACCATGTGTTAATGCTTTGTTCCGGTTCTCTATTAAAAGGAGGCCTTAATATCCCTTAGTTTCCAATATGGACCCCGCTGCCACGGGAGGGTAGGACAAAAGATGTCATGCAAGTTCTTTACATAAGCACGTATGACTATTTACGGAATACATGCCTACATTATATTGATGAACTGGAGCTAGTGCCGTATTGCCCTAGGTTATAACTGTCTCATGATGAATATCATCCAACAAGTCACCGATCCAATGCCTACGAATTTATCTTATATTGTGCTGCTAAGTTACTACTGTTATCGTTATTGTTGCACATGCTACAAAATTACTGCTATCACTGTTACCGTTACCGCTGCTGCTACTATTATCGAAACTATCATACTACTTTTCTACTGATCACTATGCTGCAGATAATTAATCTCCAAGTGTGGTTGAATTGACAACTCAGCTGCTAATACCTTCAAATATTCTTTGGCCCCCCTTGTGTCGAATCTATAGATTTGGGTTGAATACTCTACCCTCGAAAACTGTTGCGATCCCCTATACTTGTGGGTTATCAGAGCGCCGGGCCACCATCCTTCGCCCCACCCCATCCAGTGCGCACCGACGACCCCCGTCACCACCACCAGACAGCCCGCGTCGCGCCGCACCTCGCCGTTGCCTTCCCCGCCGCCGGAGGCCACCGCAGCCGCCGCCCCCTTTGTCACCGCCGCCGCGCCGCCGTCGTTCTCCTAGTCGTTGACCCGCAGTGAGCCACCATTGCCCTTGTCCGTTAGGTCGTAGATCAACGGCCCAAATTAGATTAGTTTTGCTTTTTTTAGTCGAACCGGTACGCGGTTAACCGCAGGTTTTTGTTTAAGACCGTGTGGTTTTCTTTTTATTAGCTGCAGTTTTATTGATTCTGTTAATTGCCGACCGTCCGTCATTTAGTCTAAGCCACGGATGGGTGCAAGCTAGTAGGAATCTGCTACGTGGCCAAGGGCCTGTTTGAAATTTTATTCTTCTTCTGTTTCACCATTTAGTCCCTGTAATTAGCAGATTAGTCCCTGATCTTAGTTTAGCCACAACTTTTTAACCGTAGATCCAAATTAGATGAAACCAATGGCAAATTCTTCATCATGTTTAGATCTATCCAGTGGTATCATTTTTGTGAACTTTTGTCAGACTCCAATTTGAAATTATTCATATTTGAATTCGAACTTCAAATGGCCATATCTCCTAACCGTAGCTCCGATTAAGTTCATTCTTTTTGCACTTTGTCACCGTAGCCAAACTCTATGACTTGGACCAATCTCATGATATTTTTTCACACATTAGGATATGTCCATTAATATTTTTACTAGTATGCCTAGTATGCACTATATTTCCCATCACTTTTTGAACCATATGTCATATGTTGTTTTGCACCTAGAATATTTTTGTGGTGGCTAAAGTGTGTTGTATGTTCATTTGGCTTTTCTGAGACTTTTTGGTTTGCGTGTTATTTTGGTTCTCTGAAATGATTGCTTATGTATGTTTATTTACTATGCGATAGATTGTCTGGAGTGCGAAGCAGAATACTATCAGTCTTTAGAATTCAACCAGTAGTACCAAGGCAAGTTACATCTTGATCATGTTTTCATTACCTCTGTTTTTGTTATGCACTTAGTTCTTTGCGGTAGGACTGCATGATAGGAATTTATTCCGGATAGCTATGCTTTACACCCAGTAGTTGATAACCCACAAGTATAGGGGATCAATTGTAGCCTCTTTCGATAAGTAAGAGTGTCGAACCCAATGAGGAGCTAAAGGTAGAACAAATATTCCCTCAAGTTTTATCGACCACCGATACAACTCTATGCACGCTTGACATTCGCTTTACCTAGAACAAGTATGAAACTAAAAGTACTTTGTAGGTCTTGTTCGATAGGTTTGCAAGATAATAAAGAGCGCGTAAATAAAAAGTAGGGGCTGTTTAGAAAAGAAGCAATAAATTTAGTATAGAGAGTGTGGAAAAGTGGTGGTAGGAGTTGCGAAATTGTCCCTAAGCAATTGACTACTTTACTAGACCGATAGCAAGTTTTATGTGGGAGAGGCCACTGCTAGCATGTCATCCCTGACTTGGAATTCTATGCACTTATGATTGGAACTATTAGCAAGCATCCGCAACTACTAACGTTCATTAAGGTAAAACCCAACCATAGCATTTAGATATATTGGTCCCCTTCAATCCCGTATGCATCAATATCTATGCTAGGTTGAAGCTTTTGTCACTCTTGCCCTCCAATACATAGTCCTATCAAGATACAACTAACCCTATGGTGTGATCCACGCGTGCGCTCATATCATGGGCACCAAAGGACAACAACATAACCACAAGCAAATTAAATCAATCATAGCAATGCACCAATTACCGATAGGACAACGAAAATCTACTCAGACATCATAGGATGGCAACACATCATTGGATAATAATATGAAGCATAAAGCACCATGTTCAAGTAGAGGGTACAGCGGGTTGCGGGAGAGTGGACCGTTGTAGATAGATGGGGGAAGGTGATGAAGATGTTGGTGAAGATGATGGAGGTGTTGGTGTAGATTGCGGTGACGATTATGGCCCCGGCGGCGTTTCGGCGCCATCGGGAGAGAGGTGGAGAGGGCCCCCCTCTTTCTTCTTCTTCCTTCACCTTCTCCCTATATGGAAGAAGGGTTTCCCCTGTGGTCCTTGGCTTCCATGGCATGAGAGGGGCGAGAGCCCCTCAGAGGTTGGATCCGTCTCTCTTTGTTTCTGCGCTCCAGATTCTGGCCTTTCACCGTTTCTTATATTCCCGGAGTTCCGTAACTCCGATTGGGCTGAAATTTGGACAGGATTTTTATCCGGATATTGGCTTTCTTGCGGCGAAAGAAGGGCACCAACCGCCTTACGGGGTGGCCATGAGGTTCAGGGGCACTGTCGGGGGGATGAACCCTAGGCAGGCAACAGAACCCGAATCCTTTTCAAAAACAACGGGGCCAGCAATGCCCCTCAAGCCGGCCCACACTTGGCCGGGTCGGTCGACCCGGCCAAGCCCCTCAACCCAGCCAGACTCTCCAATCCATCCGGACTCCTCAACTCGGCCCCCACAAGCCAGCTTCCCCTTGGCGTGTTCTCCAACCCGGCCACGGGTCAGCTCTCGTCCCATCCCGTCCGTACGATGGGACGAGTCTCCACCTACCGATGACCGAGGCAACAGTACCCTGCCCATGCCCCTGGTCAGCCGGGGCGTGGCAATAGTGCCCCACCTACCCGCTGACCAAGGCCCGGCATGGCAACAGTGCAACTATCATCACCAACGACGCCAGCAAGCGGCGACCTGACGGAGCGCCCCTGTAGCCGACTCAACCTGGCCACTCCCTGACGATCGACAAGAAGGCCAACAGTGTCCCCCGGCAGGGCCCGACCGGAGAACCCGTGAGCCACGACCCCGGCGGGTCCCAGCGCCGGCTTCCCGGATAATGACAACCCGGCCCCACGGCTGTAACATCCCAAATTTCCTATTTGGAATGTTTTACAATTATAGCTAAGTATCTATGCATTCTGTTTGAATTTGAGTGGCATTTGAAGTTTCAGAAGTTTTGGAGTTGTTGGATTTTGAATTCAAATTTTGGCAGTGGAAATTATTTCAAAACTATGCCTGATAAATACTTGAGAAAAAGTATGAGAGGAGTAAACATGATACTCCAAAAATATCAGAGGAAAAACATTGCCAAAAAGTTTGAATTCAAATTTGAGTTTTATTTGGAATTTTAGAAAAAAATGATTTTTATAAAGTTTGAGTTTTGCCCCTGGAAAAATGTTCAAATTATAGGGAATATTCCCCTGATCATTTTGATATATATATGTCCTATATAAAATATTTATATTTATTATGTTTTCTCTCTCTCTAAATTCAAAAAAATAGAAAAGGAGGACCCGGCGCCAGCCAGCCAGCCCGCCCAGCCAGCCCGAGGCCCACCAGCAGCGCACCACCACCCCGCCCAGCCCGCGCCAATGAGCCAGCCCAGCCGAGCCCCCCTCGCCCGAAACCCCTCCGGATCGGTCGACCGACCCGATCCTCTCTCCCCTCACCCGCTGACGCCCCGGCCCCACCACCTTCTTCCTCCCCACGCCACACCCCGCCGCCGCTCGCCGGAATCCCGAGATCTCCGGGATCTCCTCCCGATCTCCTCTCCCGATCGCCCCCCGCGCAAGTCGAGCCCCCCCTATAAATACCCCCCGACCTGTTTCTCCCTCGCCCCGCGCCCGACCCTCTCTCTCGCCACAAACCCTCGCCGGAGCCCGAGTGCGCCGCCGCCGCCATTAGCCCCGTCCCGACCACCCCGGCCACCCTCGACCTCGTCCGACTCCACCAACCGAAACCCCTCGCCACGCCGCACTCGCCGGACCTCTCCGCCGTCGTCCCCGACCGCCGGAGCCACCGGAGCCGTCGCCGCCCGAGCTGCCGTCGCCGTCGCCGCCTCGGTAAGTCGCCGGAGCTCCCATCGCCGTTCGATCTAGATCGTAGGGTTAGGTTAGATCCCCCCCCCCCCCCCGAAGGGGTATGGTTTAGTTAGGTTTAGTTTAAGTGAACCGGTTTTATTCCGGTTTAGATCGGTTTTATTAGGGTTTAGTTGGACCGGCCGAAGCGGTTTATTACCGTGTGCGTAGTTTAGTTATTTAACACCGAGCGCTAGATAGGCCCATTAAGCGCCGGTTTTCGTTTTAGTTTTATTTTTCGTTTTCTGTTTTAACAGAATAGTTTCAGTTTTGTAAAATTCATATCTTTTAATCTACTTAATATTTTTAAGTGATTATTTTTTTGTTGGTTTGCAAATTTATTGTAGTTTCTGTAGAAAATATAATTAGTCATGTTAAAATTATTTAAAATTGTTTTATTTTAGATTTAGACAGAATAGTAATTCTGCTATAAAATGAGTTAGGAATATTATTTTTTAGTGATTCTTTTTGTCACAACTTTGTTTTGACCTTACCTAACCGTAGGTATTTATTTGGGAATTTTAGAAATTAATAAAAAAATAGTTTTAACCAGAATCATGTTATTCCTATTTATTTAACTAGCTATTGTTTTCCTATTGTTTTAATTAGCAAATAAATTTATTTTTCCTATGTGATAGTTTATCCTAGGTTAGTTTCTGTAACTTTAGAGCATGAACTTTTATTTATAATAAATAAAACTTTTATTTTAGTTTTTCTTACTAGTATTGTTTTAGGCCTAATAGGAGTTTTATAATAGCTTTTAAGGTGATTCTTTTTGCTCCTAGTTGCGTGATGAATTCCTTTCTGTTAGGTAGCATAAACCCATGCTTAGGTTCTGTTAAGAAAAATTTTGATATGAAAAACTATTCTTAGTTGTTGCTTGATGTAGGAAAACATTGAGTTGGATTTCTTCGAGTTTTCTTTGGGTTTTGATTCGTTTGCTTTGTGTGTTATGTTAGAATGCTATTATGTTAAGTGATCATATGCTATATGCTTATTATGATTGTTGTTTGCCTCGGTAGAATTTCCGGAGTGCGAAGCTTGCTACCACGAGTCCCTAGCTTTCGAAGATCGTCAGCAAGGCAAGTCATTGATCATAATTTTCTTTACTATGCCTATGATTTTATTGCATTAGAATTATACCTCCCCACCATGCATGCAGTAGGAGAAATTTGAAGTATGTTCTTGAGTAGTATCATGAGGTAGGATGAACCAATTCCCCTTGTTACCATGGCCCGGGACAAAGTAGTTTATTTTTGCTATGCTCGTAGACGGGGTTGGTTGAGTGAATTCATAAGGGAGATGTGAGGGTCAAGATGATGACAACCCCATGAACTTCAAGCTACAAGATGGACTTCAAAATTCACTACTGGAGAACCCAGTGGTTGGCCGGGATGCATGGAGAAGCGCCATGACATCTTGCGGAAAGCTTCACCCAGCCACGAAGAGACGGATGTATACCCCATTGACCGGAAGCTTACCTGTGCAGCCGCAAGCCATTATGGGCTCTGGCTGGGTCAACCCTAGTTGTGACTCTGGCCGGACGGTGCTATGAAATGTAGAAGAACGGTAGGATTGGATGGGTACGGCGGTGGCGGAGGAACTCTTCGAAGACCTGTTTCGTTCGTCCGTCTTCAAACACCATGAAGTGCGAAGACTTAAAAAGGAGGGAACGATTCTTGCGGGTAAAGTGCGCAAACCTCTGCAGAGAAAAGATCTAATCGATTAGCCGTGTCCCCGGTTACGGACAATTTGAGCCTCTGGAACTTGGAAGTATTCGGAAATCTCAACATTGAAATTAATTAATTAATTGAGGGGGTTATTATTTAATAATTGGGAATGAGACATTGGTTGGTGGAACCATCTCAATAATTACCAACAATTTTGTAGTATTTACAAGCAAGTCCACTGTTGTAGGGAAAAACTGGCTTTTCGCAAAATGATGAAACTTAGAGCCCCACAGCAAAATTGCATATAGTGTTAGTAAATTTTATTGTTATTCTCTCTTCATGACTTGCCAGCAGATTCAAAATGCTGACCTACACGGCTGCAACGTCTTATGTTGCAGAGGAGTATTCCGATCAGGAGTGAGGCTACGCTCCGCGCTTGGCGATTGCCCTTTGGAGTCGGATGGACTCGCTATTCTTCTACGCTTCCGCAGCTTTACTTAGTTTATTTCTCATGAGTTGGCCTTCGGCCGAATTTATTCTATTGTAATAAAGACTCGATATGAGAATCGTGTAATAAATTCAGGTGTGATTGAACTTTGATTATTTCATCAATGTACTGTGTGTGCCAGCATGATCTTGGGATGGTACAGACACAGAGACTTGACCGATTTTTGGTCGGGTCGCTACAACGGCCTTGTAACATTACCATTGTACCCTTGGGGGATTGACCTATAAAACCCCCGGGAGCCCTCATGCATACAGGCGAACACAGAGAGAAACCAGCGATCACTCATTCACTCACTCACACACGCGAAGCAAGCCACACCCGAGGAGAGGGAGCAGCCTAGGCCTCGGCCCGCCTTCCTTCTTCCTCCATACAGCTCTAGGAGCAACTCTGTACTGATACACATCAACTACACTCGACAGGGCTAGGGGTGTTATCTCCCCAGAGAGCCCTGAACCTGGGTATGTCTTGCGTCCCACGCTCTCTCATGCCGACCTCGCCTCTGGAGCCCACCAGTGCCCTTGAGCATCCTCCTATCTTTAGCCATCCCTTGGCATCTGTCGTGTGCCCACCACGATAGTTGGCACCCACCGTGGGGCAGCTCGAGGTCCTGGCCGAGAGCATGCTTCAGACGGGGCTCCTCTCCGACTCCGACGAGCCTATCACGTTGGCGGACAACGTCGTCAACGCACTCGCCGCCTCGCTTGCTGCGCTGCGCATCTCCGACGTGCCTACGGCCGACGAGTACCCCAGCGAGGTACTTGACTTTCCCGACTCCCCCCTTTCCCTCGGCGGCACTTGCGCCGGGGCAATGGACCTCTGCGTGGAGGTCTTCGTCACCGACATCGGCGCCGCTTCCTCGTCCAGCGCGGCGAGGAAGGCCGCCGAAGCCAGGGCCGCAGCGAAGCAGGCCAACTCGCCCAACCCGCTGCGCGCCACGATGCAGTTCCTTCGCTTCCCCAGATAGATCTCACTGAGACGCCTCTGAAATCGCCGAGACCCGAACTCGTCTCGACGAGGACCGCCAGCGCTTGCTGGTTCTCACTGAGACGCTCGCTGCCATGCAGCGTCGCCTCGACTCTGCTCAGCTGGAGCGTAACGCCGCCTACGGCTTCACGCCGGACGCGCCCGAGCCAAGCCGGGTCGCCGACAACGCGCCTTCGGCGCCCTCCCTCCCGTCTACGAGCCTCCGTGAAGAACATGCACGCCGCCGAGGCGGCCGCGGTCGGCCTGGATCAGCTCGCAGGCGAAGGGCTGCAGGACCGCCTCAAAAGGGTGAACGACCTCCTCGCTGCGGCCAACGCACAGCAGGACCGCCTCAACCGACTCACCAAGCCGGCCGGATCCAGCATAGCCCGCGTCGCCGGACCCGGCAACCACCAGAACACGGCGTTTTCACCACCTGACGAGGCGCGCACCCGGAACCGGCGCAACCCGCCCCGACGACTGCTGGCGGCCTGGGCGACGAGCCGGTCACGGAGGTCCGACACCGACTCGACCCCCTGCTCCAACCCGGCCGACGCCCGACTGCGGTCGACCCGGCCCCCCACGGCGTGGTCACTGACCAGCCGGGCCCGTGCGCCATCGACGACACCAACGCTCGCCACCGCCTCGATCGACTCGCCCTCTCCCAGGAGCTGGAGGAGACCGGCCCCGTCGGGCCGGCGTGCTTCGGACCACGCATCCGGGGTGAGCCCTTTAGTAAAGGGTTCACGCTTCCCCGCGACACCCCCAAGTACAACGACACCGTGAAGCCGGAGGACTGGCTAACCGATTACACCACCGCCATCGGCATCACCGGCGGTAACCACCGCCTCGCCGTATGCTACGCGCCTCTCACGCTCCAGGGGTCGGCCCGCACCTGGTTGAATAATCTACCGGCGGGCAGCATCAACGCGTGGGTCGATTTCGAGCAGGCCTTCATGCGCAACTTCACTGGCACTTACAAGCGACCCGGCCATCCCAGCCAGCTCGCCATGTGCGTGCAAGGGCCGGCGGAAACCGGCTGCGGGTACTTTGCACGCTGGACCGAGCTTTGTAACAACTGTGAGGGCATCCACGAAGTCCAAATGATCCAATACTTCGTCAACGGATGCCGGGATGGCACCCTCCTCAAGCACAAGCTCTTACACTCCGAGATGGCCACCATGGCCGTGCTCATGGTGACGGTGGACAAGTACGCCAACGCCGACTCCGCCATGAAGATCCACGTGGCGTTGGACGAAGCCGGCAAAGCAAAGCCGGTCCCCGAAGCCGGCCGGCGAAGGAAGCCGGCAGCAGCACAACCAGCAGAACAACAAGCGCAAGGCCGATCAACCGGCCCAGCGCTACGACAACTGGCTCGTCGCGTCCGCCGAATAGGCGCCCGCGACCGACCCGGCGGCCAAGCGCCGGCAGACCGGCAAGACGGCGTGGCAGCCCGCACTGAGTTTCAAAGAGATGCCCGACGCCCCTGCAAGCACCACAGCGGCGCAAGGCCGTCCACGCACATGCTTCAGCAGTGCGCCATCACCAAGCGCCTCCCGAGGGGCGACATCCCGCCTCCTCCAGCCCCAGCTTCGGGAGAGGGGCAGCTGCCTCCGCCTCCACCGCCGCCACCGGCTGGCGGCAATGCGCGACGACGTCTACCCGGCCCAGAACACGACCTACGTCGTCTTCACCAGCCTCAGCGACGACAAATGCAGCGAGCGCCTCCTTCGGCAGGAGGTGAACACCGTCATCCCGGCCAAGCCGGAGTACATGCACTGGTTGGAGCGCCCGGTCACCTGGACTCGGGAGGACCACCCGGCCGTCATGCTGAACCCGGGTGGTTACACCCTCGTCCTCAACCCCACCATCATCGCACCTCGGCGCACGTGCAAGTTCTCTCGGGCTCTCATCGACGGCAGCAGCAGCATCAACATCCTCTACCGCGACACCATGACCAAGCTTGGCCTCGAGGCCAAAGACCTGGAGCCGACTCGGACAATCTTCCATGGCATCGTTCCCGGCCTCTCCTGCTCTCCAATCAGCCGGGTCCGGCTCGACGTCCTGTTCGGCGACAGCGACCACTTCCGACGCGAGCCGCTCTGGTTCGAGGTGGTGGACCTGAACAGCGCGTACCAGGCGCTATTGGGTCGGCCAGCGCTCGCCAAATTCATGGCGGTTCCCCACTACGCCTACCTAAAGATGAAGCTGCCGGGTCCGAAGGGCCTCATCACCTTCACCGGCGACTACTGCAAGTCCATAGAGTGCGCCCGAGACGGTGCCAAGCTGGCTGAGTCGCTGGTCGTAGCCGAGGAGCGGCGCCAACTCAACCGGATCATCGCCTTGGCCCAAGAGGCGTCGGCCGTGTCGATCCCGGCCGAGGAGCCGACCGACGATTCCTTGTTCAAGCCCTCCAAGGAGACCAAGAAAGTGAAGCTGAACCCGGAAGACCCCAGCTGCAGCAAGTACATTGTCGTGGGCACCCGCCTCAAAAGCAAATAGGAAGGCGAGCTCATCGACTTCCTCCGTGAGAATCGGGATATTTTTGCATGGACCCCAAAGGACATGCCGGGTATCCCGAGGAAGTACACCGAGCACAAACTTCACGTCCGCAAGGACGCCAAGCCTGTCCGTCAAACCCTGCGACGTTTTTCCGAAGAGAAGAGAAGAACCATTGGTGAAGAGGTCGCCAAGCTTTTGGCGGCCGGCTTCATCATGGAAGTGTTTCACCCCGAGTGGATGGCCAACCCAGTCCTCGTCCTGAAGAAGAACAAGACCTGGCGCATGTGTATTGACTGCACCAGCCTGAACAAGGCCTGCCCCAAGGATCCATTCGCCCTCCAGCGGATCGACCAAGTCATCGAATCCACTGCCGAGTGTGAGCTCCTGTCCTTCCTGGATGCTTACTCTGGCTATCATCAGATCAAGAGGGACCCGGCCGACGCCCTGAAGACGTCCTTCATCACGTCCTTCAGGGTGTATTGCTACATCACCATGTCGTTCGGCTTGAAGAACGTCGGCGCCACCTTCCAGCGCTGCATGCAGAAATGCTTGCTGCCGCAACTCGGCCGCAATATCCATGTCTATGTGGACGACATCATGGTGAAGACCAAGCAGCACCTCACGCTCCTCGATGACCTGAAGGAGACCTTCGCCAACCTACGCGAGTACAAGGTCAAGCTCAACCCGGAAAAGTGCGTCTTCGGCGTCCCGGCCGGGAAACTACTCGGCTTCCTCGTCTCAGAGCGCGACATTGAGGCAAACTCGGAGAAGATCAAGGCCATCGAGCGCATGCGCAAGCCGGCTCGGCTGCATGATGTCCAGAAGTTCACTGGCTGCTTGGCCTCGGTCAGCCGGTTTCTCAGCCGGCTGGGCGAGAGGGCCTTGCCCTTGTATCAGCTGATGAAGAAGACGATGCCATTCGAATGGAACGACCAGGCGGACGAGTCTTTCCGGGACCTCAAGTGCATGCTCTCCAGCGTGCCTGTCCTGGCCGCACCAGCCGAGAAGGAGCCATTGTTGCTCTACACAGCCGCAACCTCGCGGTCGGTCAGCATGTTGATGGTGGTCGAGCGACCAGAGAAGGGCAAGATCCAAGCCGTCCAGCGTCCCGTCTACTACTTGAGCGAGGTGCTCTCCGCCTCCAAGCAGAACTACCCGCACTAACAGAAGATGTGTTATGACATGTACTTCACCGCCAAGAAATTGAAGCATTACTTCCAAGAGCACGTTGTTACCGTGGTCAGCACGGCCCCTCTCGGTGAAATCATCAGGTGCCGGATGCCTCTGGCCGGGTCGCCAAGTGGGCGCTCGAGCTAGCCGGCCACACCATCCTCTACGAGCCCCGCACTACGATCAAGTCCCAAGCTCTGGCTGACTTCCTCGTCTACTGGACCGAGACCCAGTACCTGCCGCCGCCGCCGGACTCGATGCACTGGCGCATGCACTTCGGCAGCTCGAAGATGCGTCTTGGCCTAGGGGCCGGCATCGTGTTGTCCTCCCTGAAGGGCGACCGGCTCAAATACGCGCTCCAGATCCACTTCGCCGCCTCCAACAACGTGCCGAATACGAAGCCCTTCTGCATGGCCTCCGGCTTGCCAAGGAACTCGGCATCCGGCGCATCCTATGCTACGGCGACTCGGACCTGGTGGTGCAACAGTGCTCCGGCGAGTGGGACGCCTGCGACCCCAACATGGCGAGCTACTGCTTCCTCGTTCAGAAGCTGTGTGGATTCTTCGCGGGCTGCGAGTTCCCCCACGTCCCGCGCGCGGAGAATGAGGCGGCCGACACGCTCGCCAAGATCGCTTCGTCCTGGCAGTCCATCCCGTCCGGCGTCTCCCTCGAGCACCTACACAAGTTGTCCGTCAAGCCATCTCCGGACTCCGAGTCCATCTACGTCCCGGACAACCCAGCCGCGCCTCAACCTGGCCCGGGGACTGCTGAACCCGGCCAGGGCGCCGCAACCATCGACTCGGCCGCCGCCGTTCCCAACCCGGGGGCTGCTGAACCCGGCTCGGGGGTTGCCGCCCAGAACCCGCCATGGTTGCCGTCTTCGTCGTGGTGACGGCGCCATCATGGGCCCTACCAATCTCAGAGTTTCTGGAGAACGGGTCCTCCCCATGGACGAGACCGAAGCCCGGCAAGTGCAGCGCTGGGCGTCCGCCTACAACATCATCAACAACGAGCTCATCAAGCGCAGCTCCACCGGCGTGTTCCAGCGCTGCGTCGAGATGGACAAGGGCATCGAGATCCTCCTCGACATACACCAAGGCGAGTGCGGGCACCACGCCGCCTCGCGGTCCCTGGTGGCCAAGGCTTTCTGCCATGGTTTCTACTGGCCCACGGCCCTCGAAAACACCGAGTTGCTCGTCCTCAAGTGCGAGGGATGCCAGCGCTTCAGCAAGCGCAGCCACCAGCCGGCGTCGGCACTCCGAACCATCCCGATCGCCTGGCCCTTCACGGTCTGGGGACTCGACATGGTGGGGCCCTTCAAGACCGCTCGAGGCGGCATGACGCTTTTGCTGGTGGCGGTGGACAAGTTCACCAAATGGATTGAAGCAAGGCCGATCAAGAAACTGGACGGGCCAACGGCCGTCCGGTTCATCAAGGACATCGCGGTGCGCTACGGCATGCCGAACAGCATCATCACGGACAACGGCACCAACTACGCCAAGGGTGCACTCGTGCAGTACTGCTCCGTCTCCATCCGCCTCGACCTGGCCTTCGTTGCACACCTGCAGTCCAACGGCCAGGTCGAGCGGACCAACGACCTCATTCAATCCGGCATCAAGCCACGGATCATCGAGCCGCTTATCCGTTCACTCGGCAGCTGGCTCGACGAGCTGCCGACCATCCTCTAGAGTCTTCGAACAACGCCAAATCCATCGACCGGGTTCACCCCGTTCTTCCTCGTCTATGGAGCAGAAGCCGTCATCCCGACCGACGTCGAGTTCGACTCGCCGCGCGTCACGATGTACACTGAAGCTAAAGCCAAAGAAGCCCACGTAGACGGTGTCGTCCTGCTCGAAGAAGCACGTCTCCTGGCGCTTAGCCGCTCAGCCATCTACCAGCAAGGCCTGAGGCACTACCACAGCAAGAAGATCAAGCCCCTCATTTTTCGGGAGGGAGACCTCGTCCTCCGACTCGTCCAACAGCAGACCGGCCAACACAAGCTGTCCTCCCCATGGGAGGGCCCCTTCATCGTCAGCAAGTCCTTGTGCGATCACAACACCTACTACCTCATCGATGCGCACAAGTCAAACAAGCGCAAGAGGGACACCGCCGGCGAAGAAACAACCCGGCCGTGGAACGCAGAACTCCTACGCCCGTTTTACAGTTAGTCGTGTGCACGTATGTATCGCTGCCTTTTGTAATCATCTGAAAACTATGGGGTCCCCGAGTGACGCTCGGGGGCTGCCCTTTGCGACCAAGCTATTGTGTCTCCTGCATTTGTGCATTACTTACCTCTTTATCAAACCCGGTCGCCAGTCCGACTCGCTCGACCCGGGGGCTCGGGGGCTGGCCGGCTTGGCCACTACCCGCCGCCTTACTTAGCGGTTCCTGGCATGTTGGGATCGCCGCGGCCTCTCGCTTCGCCCTAAGCCACAGAACCGGCTTCGGCTGTCGGCCGGCAAGCGCGCAAGGCCAGAGCACCAGCACGCCATGGACACTAAGCCAAGGACCGCCGGGTTACCCAACCCGGCCATTCCACTTTAAGTTGTTGCACGACCGACTGGTCGCCAACCGGCTTCGCCGGATTGCCGCCAGCCGGCCCAGTGGGTGTTTCGCTCGCGCTCAATGTTTCGAACGCCTAAGTACTGCACGCTCCTCTCGAAGGCCAAACCACTTGTCACGGACCGGAGCCTCGGCCGTCAGACTCGCGGGGGGAAAGCCCAAGGGGGGAAAGTCACAAGAAAACGGCTCAACAGACGGAAAGCAAAAGCACAGGCATCCACGAATCTCATACATGCCGCCGGGTTGATCGACCCGGCCCCGTCACTTATAACACCATCGCACGACCGGCTGCTCGCCAACCGGCTTCACCGGATTGCCGCCAACCGGCCCAGTGGGTGTTTCGCTCGCGCTCAACGTTTCGATGGCTTATGTACTGCGCTCTCCTCTCAAAGGCCGAACTCCTTGTCACGGACCAGAGCCTCGGCCGTCAGACTCGCGGGGGGGGGGGAGCCCGAGAGGGGGAAAGGCGCAAGAAAACGGCTCAAAAGACAAAAGGCAAGAGTGCAAACATTCACGAAATTTGTACATCACCAGTTCAAATTCAAGCAGGCCCAAGGCCAGAATTCTTTACACTCGGAAACCCCCAGTGGGTGGGTGGACCTGCTACCTAACAGAATTTTTCACTAAGATGAAAACAGGCAGCCTCAGGCATCTCCCTCGGTGGCCTCCGGGTTCGCCGAGGTGTCGGTGTCCCCCTCCTCGGTGTACGCATCGCGGTAGACATCTGTCTCCTCAGAGCTGCCCTCTGGGTCGTCCAGAAGTAGGCCGTAGTCGTCAGCAGGCACGACTCCGCCATCTTCTGCATGCTCCGGCCGGAACTCGTCGTGGAAGACGAACCCAGTGATATATCTGGCCCGAGCAGTGAATCGGTTGTCCTCCGCCTGCAGCAGGCTCTCCGAGCCGGCTCGCTGGCCCATCAATGCATCCAGCGACGGGTCCGGATGCCAAGACATCATGAACCTGAGCGCCATCTCGGCGCCAGCACGATCGGCGGAAATGTGCCAGTCATGGATCCGATCCGGCCCCACCTCCAACCACCGCGCCAGCCGCGTGAAGTTGTTCGGCGTGACGGAACCCGGCCAGAGGCCGCTGTCATCGCCGCGCCGGCCTCGAGCCGCCCCATCTTCTCGCTCAAAACTCGTAGACGGGCCTTGGTGGCGGCCACGATCTCCGGGAAGGTCCAGGCCACCCGCGGGTCAGTCGCGGAGCTGACGATCCCCTGCGGGTCGCGCTGAAAGCGGACCGCCTCATCCGCTAACTGGCGTGTCTCCGGGAAGGCCCCTGTCAATAAGAAAAGCAAGTCAGAAGAAAGTCACCAAGGACAAGAAGTCGGGGTCCCAGCCCGGCAAAAAACCCAAGAAAAGCACTTACTGGAGAAGGACTCTTCCAGGTGTTGCGCTTTGAGCAACGTACAGCGCCGCTCCCGGGCGATGGTGCGGTCACGCTCCTGGAGCGTCTTCTCCAGATTGGCGACCTTGGCAAGGGCCGCCTTCAGCTCGGCGTCCTTTTCCTCGCCCGCCTTCGCAGCCTCCTCGCGGTGCCGGGTCTCCCCCTGACGGGTATCCTCCGCCGCGGCCACAACCGCCTTCAGGCGCTCCACCTCGGCCTGGAGCTGACCCTTGTCGTTGGCCAGCTTGCCGCGTTGCTGGTCCGCCTCGGCAAGGGCCTGCTGAGCCTCCACAACCTTGGCGGCTTCCGCCTTAAGGTGCTCCACCTCGGCCTCAAGACAGCCCTTGTCGACCGCCAGCTGCTCCCGCAACCGGTTGGCTTCATCGAGCGCCTGCCGGGCTCCCGTCGCCTCCGCCCTCGCCCTCGCCACATCGGCCCCAAGCCAGCCGGCGTCGGCAACGAGCCGGTCCTAGTGGAAGCCGGCCCGAATCAGTCGACACCTCCAGGACATCACCTTGGCTGAAGAAGAAAGATTCAGAAACAAAGTGCTATTTTAAGATCCGACCCAACTGCTACGCAGTTGGCCCGAATCTCGGGGGCTACACCCAGTGGGTGCGCTAGCGCGCCCCCACTAAAAAAGAGCACACAAAAAGAATACCCGCCGCAGCGCGGAGCTCCTCCTCCTTGGCGGCGAGCTGCTCCTTGAGCCGCCGGTGCGTCTCCAGGAGCCGGTTGAAGATACTGACCCGGTAGGAGTCCAGTTGCTGCATAAGGCAACGATCAACACAAGACAGTGATTTAAGATTTGACCCAACTGCTACGCAATTAGCCCTAATCTCGGGGGCTACACCTAGTGGGTGCACTGGCGTGCCCCACAAATAAGAAGCAACGGAAAAAGAAAGGCAGAAAGCAAGGGCAACTCACGAACACGGCGCGCTCGAGCTCCTATGTCTGCTCCACCTCGGCCTGGGCGAAGGCCCGGATCCGGTCCGCCCGCCCTCACAGGCGCCGGTCATGGTGGCCATCGCCGCCTCCTCCTGGGTCAGAGGCCCGAAGAAGACCTCGCCGGTCCCGCTCCGCGTTGGCTGCGACCCAACGGCTCGGCGACCCCCAGACCTGAGCACCAGGGCATGCTCCCCGCTGGCCACCTCCCCTGCGGCCGGCGCCCTCTCCGGCACCACCGGCGGCGCCTTGCTCATTGGCGTCTGAGGCGTCCCTCCGACGTCGTCCGAGGCGCCTCCTCAAAGACGGCGTCGCCGCCGCCTCCGTCGGCCCCCGCCCGCTCGACCGCGTCGGTCCGTGGCGGGGTGTCGTCCCCAACGACCACGACCTCCCGGTCGAGGTCCATCACATCCGCACGGCCGCCTTGGTGATGACCCACAAGTATAGGGGATCTATCGTAGTCCTTTCGATAAGTAAGAGTGTCGAACCCAACGAGGAGCAGAAGGAAATGATAAGCGGTTTTCAGCAAGGTATTCTCTACAAGCACTGAAATTATCGGTAACAGATAGTTTTGTGATAAGGTAATTTGTAGCGAATAACACGTAATGAAAGTAAATAGGGTGCAAAAAGATGGCCCAATCCTTTTTGTAGCAAAGGACAAGCCTGGACAAACTCTTATATAGAGAAAGCGCTCCCGATGACACATTGGGAATTATCGTCAAGCTAGTTTTCATCATGCTCATATGATTCACGTTCGTTACTTTGATAATTTGGTATGTGGGTGGGCCGGTGCTTGGGTGATGTCCTTACGTGGACAAGCATCCCACTTATGATTAACTCCTATTGCAAGCATCTGCAACTACAAAAGAAGTATTAAGGTAAACCTAACCATAGCATGAAACATATGGATCCAAATCAGCCCCTTACGAAGCAACGCATAAACTAGGGTTTAAGCTTTTGTCACTCTAGCAACCCATCATCTACTTATTACTTCCCAATGCCTTCCTCTATGCCCAAATAATGGTGAAGTGTCATGTAGTCGACGTTCACATAACACCACTAGAGGAAAGACAACATACATCTCATCAAACTATCGAACGAATACCAAATTCACATGACTACAAATAGCAAGACTTCTCCCATGTCCTCAGAAACAAACGTAACTACTCACAAATCATATTCATGTTCATAATCAGAGAGGTATTAATATGCATAATGGATCCGAACATATGATCTTCCACCAAATAAACCAACTAGCATCAACTACAAGGAGTAATCAACACTACTAGCAACCCACAGGTACCAATCTGAGGCTTCGGGACAAAGATTGGATACAAGAGATGAACTAGGGTTTGAGAGGAGATGGTGTTGGTGAAGATGTTGATGGAGATTGACACCCTCCCGATGAGAGGATCGTTGGTGATGACGATGGCGATGATTTCACCCTCCCGGAGGGAAGTTTCCCCGGCAAAACAGCTCTGTCGAAGCCCTAGATTGGTTTCGCCAAGGTTCCACCTCGTGGCGTCGGAGTTTCTTCCCGAAAGCTTGCTTATGATTTTTTTTCTCGGACGGAAGACTTCATATAGCAGAAGATGGGCACCGGAGGCCTACCAGGGGGTCCATGAGGCAGGGTGCACCCGGGGCAGGCGCGCCCCACCTCGTGGCTGTGTGTGGGCCCCTCCGTATTTTCTTCGCTCAATATTTTTTATAAATTCCAAAAATGACTTCCGTGAAGTTTCAGGACTTCTGGAGTTGTGCAGAATAGGTCTCTAATATTTGCTCCTTTTCTAGCCCAGAATTCCAGCTGCCGGCATTCTCCCTCTTCATGTAAACCTTGCAAAATAAGAGAAAATAGGCATAAGTATTGTGACATAATGTGTAATAACAACCCATAATGCAATAAATATCGATATAAAAGCATGATGCAAAATGGACGTATCAACTCCCCCAAGCTTAGACCTCGCTTGTCCTCAAGCGGAAGCCGATAACGATAAATATGTCCACATGTTTAGAGATAGAGGTGTCGATAAAATAAAATACGGACATGAGGGCATCATGATCATTCTTATAACAACAACATATATATTGTCATATGATTTCTTGTGCTCAAGTAATAATCTATTCACAATGTAAAGTACGAATCATAACTTCACTGAGGACTAACAAACTATAATCTCAGTCATTGAAGCAATTGCAATGTATCATAACATCGGAAAGAGTCAATATAAGAGCTTTTCAGCAAGTCCACATACTCAACTATCATTTAGTCTTTCACAATTGCTAACACTCACGCAATACTTATGGGTATGGAGTTTTAATCGGACACAGAGAAAGATAGGGGCTTATAGTGTTGCCTCCCAACCTTTTACCTCAAGGGTAATGCCAACAATAATAATTCATGCTAACTTACATCTAATTAGATATATATATCAGGATCTTTCCAACACAAGGTGCTGCCAAAGGATAAAATGTAAAAAGGAATGGTGAAGATCACCATGACTCTTGCATAAGGTATAAGACAAGAATAAAGATAGGCCCTTTGCAGAGGGAAGCAGAGGTTGTCATGCGCTTTCATGGTTGGATGCACGAAATCTTAATGCAAAAGAACGTCACTTTGTATTGCCACTTGTGATATGGACCTTTATTATGCAGTCTGTCGCTTTTATTTCTTCCACATCACAAGATCGTATAAAGCTTATTTTCTCCACACTAATAAATCATACATATTTAGAGAGCAATTTTTATTGCTTGCACCGATGACAACTTACTTGAAGGATCTTACTCAATCCATAGGTAGGTATGGTGGACTCTCATGGCAAAACTGGGTTTAAGGATATTTGGAAGCACAAGTAGTATCTCTACTTGGTGCAAAGAATTAGCTAGCATGAGGGAGAAAGGCAAGCTCAACATGTTGGATGATCCATGACAATATACTTTATCTCATATATAAGAAAACATAACCCATAACGTTGTCTTCCTTGTCCAACATCAACTCTTTAGCATGTCATACTTTAATGAGTGCTCACAATCATAAAAGATGTCCAAGATAGTGTATCTATATGTGAAAACCTCTCTTTATTTATTACTTCCTATTAATTGCAACGATGACCAAAACTATGTTTGTCAACTCTCAACAACTTTTAATCATCATACTCTTTATATGTGAAGTCATTACTCTCCATAAGATCAATATGATCTCTTTGATTCTTTTTATTCTTTCTCTTTCTTTTATTCACTCAAGATCATAGCAAGATAATCAAGCCCTTGACTCAACACTAATCTTTATTATATATAGCTCACGGACTCGATTACATAGAAGGATCATAAGGCAAAACTCAAAACTAGATCATACTAAACTTTATTTCTACTGGATCAAGATATTACTAAAAGGATCAAACTAAAAAAACGGTAAAGATAGGAGTGTGATGGTGATACGATACCGGGGCACCTCCCCCAAGCTTGGCAGTTGCCAAGGGGAGTGCCCATACCCAGGTGATTATATCTCTTTCCTCGGGGGTGGTGATGATGGAGTTGTTGATGATGTAGGCTTGTCTTCCATCTTCCAAGGCATAGGCTCACCATCATAGAAAGATGATCGAGTCTCCGGAATCCTCAAATCTGCAGCCAAACTCATTCTCTTGAATCTATATTAATACTCATAGTTTTGGTTTTGCAGGTCATAGATCTGGGCTTGGAGGTTCTCGATTTTCTCATGAAGCTTGAAGATGGCCTCCCCAATGTCCTTAGCGTCCAGCTTGTGGTTGTTGGTGAACTCCGTGATCATTATGTGATTGGAGTCAAGTCCGCGCTCCACCATCTCCTGACACTTGAAAACTTTTTGCTCCATTGCCTCGAGCCTTGTTTCCACGCTTCCGGTCCTCCTTGGTCCCTCAACATCGCGGATGTGCAGCAACCCATCACACATCTCAATGGTTTGAGGGTGTTGCAACACCTCCGCGAGGTAGGGGTTGATGACCTTCTTGAAGAACTTGTCCTTGGGGGCGCTTGGCGACGTCATGGTGACCTAGATCTGTCAAAAAAAATAGCTCGAAACGAAAACAGAGGATATTTGCGTGATACGTTGGCCAAAACCTTTGGGAGATTATATAATTAATTTTTACTGACCAAAAGAAGTACCGTGCAAGAAAACGGAGTCCGGAGGGCACACAAGGTGCCCACAAGGCAGGGGGCGCGCCCAGGGGGGTAGGACGCGCCTCCCACCCTCGTGGAAGCCTCGTGTCCTTCCCACACTACTTCTTATTTTCCTATTTTCTTAAATATTTCAAAATGGAGAAAATTTGCCATTAGAACTGTTTTGGAGTCGGTTTACTTACCGTACCACATACCTATTCCTTTTCGGAGTCTAAAGCGTGCTGGAAAGTGTCTCTTATGTATTCCTCCGGGGTTACGGTTTCAATAACATTATTTTCAACATTTATAGGATTACGTGAGATACAATGTTTGATTCTTTGACCGTTCACCACCTTTGGATTTGTGCCTTCGAAGTTGTTGATTTTTATGGCACCGGAACGATAGACCTCCTTGATAACGTAAGGACCTTCCCATTTGGAGAGAAGTTTTCCTGCAAAAAATCTTAAACGAGAGTTGTATAGCAACACATAATCACCTACATTAAACTCACGCTTTTGTATCCTTTTGTCATGCCATCTTTTAACCTTTTCTTTAAACAACTTGGCATTCTCATAGGCTAGGTTTCTCAATTCATCAAGTGAGCTAATGTCAAATAGCCTCTTCTCATCGGCAAGTTTGAAATCATAGTTGAGCTCTTTAATAGCCCAATATGCCTTATGTTCTAGTTTGAGAGGTAAGTGACATGCTTTTCCATAAACCATTTTATACAGAGACATACCCATAGGATTTTTGTATGTAGTTCTATAGGCCCATAATGCATCATCAAGTTTCTTGGACCAATTCTTTCTAGATCTATTAACAGTCTTTTGCAAAATTAGTTTGAGCTCTCTATTACTCAATTCCACTTGACCACTAGATTGTGGGTGATAAGGAGATGCAATTCTATGATTAACATCATACTTAGCAAGCATTTTACTAAAGGCACCATGAATAAAATGTGAATCACCATCAGTCATTAAATATCTAGGGACTCCAAACCTCAGAAATATAACTTCTTTAAGCATCTTAATAGAGGTGTTATGATCAGCACTACTAGTTGGAATAGCTTCTACCCACTTAGTAACGTAATCAACAGCAACTAAAATATGTGTATACCCATTAGAGGAAGGAAACGGTCCCATGTAATCAAAGCCCCAAACATCAAATGGTTCAATAACAAGTGAATAATTCATAGACATTTCTTGACGTCTACTAATATTACCAATTCTTTGACATTCATCACAAGACAAGACAAACTTACGGGCATCCTTGAAGAGAGTAGGCCAATAAAAACCGGATTGCAATACCTTATGTGCAGTTCTAACTCCAGCGTGGTGCCCTCCATAAGCCTCGGAGTGACACTTGCGTAGGATCTGTTCCTATTCATGCTCAAGTACACAATGTCTAATAACACCATCTACTCCTTCTTTATAAAGATGTGGGTCATCCCAAAAGTAATGTCTCAAATCATAGAAAAACTTTTTCTTTTGCTGGTATGTGAAACTAGGTGGTATAAATTTAGCAACAATGTAATTAGCATAATCAGCATACCATGGAGCAGTACGAGAAGCATTTATGACAGCTAATTGTTCATCAGGAAAGCTATCATGAATAGGTAGTGGGTCATCAAGAACATTCTCTAACCTAGACAAGTTGTCTGCAATGGGGTTCTCAGCTCCCTTTCTATCAATAATATGTAAATCAAATTATTGTAGCAAGAGAACCCATCTAGTAACTCTAGGTTTAGCATCCTTATTATCCATAAGGTATTTAATAGCAGCATGATCAGTGAATAGTTACTTTAGAATCAACAATATAAGGTCTGAATTTATCACAAGCAAAAACAACTGCTAAAAATTCCTTTTCGGTAGTAGCATAATTTCTCTGGGCACTGTCTAGAGTTTTACTAGCATATTGAATAACATTTAGTTTCTTATCAACTCTTTGCCCTAGAACAACACCTACAGCATAATCACTAGCATCATACATAATTTCAAAGGGTAAATTCCAATCAGGTGGCTGAACAATAGGTGCAGAAATCAAAGCTTTCTTAAGTATTTCAAATGCTTCTACACAATCATCATCAAAGACAAAAGGAATATCTTTTTGTAAGAGATTAGTCAGAGGCCGAGAAATTTTTGAGAAGTCCTTAATGAACCTCCTGTAAAAACCGGCATGACCAAGAAAACTTCTTATACCTTTGATGTATTTAGGACACAACATCTTTTCAATAGAATCAATTTTAGCTTTATCAACTTCAATGCCTCTTTCAGAAATTTTATGCCCCAAGACAATGCCTTCATTAACCATAAAGTGGCATTTCTCCCAATTCAAGACGAGATTAGTTTCTTCACATCTCTGCAAAACTCGATCAAGGTTGCTCAAGCAATCATCAAAAGAGGATCCATAAATGGAGAAATCATCCATGAAAACCTCACAAATCTTTTCACAGAAGTCAGAGAATATAGCCATCATGCATCTTTGGAAGGTAGCAGGTGCATTACATAAACCAAAAGGCATACGTCTATAAGCAAAAGAACCGAAAGGGCAAGTAAAAGTGGTCTTTTCTTGATCCTCGGCTGACATAGGTATTTGAGAGAAACCAGAGTAACCATCTAGAAAGCAAAAATGTGTATGTTTGGATATCTTTCTAGCATTTGATCATAAAAGGCAAAGGGTATTATGATCTTTTTTAGTAGCTTTATTTAGTTTGCGGAAATCAATTACCATCCTATAACCTGTAATAATTCTTTGTGGGATCAATTCATCTTTATCATTAGGAACGACAGTAATACCTCCCTTCTTAGGGACATAATGGACAGGACTTACCCACTGACTATCAGCAACGGGATAAATTATACCTGCCTCAAGGAGCTTTAATATTTCCTTTCTTACCATTTCTTTCATCTTAGGATTTAGCCGTCGTTGGTGATCAATAACTGGTTTGGCGTCTTTCTCCAAATTTATTTTGTGTTGACATAGAGTGGGACTAATGCCCTTAAGATCATCAAGAGTGTATCCAATAGCAGCACGGTGCTTCTTCAGAGTTTTCAATAATTTCTCTTCCTCCTTCTCTGAAAGGTTAGCACTAATAATAACAGGATATATCTTCTTTTCATCAAGATAAGCATATTTAAGAGTATCAGGTAATGGTTTAAGCTCAAACACGGGATCACCCTTGGGTGGAGGAGGATCCCCTAGAATTTCAACAGGCAAGTTGTGTTTCAGAATAGGTCCTTGTTTAAAGAATACTTCATCTATTTCCCTTCTTTCATTCATGAACATATCATTTTCATGGTCTAGCAAATATTGTTCTAAAGGATCACTAGGTGGCACGACAATAGAAGCAAGACCAATAATTTCATCTTTACTAGGCAATTCCTCATTACGGGGTTGTCTACTAAATTTAGAAAATTAAACTCATGAGACATATCACCCAAACCAATAGTAACAACATCCTTTTCGCAGTTTATCCTAGCATTAACAGTGTTCAAGAAGGGTCTACCAAATATAATGGGACAAAAGCTATCTTGTGGGGAACCAAGAACAAGAAAATCAGCAGGATATTTAACCTTCCCACACAAGACTTCAACATCTCTAACAATCCCAATTGGTGAAATAGTCTCTCTATTAGCAAGCTTAATTGTAACATCAATTTCTTCTATCTCAGCAGGTGCAATATCATGCATAATTTCTTTGTATAAGGAATGAGGTATTGCACTTGCACTAGCACCCATATCACATAAGCCATGATAACAATGGTCTCCTATTTTAACAGAAATAACAGGCATGCCTACCACAGGTCTATGTTTATCTTTAGCACCAGGTTTAGCAATTCTAGCAGTTTCCTCACAGAAATAAATAACATGCCCGTCAATATTATCAGCCAAGAGATCTTTAACCATAGCAATTTTAGGTTCAACTTTAACTTTCTCAGGGGGTTTGTGTGTCCTAACATTACTTTTGTTGACTACAATTGAACCTTTAGCATGATCCTTGATTCTAACAGGGAAAGGTGGTTTCTCAACATAAGCAGTAGGAACAATAGGATCATTATAAGTAATAGTCTTTTCTTCAACTTTAATAGGTGCAACTACTTTTACTTCAATGGGAGGATTATATTTAAACCACTTATCCTTAGGGAGATCAACATGAGTAGCAAATGATTCACAGAAAGAAGCTACAATCACGATGAACAAGATGCATAGGATAAAACTTCTGATGAAATTCCAATTTCAATCGCTTGTAGTCCCATGATCCCATATCATCACATAGCCTATACCATGTCAATGCCTCTCCCTTCAAAGATAAAGGGAAGACCTTCTTCTTGATAACATCATCAGGCATACCTGCAAGCTTAAATAATCCACAAACTTCATCAGATTAGGTGTAAATCGGGATGCAATGTTCCATCTCCAGCAAAAGGATTAGCTAGCAGTTTCTCTATCATACCTGACGGGATTTCAAAGTAAACATTTTCACTAGGTTCAGTAGGTTGAGGGTTAGCTAATTGTGGTTCCGAACGGGGTGAAGATACCCCGAACAAACCCCTCAATGGATTATTTTCCATAGTAACAAGTGACAGTAAATTTCAGCACAATATATAAATTTTTCCTTACCAGATTCCACCTACCAAAGGCACTTCACTCCCCCACAACGGCGCCAGAAAAGAGTCTTGATGACCCACAAGTATAGGGGATCTATCGTAGTCCTTTCTATAAGTAAGAGTGTCGAACCCAACAAGGAGCAGAAGGAAATGATAAGAGGTTTTCAGCAAGGTATTCTCTGCAAGCACTTCAATTATCGATAATAGATAGTTTTGTGATAAGGTAATTTGTAACGAGTAACAGGTAATGAAAGTAAATAGGGTGCAGCAAGATGGCCCAATCCTCTTTGTAGCAAAGGACAAGCCTGGACAAACTCTTATATAGAGAAAAGCGCTCCTGAGGACATATTGGGAATTATCGTCAAGCTAGTTTTCATCACGCTCATATGATTCGTGATCGTTACTTTGATAATTTGGTATGTGGGTGGACCGGTGCTTGGGTGATGTCCTTACTTGGACAAGCATCCCACCTATGATTAACTCCTATTGCAAGCATCTGCAACCACAAAAGAAGTATTAAGGTAAACCTAACCATAGCATGAAACATATGGATCCAAATCAGCCCCTTACGAAGCAACGCATAAGCTTCTGTCACTCTAGCAACCCATCATCTACTTATTACTTCCCAATGCCTTCCTCTAGGCCCAAATAATGGTGAAGTGTCATGTAGTCGACGTTCACATAACACCACTAGAGGAAAGACAACATACATCTCATCAAAATATCGAATGAATACCAAATTCACATGACTACTAATAGCAAGACTTCTTCCATGTCCTCGGGAACAAACGTAATTACTCATAAATCATATTCTGTTCATAATCAGAGGGGTATTAATATGCATAATGGATCTAACATATGATCTTCCACCAAATAAACCAACTAGCATCAACTACAAGGAGTAATCAACACTACTAGCAACCCACAGGTACCAATCTAAGGCTTTGGGACAAAGATTGGATACAAGAGATGAACTAGGGTTTGAGAGGAGATGGTGCTGGTGAAGATGTTGATGGAGATTGACCCCTCCAGATGAGAGGATCGTTGGTGATGACGATGACGATGATTTCCCCCAACCGGAGGGAAGTTTCCCCGGCAGAACGGCTCTGCCGGAGCCCTAGATTGGTTCCGCCAAGGTTCCGCCTCGTGGCGGCGGAGTTTCTTCCCGAAAGCTTGCTTATGATTTTTTCTCGGACGAAAGACTTCATATAGCGAAGATGGGCACGGAGGCTGCCGAGGGCCCACGAGGCAAGGCGCGCGCCCACCCTCGTGGCTGTGGTCCGGCCCCTCCGTATTTTCTTCGCTCAATATTTTTTATAAATTCCAAAAATGACTTCCCTGAAGTTTCAGGACTTTTGGAGTTGTGCAGAATAGGTCTCTAGTATTTGCTCCTTTTCCATCCCAGAATTCCAGCTGCCGGCATTCTCCCTCTTCATGTAAACCTTGCAAAATAAGAGAAAATAGGCATAAGTATTGTGACATAATGTGTAATAACAACCCATAATGCAATAAATATCGATATAAAAGCATGATGCAAAATGGACGTATCACTTGGCCGTGCTCCCCCTCCGACGACGGCACGAAGGCCGTCACCGCCACCATCGTCCCCGCAGGCATCTCCAGCCATGCCGGCTCCTCGCTGGCTCGCGCCCACGTCGCCACGACGCTAACCCAAGCCTGGGTCGACGCCGCCTCTAGCTCCGCCTCGGCCCGATTCCGGTCCCGCCAGGCCAGGCCTTCGGTGTCGGCCAGGTCCAGACCGAGGTCCAGATCCACCCCCTCCTCCTCCTCCTCGTCCCGATCGACTGTGCCGGACCGGCTCCTCCGAAACATGGTGCCCTCAATGGACGTGGCATCTGCCGCCGCCAGTGCCAACGAGATCGGTGACCTGAAACCCAAGACAAAATAAATACGAGCCAAGCAGAGCCGCTCGGCCACTCGGTTCAAGCAAGAAAGGAACTCACCCTGGCACCACCGGAATGACTGGCCTCACCGCCCTCTCCTGTGGAGTGTCACGCCTCCTCTTGGCGGGAGGCTTGGCGCCCCCGGCCGGGTTCACCGCGTGCTTCACGGCCAGGGCCCGCGGCACGACTTTGTCCTTCCCCTGCGGCCGGCTCGCCGCCAGCGCCCCCCGGGACGACCCGGCTCCGGCTGCACCGCCGCCTCCTCCACCTGGCGCTGCTGCGACAGCAGCTCGCGTCAGCATCCCAAGACCATCCCACAACTAACGACTCAAGAAGTGAAGACAAGACTTACCCGCTCGGTGCGCTGTGCCCGCGTCAGCGGTCGCCTCCTCCCCTCCGTTGTGGGCCTCGGGCTCCTCCGAGGCAGCGCGCACCACCTGCGCCCGCGCCCAGTCGTAAGGATGCCAGATGCCGTTCAGAAGCACCTCCCACATCGCGTCGGGGCGAATAAGAAGATGAGTAGCAGCAAAGTATGGAGACCAGGGACTCACCATTGGCGCCGGGTTCGCGTGACTGTACGGGGGCTTCCCGAACTCCCAGTCATCCCGTAGGTTGTCCTTGGAGATGTCGTTGACCTGGCGCGCGACCTGGTCCGCCCCCAGCCGCAAGTTCGCCATGCGATTGGGGTCCTGAAGGCTGGTAATCCAACCGATGAGATGGTTGCGTGCTACCTCTTGAGCACTGCGTTGGATTTCCCCGGAGAGGAGAAGATGATGCAGCAAAGTAGCGTAAGTATTTCCCTCAGTTTTTGAGAACCAACGTATCAATCCAGTAGGAGGCCACGCACAAGTCCCTCATACCTGCACAAAACAATAGCTCCTTGCAACCAACGCGATTAGGGGTTGTCAATCCCTTCACGGTCACTTACGAGAGTGAGATCTGATAGAGATGATAAATAATATTTTTTGGTATTTTTTTGGTATAGAGATGCAAAGTGAAAAGTAAAAGGCAAAGTAAAAACAAAGTAAGTATTAAAGTGATGGAGATTGATATGATGAGAATATACCCGGGGGCCATAGGTTTCACTAGTGGCTTCTCTCAAGAGCATAAGTATTCTACGGTGGGTGAACAAATTACTGTTGAGCAATTGACAGAATTGAGCATAGTTATGAGTATATCTAGGTATGATCATGTATAAAGGCATCACGTCCGAGACAAGTATACCGAAATGATTTTGCATCTCCTACTATTACTCCACTCATCGACCGCTATCCAGCATGCATCTAGAGTATTGAGTTAAAAACAGAGTAACACCTTAAGCACGATGACATGATGTAGAGGAATAAATTCATGCAATATGATAAATACCCCATCTTGTTATCCTCGATGGCAACAATACAATATGTGCCTTGCAACCCTTTACATCACTTTGGTAAGGACACCGCAAGATTGAACCCAAAGCTAAGCACTTCTCCCATTGCAAGAACTACCAATCTAGTTGGCCAAACCAAACGGATAATTCGAAGAGGCTTGCAAAGATAACTCAATCATACATAAAAGAATTCAGAGAAGATTTCAAATATTATTCATAGATAATCTGGATCATAAACCCACAATTCATCGGTCTCAACAAACACACCGCAAAAAGAAGATTACATCGAATAGATCTCCACGAGAGAGGGGGAGAACATTGTATTGAGATCCAAAAAGAGGGAAGAAGCCATTTAGCTACTAGCTATGGACCCGAAGGTCTGAAGTAAACTAGTCACACTTCATCGGAGGGGCTATGGTGATGATGTAGAAGCCCTCCGTGGTGGATGCCCCCTCCGTCGGAGCTCCGGAACAGGCCCCAAGATGGGATCTCGTGGATACAGGAAGTTGCGGCGGTGGAATTAGGTTTTCGGCTCTTGTTATGATCGTTTGGGGTACGTAGGTATATATAGGAGGAAGGAGTGCGTCGGTGGAGCAATAGGGGGCCCATGAGGCAGGGGGCGCACCCCCACCCTTGTGACCGCCTCTTTTGTTCCTTGGCGTAGGGTCCAAGTCTCCTGGATCACGTTCTGTGAGAAAATCACGTTTCCGAAGGTTTTATTCCGTTTGGACTCCGTTTGATATTTCGTTTCTTCGAAACACTGAAATAGGCAAAAAACAACAATTCTGGGCTGGGCCTCCGGTTAATAGGTTAGTCCCAAAAATAATATAAAAGTGGAAAATAAAGCCCAATATAGTCCAAAACAGTATATAAAGTAGCATGGAGCAATCAAAAATTATAGATACGTTGGAGACGTATCAGGCATCCCCAACCTTAATTCCTACTCGTCCTCGAGTAGGTAAATGATAAAAAGAGAATTTTTGATGCGGAGTGATACTTTGGCATAATTTCAA
Source organism: Aegilops longissima (assembly GCA_021605205.1). NCBI lineage: Eukaryota > Viridiplantae > Streptophyta > Magnoliopsida > Poales > Poaceae > Aegilops > Aegilops longissima. Next base: position 237,364,240 of record CM038681.1, read on the forward strand.
TGTAAATCTTCTTAATTGTGGTATGAATATTCAGATCCGAAGGATTCAAGACAAAAGTTCATATTGACATAAAAATAATAATACTTCAAGCATACAAACTAAGCAATTATGTCTTCTCAAAATAACATGGCCAAAGAAAGTTATCCCTACAAAATCATATAGTCTGGCTATGCTCCATCTTCCCCACACAAAATATTCAAATCATGCACAACCCCGATGACAAGCCAAGCAATTGTTTCATACTTTAACATTTTCAAAACTTTTTCAATCTTCACGCAATACATGAGCGTGAGCCATGGATATAGCACTATATGTGGAATAGAATGGTGGTTGTGGAGAAGACAAAAAAAGGGAAGATAGTCTCACATCAACTAGGCGTCTCAACGGGCTATGGAGATGCCCATCAATAGATATCGATGTGAGTGAGTAGGTATTGCCATGCAACGGATGCACTAGAGCTATAAGTATATGAAAGCTCAACAAAAGAAACTAAGTGGGTGTGCATCCAACTCGCTTGCTCACGAAGACCTAGGGCATTTGAAGAAGCCCATCATTGGAATATACAAGCCAAGTTCTATAATGAAAAATTCCCACTAGTATATGAAAGTGACAAAATGAGAGACTCTCTATCATAAGATCTTGGTGCTACTTTGAAGCACAAGTGTGGTAAAAGGATAGTAACATTGTCCCTTCTCTCTTTTTCTCTTTTTTTTATTTGGGCCTTTTTTTGGCCTTTTTTTCTTTTTTCATTTTCCTTTTTCTTTTTTTTTCGTCCGGAGTCTCATCCCGACTTGTGGGGGAATCATAGTCTCCATCATCCTTTCCTCACTGGGACAATGCTCTAAAAATGATGATCATCACACTTTTATTTACTTACAACTCAAGAATTACAACTCGATACTTAGAACAAAATATGACTCTATATGAATGCCTCCGGCGGTGTACCGGGATATGCAATGAATCAAGAGTGACATGTATGAAAGAATTATGAATGGTGTCTTTGCCACAAATACGATGTCAACTACATGATCATGCTAGCAATATGACAATGATGGAGCGTGTCATAATAAACGGAACGGTGGAAAGTTGCATGGCAATATATCTCGGAATGGCTAAGGAAATGCCATGATAGGTAGGTATGGTGGCTGTTTTGAGTAAGATATATGGTGGGTGTATGATACCGGCGAAAAGTGCGCGGTATTAGAGAGGCTAGCAATGGTGGAAGGATGGGGAAAAGTGTGTATAATCCATGGACTCAACATTAGTCATAAAGAACTCATATACTTATTGCAAAAATCTAGAAGTTATCAAAGCAAAGTATTACGCGCATGCTCCTAGGGGGATAGATTGGTAGGAAAATACCATCGCTCGTCCCCGACCTCCACTCATAAGGAAGACAATCAATAAATAAATCATGCTCTGAGTTCATCACATAGCGGTTCACCATACGTGCATGCTACGGGAATCACAAACTTCAACACAAGTGTTCTTTAAATTCACAACTACTCAACTAGCACGACTCTAATATCACCATCTTCATATCTCAAAACAATTATCAAGCATCAAACTTTTCTTAGTATTCAACGCACTCAAAAGAAAGTTTCACATATCTTGAATACCAAGTATATTAACATTAAGAAAATTACCATGCTATTAACGATTCTCAAAATAATCTAAGTGAAGCATGAGAGATCAATAGTTTCTTTAAAACAAACCCACCACCTTGCTCTAAAATATCTAAGTGAATCACTAGAGCAAAAATTATCACGCTCAAAAAGATATAAGTGAAGCACTATGAGCAAAACTATCAAGCTCAAAAGATATGAGTGAAGCACATAGAGTATTCTATCAAATTCCAATTCATGTATGGATCTCTCAAAAGGTGTGTACAGCAAGGATGATTGTGGTAAACTAACAAGCAAATACGCAAATAATACAAGACGCTCCAAGCAAAACACATATCATGTGGTGAATAAAAATATAGCTCAAAGTAAATTACCGATGGAAGTAGACGAAAGAGGGGATGCCTTCCGGGGCATCCCCAAGCTTTGACTTTTTGGTGTCCTTGGATTATCTTGGGGGTGCCATGGGAATCCCCAAGCTTGGGCTCTTGCCACTCCTTGTTCCATAATCCATCAAAAGAATTTACCCAAAACTTGAAAACTTCACAACACAAAACTCAATAGAAATCTCGTGAGCTCCGTTAGAGAAAGGAAACAAAAGACTACTTTAAGGTACTGTAATTAACTCATTATTTATTTATATTGGTGTTAAACCTACTGTATTCCAACTTCTCTATGGATTATAAACTATTTTACTAGCCATAGATTTATCAAAATAAGCAAACAACACACGGAAAACAGAATCTGTCAAAAACAGAACAGTCTGTAGTAATATGTAACTAACGCAAACTTCTGGAACTCAAAACAATCTACCAAAATTAGAAGACCTACACAATTTGTTTATTGATCAGCAGCAATTGGAATCAGTATTTTATCACGTTCTGGTGATTTTTAATAATTCGGGCACTAAGCGCAAAGTTTCTGGAAATTACAGCAAGATCAAATAACTATCATCCAAGAAGATCCAATAGGTCTAGCTTGGCACAAACACTAATTAAAACACAAAACCACATATAAACAGAGAGCTAGATGGATTATTTATTCCTAAACAGAAACAAAAAAACTAAAAATAAAATTGGGTTGCCTCCCAACAAGAGCTATCGTTTAACGCCCCTAGCTAGGCATAAAAGCAAGGATAGATCTAGGTATTGCCATCTTTGGTAGGCAATCCATGACTGGCTCTCATGATAGATTCATATGGTAATTTTATTTCATTTCTAGGAAAGTGTTCCATGCCTTTCTTTAATGGAAATTGGGATCTAATATTCCCTTCCTTCATATCAATAATTGCACCAATCGTTCTAAGGAAAGGTCTACCAAGAATAATAGGACATGAAGGATTGCAATCTATATCAAGAACGATAAAATCTACGGGCACATAATTCCTATTTGCAACAATAAGAACATCATTAATTCTTCCCATAGGTTTTTTAATAGTGGAATCCGCAAGATGCGAGTTTAGAGAGCAATCATCAAAGTCACGGAAATCTAGCAAATCACACAAAGTTTTGGGGATAGTAGAGACACTAGCACCCAAATCACACAAGGCATGAAACTCATAATTTTTAATTTTAATATAATAGTAGGTTCCCACTCATCATAGAGTTTTCTAGGGATAGAGACTTTCAACTCAAGTTTTTCTTCATAAGATTGCATCAAGGCATCAATAATGTGTTCGGTAAAGGCCTTATTTTGACTATAAGCATGAGGAGAATTTAGCACGGATTGCAACAAGGAAATACAATCAATTAAAATCAATTTTCATAATTAAATTCCTTGAGATCCAATACAACATCTAGGTTTTTATTTCTTTCAATCCCACATTTATCAATTTCATCATCAAGATCTAAAAACTCCGTACTCTTAGAACGCCTTCTAGGTAAAGGAAGATCATATTCAGTTTCATCAAGATTCATATTGCAAAACAAAGATTTAATGGGGGATGCATCAATAACTTTTAGATCTTCATCTTGATTTTCATAGGAATTGGAGGAACACGCTTTAATAAAGGCATCTTTGGAAGCATGCATCCTAGCAGTTCTTTCTTTGCACTCATCAATGGAAATTCTCATAGCTTTGAGAGACTCATTGATATCATGCTTAGGAGGAATAGATCTAAGCTTTAAAGAATCTACCTCAAGAGAAATTCTATCAACGTTCCTAGCAAAATCATCAACTTTAAGCAATTTCTCCTCAAGAAAAGCATTAAAATTATTTTGTGAATTCATAAGCTCTTTAACACTACTCTCAAATTCAGAGGGCATCTTATTAAAATTTCCATAAGAGTTGTTGTAGGAATTTCCACAATTATTAGAAGGATTACAAGGATAAGGCCTAGGATTAAAATTCCCTCTATACGCATTGTTACCAAAATTATTCCTACCAACAAAATTCACATCCATAGATTCATTATTATTCTCAATCAAAGTAGACAAAGGCATATCATTAGGATCAGAAGAAACACTCTTAGTAGCAAATAATTTCATAAGTTCATCCATCTTTCCACTCAAAACATTAATTTCTTCTATCTCGTGCACTTTTTTATTAGTAGATCTTTCGGTATGCCATTGAGAATAATTAACCATAATATTATCTAGAAGTTTAGTAGCATCTCCTAGAGTGATTTCCATAAAAGTGCCTCCCGCGGCCGAATCTAAAAGATTTCTAGAAGCAAAATTCAATCCGGCATAAAAGTTTTGTATAATCATCCACAAGTTCAAACCATGAGTAGGACAATTACGTACCATTAATTTCATTCTCTCCCAAGCTTGTGCAACATGTTCATGATCAAGTTGCTTAAAATTCATAATATCGTTCCTAAGAGAGATAATCTTAGCGGGAGGAAAATACTTAGAGATAAAAGCATCTTTGCACTTGTTCCAAGAATCAATACTATTTTTAGGCAAAGATGAAAACCACGCTTTAGCACGATCTCTAGGTGTAAAAGGAAATAGCTTCAATTTAATGACATCATTATCGACATCTTTTTTCTTTTGCATATCACATAAATCAACGAAGCTATTCAAATGAGTAGCGACATCTTCACTAGGAAGGTCGGCGAATTGATCTTTCATAACAAGATTCAACAAAGCAGTATTGATTTCACAAGATTCAGTATTGGCAAGAGGAGCAACCGGAGTGCTAAGGAAATCATTATTATTGGTATTGGTGAAGTCACACAATTTGGTAGCATCTTGAGCCATCGCGACAAACAAGCAATCCAACACACGAGCAAACAAACGGACGAGGAAAAGGCAACGGGAAAGAGAGGGCGAATAAAACGGCAAGGGTGAAGTTGGGGAGAGGAAAACGATAGGCAAATGGCAAATAATGTAATGCGGGAGATAGGGATTGTGATGGGTACCTGGTATGGTGCTTGACTTGCTCTTGCGTGAGCCTCCCCAGCAACGGCACTAGAAATTCTTCTTGCTACCTCTTGAGCACTGCGTTGGATTTCCCCGAAGAGGAGAGGATGATGCAGCAAAGTAGCATAAGTATTTCCCTCAGTTTTTGAGGACCAAGGTATCAATCCAGTAGGAGGCCACGCACAAGTCCCTCGTACCTGCACAAAACAATAGCTCCTCGCAACCAACACGATTAGGGGTTGTCAATCCCTTCACGGTCACTTACGAGAGTGAGATCTGATAGAGATGATAAATAATATTTTTTGGTATTTTTTTGGTATAGAGATGCAAAGTGAAAAGTAAAAGGCAAAGTAAAAACAAAGCAAGTATTAAAGTGATGGAGATTGATCGATGAGAATAGACCCGGGGCCATAGGTTTCACTAGTGGCTTCTCTCAAGAGCATAAGTATTCTACGGTGGGTGAACAAATTACTGTTGAGCAATTGATGAATTGAGCATAGTTATGAGTATATCTAGGTATGATCATGTATATAGGCATCACGTCCGAGACAAGTAGACCGAAACGATTCTGCATCTACTACTATTACTCCACTCATCGATCGCTATCCAGTATGCATCTAGAGTATTAAGTTAAAAACAGAGTAACGCCTTAAGCAAGATGACATGATGTAGAGGAATAAATTCATGCAATATGATAAATACCCCATCTTGTTATCCTCGATGGCAACAATACAATACGTGCCTTGCAACCCTTTTTGTCACTGAGTAAGGACACCGCAAGATTGAACCCAAAGCTAAGCACTTTTCCCATTGCAAGAACTACCAATCTAGTTGGCCAAACCAAACAGATAATTCGAAGAGACTTGCAAAGATAACTCAATCATACATAAAAGAATTCAGAGAAGATTCAAATATTATTCATAGATAATCTGGATCATAAACCCACAATTCATCGGTCTCAACAAACACACCGCAAAAACAAGATTACATCGAATAGATCTCCACGAGAGAGGGGGAGAACATTGTATTGAGATCCAAAAAGAGAGAAGAAGCCATCTAGCTACTAGCTATGGACCCAAAGGTCTGAAGTAAACTACTCACACTTCATCGGAGGGGCTATGGTGATGATGTAGAAGCCCTCCGTGGTGGATGCCCCCTCCGTGGAGCTCTGAACAGGCCCCAAGATGGGATCTCGTGGATACAGGAAGTTGCGGCGGTGGAATTAGGTTTTGGCTCTGTTCGATCGTTTGGGGTGCGTGAGGTATATATAGGAGGAAGGAGTACGTCGGTGGAGCAACAGGGGGCCCACGAGGCAGGGAGCGCGCCCTAGGAGGGGGCGCCCCCCACCCTCGTGACCGCCTATTTTGTTCCTTGGCATAGGGTCCAAGTCTCCGGGATCACGTTCGGTGAGAAAATCACGTTTCCGAAGGTTTTGTTCCGTTTGGACTCCGTTTGATATTCCGTTTCTTTGAAACACTGAAATAAGCAAAAAACAGCAATTCTGGGCTGGGCCTCCGGTTAATAGGTTAGTCCCAAAAATAATATAAAAGTGGAAAATAAAGCCCAATATAGTCCAAAACAGTAGATAAAGTAGCATGGAGCAATCAAAAATTATAGATACGTTGGAGACAAAAAACAATCAAAAAGTGGCCCCCTCAGGCATCGTCTCGCGTTGATTCTTAAAATCACATATATTCCAAAAAAATCTCCGTAAGTTTTCATCCCATTTGGACTCCGTTTGATATGGATTTTCTGCGAAACAAAAAACATGCAACAAACAGGAACTGACACTGGGCACTGGATCAATATGTTAGTCCCAAAAATAGTATAAAAAGTTGCCCAAAGTATATGAAAGTTGTATGATATTGGCATGGAACAATCAAAAATTATAGATACGACGGAGACGTATCAGTAGTTCAGTAGGGTAGGTCTGAACCTTACAACATTCTCACCACCGTTTTACATTATGTTGCCTCGCTAAAGTAGACGTGGATTGGGGAGTGATCATTATAAAGTATGAGTGACAATGTAGTAAACAAGACCTAAGATAATTAATGAACAACCTAGGCAGAAACTGGTTTGAATGGTGGCAAAGTACAGTGGGGCTTGCATGGGAAATCCATGGTGGTGCACCACTAGTGGTCCGTCCTCTCAGGATCAAAGTGATCAAACGTATTTTCATGTCTAGAAGCTTACATGTGCAGCCACAAGCCATTATGGGCTCTGGCTTAGTTGAGTAGGTAGTGTGACCTCTTCCGAGATAGGCTTGCAGATATAGATTATGGTAGGAGTACCGGCCTATCCGTGGGTTAAGGGGGAATACTTTCGAAAGACTATGTCTCGGTCTTCCGATCATGGAGGTGGTCGAGTCTTGTGGGGAAAAGTGTGCAACCTCTGCAGAGTGTCAACCTAATCGATTAGCTGTGTCCCCGATTACGGACAACTTGAGCATCTAGTAGTGGAAATGCCAGAAGATTTCATCACCCTTAATTAAATCAATTGGGTTTAAATGAAACTTTGGGAATGGATTGAGTTGGGTTTATCAACTCATCCTATGCTATTTTGTAGTAGTAGAATAATATCTTTTATTCTAGGAAAAAACTAGCTTTATGCAAAACTAAACTTAGAGCTTTCCACCAGCCAAATTGCATGTACAAATAGGTTCATTATACTTATGATGTGACTTGCCAGTACATTTAATGTACTGACCTATATGGCTGCAACTTATCAAGTTGCAGATATATCTGACGAGCATTAAGGTGCGATAGGTCGATGTTCTACACTCAACCTTGCTCGTGGAGTTGGACTCATTTACTACTTTACTTCCGCAGTATTTTTTTTATTTGGCATTATGCCCTATTTTGTAACATGTATTGCTCCTGGACTATCGATGTAATAAAGAGATGTGTGTTATTTCTATTATTTCATCGAGTACTGTGTGTGCTAGCAAGTCAATCCAGGGACTAGCATGGTAAGCACAGAGACTTTGACTCTTACCGGATCGAGACGCTACAAGATGGTATCAGAGCACACGTTGACCGTAGGACGAGACTGATACATCTCCAACGTATCTATAGTTTTTGATTGTTCCATGCTATTATATTATCTATTTTGGATGTTTTATATGCATTAATATGCTATTTTATATGATTTTTGGGACTAACCTATTAACTTAGAGCCCATGCCAGTTCCTGTTTTTTTTCTTGTTTTAGAGTTTCGCAAAAAAGGAATACCAAACGGAGTCCAAATGGAATAAAACTTTTGTGATGATTTTTCTTGGACCAGAAGACACCCAGGAGACTTGGAGTGCAAGTCAGAAGAGCCACGAGGCGGCCACAAGGGTGGAGGGCACGCCCCCAACCTTGTGGGCCCCTCGGTGACCCCCTGACCTAGATCTTCCTCCTATATATTCTCAAATACCCCAAAAACTTCTAGGAGAGCCATGAAACCACTTTTCCACCGCCGCAACCTTCTGTACCCATGAGATCTGATACGTCTCCAACGTATCTATAATTTTTTATTGCTCCATGCTATATTATCTACTGTTTTGGGCCATATTGGGCTTTATTTTCCACTTTTATATTACTTTTGGGACAAACTGAGAGAGTCCTGGATTAGGGGGTGTCCGGATGGCCGGACTATAACCTTTGGCCGGACTCCTGGACTATGAAGATACAAGATTGAAGACTTCGTCCCGTGTCCGGATGGGACTTTCCTTGGCGTGGAAGGCAAGCTTGGCGATACGGATATGTAGATCTCCTCCCATTGTAACCGACTCTGTGTAACCCTAGCCCTCTCCGATGTCTATATAAACCGGAGGGTTTTAGTCCGTAGGACGAACAACAATCATACCATAGGCTAGCTTCTAGGGTTTAGCCTCTCTGATCTCGTGGTAGATCTACTCTTGTACTACCCATATCATCAATAATAATCAAGCAGGAGTAGGGTTTTACCTCCATCGAGAGGGCTCGAACCTAGGTAAAAACATCATGTCCCTTGTCTCCTGTTACCATCCGCCTAGACGCACAGTTCGGGACCCCCTACCCGAGATCCGCCGGTTTTGACACCGACATTGGTGCTTTCATTGAGAATTCCTCTGTGTCGTCATCTTTAGGCCCGATGGCTCCTCCGATCATCAACAACGATGCGGTCCAGGGTGAGACTTTTCTCCCCGGACGATCTTCGTATTCGGCGGCTTTGCATCATGGGCAATTCGCAGCCATCCGGAGCAGATTGAAAGCTGCGCCCGCCATCGAGTCAGATTTGAAGTTTGAACTACACGGCTGACGTCCGCGGAGACTTGATCTTCGACGGGTTCGAGCCACAGCCAAGCGCGCCGCACTGTCACGATGGGCATGATCTAGCTCTGCCGCCGAAAAGTGCCACGAGGTCGCGCATTGTCCGCTCCGACCCTTAGCTCGGAGCCGACTGCGCCAATCGAGGATGGGTGGCTGGACACCGCCTCGGGGGCTGCAATCTCTACGGCGATCAAGCCGAACACCAGCCTTGTCCTTTGCGAAGCTCGGGACTCCAAGGTGCCGGACTCCTCTCCGGACTCCGAACCTTCCGCGCCCCTGCCAATCGAATCCAATTGGGCGCCGATCATGGAGTTTGCCGCCGCGGACATCTTTCAGCACTCGCCCTTCGGCGACATCCTGAATTCGCTAAAGTCTCTCTCTTTATCAGGAGAGCCCTGGCCGGACTATGGTCAGCAAGGTTGGGATGTGGACGATGAAGAAATTCAAAGCCCACCCACCACCCACTTCGTAGCCACTGTCGATGATTTAACCGACATGCTCGACTTCGACTCCTAAGACATCGACGGTATGGACGCCGATGTAGGAGACGACCAAGAACCAGTGCCTACAGGGCACTGGAAGGCCACCTCATCATACGACATATACATGGTGGACACCCCAAAAGAAGGGAAAGGCGATGGAACAACGGAGGATGACCCCTCCAAGAAGCAGCCTAAGCGCCGGCGTCAGCGGTGCCGCTCTAAATCCCGCCAAAGCAAAAACGGCGATTCCGGCACGGGAGATAATAACACCCCGGATAGTGCCGAAGACAACCCCCTCCAGCAGGATTCAGCACAGGAGGATGGAGAAGCCAGCCCTCATGAGAGAGCGGCAGACAGAGAGGTAGAGGACTATAATTACATGCCTCCCTCCGAAGACGAGGCAAGCCTCGACGACGACGAATTTGTCATGCCTGAGGATCTCGTCGAACAAGAGCGTTTCAAACGCAGGCTTATGGCCACGGCGATCAGCCTCAAGAAAAAACAGCAACAGCTTAGAGCTGACCAAGACTTGCTAGCCGACAGATGGACTGAAGTCCTTGCGGCCGAAGAGTACGAACTCGAACGCCCCTCCAAGAGCTACCCAAAGCGCAGGCTGCTACCCTGATTACAGGAGGAAGCACCTAAACCTACATCACCAGTGCACGACGCGGCCGACCGACCACCTCGTGGCCGCGACAGAGAGGCCTCTCAGCCCTCCACTCAAGCCGCACCCCGGCGTCGCTCCAAAAATACCAAGGCACGGGGAAATGCGCCAGACCTACGAGATATATTGGAGGACAAGGCAAGGCAAACAAAATCGATCTACGGATTGCATGGGCGCCCCACGACACGTGACGATAACCGTCATGTCGGATATGGCAATTCCGGTCGGGCCGAACACAGTAGACAAAGCTCATTTGAGCTACGTCGTGATATAACCCAGTACAGAGGCGCCGCACACCCACTATGCTTCATAGATGAAGTAATGGATCATCAAATCTCCGAGGGTTTCAAACTCGTAAACATCGAATCATACGATGGCACAACAGATCCTGCGGTATGGATCGAGGATTATCTCCTTCATATCCACATGGCCTGCGGTGATGATCTACATGCCATCAAATACCTCCCACTCAAGCTTAAAGGACCAGCTCGGCATTGGCTTAACAGCTTGCCAGCAGAGTCAATTGGTTGTTGGGAGGACCTGGAAGCCGCATTCCTCGACAATTTCCAGGGCACCTATGTGTGACCACCAAACGCTGATGACCTAAGCCACATAATTCAGCAGCCAGAGGAATCGGCCAGACAATTCTGGACACGGTTCCTAACTAAGAAAAATCAAATAGTCGACTGTCCGGACGCAGAGGCCCTCGCAGCCTTCAAACATAACATCCGTGACGAATGGCTTGCCCGGCACCTAGGACAGGAAAAGCCGAAATCCATGGCAGCCCTCACAACACTCATGACCCGCTTTTGCGCGGGAGAAGACAGCTGGCTAGCTCGTACTAATAACATGACCAAGAGCCCTGGTAATTCGGATACCAAGGACAACAATGGCAGGTCGCGTCGCAACAAGCACAAGCACCGCATTAACGGCGATAATGCTGAGAATACGGCAGTTAATGCCGGATTCAGAGGCTCTAAATCAGCGGACAAAGCCATTTAAAAGAAATACTCCAGGCCCATTCAGTTTGGACCGAATACTCGATCGCTCGTGCCAGATACACGGCACCCCCGAAAAACCAACCAACCACACCAACAGGGATTGTTGGGTGTTCAAGCAGGCAGGCAAGTTAAATGCCGAAAACAGTGACAAGGGGTTGCATAGCGATGACGAGGAGGAGCCTCGAGCGTCGAACAATAGGGGACAGAAGGGCTTCCCCCCACAAGTGCGGACGGTGAACATGATATAGGCAACCCACATACCCAAAAGGGAGCGGAAGCGTGCACTCAGGGACGTATATGCGTTGGAGCCAGTCGCCCCAAAGTTCAACCCATGGTCCTCCTGCCCGATCACTTTTGATCAAGGACCACCCACTAGCATCCGCCATGGCGGATTCGCCGCATTGGTTCTAGACCCAATCATTGACGGATTTCACCTCACTAGAGTCCTTATGGATGGCGGCAGCAACTGAACCTGCTTTATCGGGATACAAAGTCACGAAAAATGGGCATAGATCCTCAAGGATTAAACCCACAAAGACGACCTTTAAAGGCGTCATACCAGTGTAGAGGCCAACTGCATGAGCTCGCTTACACTTGAGGTGGTCTTCAATCCCGGATAATTTCCGAAGCGAGGAGTTAATCTTTGACATAGTCCCGTTCAGCAGTGGCTATCACGCACTACTCGGACGAACCGCATTTGCAAAGTTCAATGCGGTGCCGCACTACGCATACCTCAAGCTCAAGATGCCAGGCCCTCGAGGAGTCATTACGGTCAATGGAAACACCGAACGCTCTCTCCGAACGGAGGAGCATACGGCGGCCCTCGCGGCGGAAGTACAAAGTAGCCTCTCAAGGAAATTCTCGAGTCCGGCTATTAAACATCCGGACACCGCTGCGCGCCGGAGTAACCTACAACAAGACCGCCTGGCACGTTCCTAGCACGCGTAGCAATGCGGCCCCAACCCCAGCCCTCGCGAAATTGCGAAACCAGTACTACGTGTACATAATTACGCTCTGGAAATACCATGGGCATAGGGGGAGGGGCACGACCACGGCGTGCCCAAAATGCGGCTCAACCGCACTAGGGGCTCCCGATTTTGTCATTATTTTTTTCTTACTTTCAGGACTTCACTCTCCGGAAGGCCTGTCCGGCAGTACAATCGCCGAACACACGATGCAACAACCAGGGAGGCAGAAAGCTACGTCGAGTGTCCAGGTGGTCTTATAACGAGCAGTATACTTGTTTCACATATCATCCCGCAGCTCGCCCCTGGAGGGGGACATGTCAAATAGTCCCATCTCTTGCTTATCGCACTATTTGTATCTTTCTGCTTTTACCGCAGACTTTTCGAATAAACAATACATAGCTTTTGTCTATTATTGCATTCCTTTTCTATGTAAATATGTTCAGTTATGACATTATGCAACCGTACACTTTGGTACGGCCAATACACCAGGGGCTTAAGTACCCCAGAATATTGTGTGAGAAGTCCGAACACTCTCACGAAAAGGCACCCGAACTTATAGCATTATATGCATCGGCTCTGAATCATGTCTTGGGTCAATAGTTGGGTTTGCCCGGCTCCCATGTTTTGGTACCTTACGTTCCATTATATCGGCTAAGGTAGCGCTAGGAGAACTACTGCGATTGTGCCCCGGTTGAGCTGGGTTAAGCACCTCAGTAGAGAAAGCTAAAACTGACCGTCATGATAGGGCGAGAGTTGGTCGCTGTTCGAGAGGTTTCGAGTCCATAAAGACTTATGCCGCTTAGAGCGAGGAGTCGTCTTTGTCCGGCCTAGGCGTGGATAGCACCCCGAACTCGGTCTTCCGAATACTAGGGGCTTCGCCGAAATTTAAAATTATAGAATTCTATGGCTAAGTGAGAGTGATAAAGCATTATAGTCCGATTGCCTTGTTCGTTGTGCTGAGCGCCTCCCTCGAAGGACCCAATAATGGGAACAAGAGCGCCAGGTTTATCCCAACACCCCAAAGACTCGTGGCATGGGGGCGTGTTTACGACTCGCCATCTCTCGATTTAATAAACGGCCGCATGTAAGGTAATATTTTAAATTCAACAAGCGTTGCTTAGCGCGTATGAACAAGTTTTCAGCGCACAGGATAACACGAGCGAGTTTACTCAAAAATTACATCCTTGGAACATTCATCCGCTACAAAGCGGGCACCCTTCAGGACGCCCTCATAATACACTCGGGCTTGCGATGCTCCTTGCCCTGCGGTGGCCCATCTGTCACCAGCTTCTCAGCATCCATCTTGCCCCAGTGCACTTTAACACGGACAAGGGTCCTACGGGCACCTTCGATGCATACGGAGCGCTTGATGACTTCAAGTCGTGGACAGGCATCCACCAGCCGCCTCACCAGCCCAAAGTAGCTCCCAGGCATGACCTCCCAGGCCATAGCCGGACTATAAGGCCCTTCATGGCCTGTTCGGCCACCTTATGGAGCTCGACCAGCTGCTTCAGTTGGTATCTCAAGGGCACCGGGTGTCCAGCCTCATCATACTGAGACTAGAACACCTTCTCCGTTGAGCTCCCCTCCTCGGCCCGGTAGCAGGCGGCAGCGTCGGACACACTGCAAGGCAGATCTGCGAACGCTCCTGGAGCGCTCCGGACTCGGGTAAGTAACAAGTAATTCACTTTCACGTGCTTGCTTTGCATAAAGAATGCCTTACCCGCCGCTATCTTCTTCATCGCCTCAATTTCCTGGAGGGCTTTTTGGGCTTCGGCCTTGGCAGATTTGGCGCTCTCAAGGGTAGAGGCAAGCTCGGACTCTCGAGTCTTTGAGTCAAGCTCCAAACTCTCGTGTTTCTTCACGAGAGCCTGGAGCTCTTGCTGCACCTCCGCCACCCGCGCCTCCTGCTTTTCTCGCTCGATACGCTCCACGGCCGCATTTTCTTCAGCCTTGGACAGCGCTTCCTTCAGGGTTGCCACCTGGGTTGTGGCCCCTGTAATACTCTCGTTGGTCCTGTCATTTTTTGCAACCACATCTTTTTATATATTTACATAAGGTATTACTTACCTTCCTTGTCCTCGAGCTGCTTCTTGGCAAGGCCGAGCTCGTTCTCGGACCGCTCGAGGCTCTGCTTAAATGCATCGACCTCCGCAGTCAGTGCGGCAGAGGTCAGCAGCGCAGCCTGCATGCCCATATTGACATACTTATGTTAGACTCCTGCGTATATCTTTTTGATCCTCAGTTCGGCTTTTCTTTCCGAACACCAAACTGAGCATCAGGGGCTACTTTCTATGCGGTAATATTTTTACATATCTTAAATACATACCTCAAAGCCTGTTAGAAGGCTGGCACAGGCTTCAGTCAGCCCGCTCTTGGTGGACTGAACCTTCTGGATCACCGCACTCATAATAGTGCGGTGCTCCCCATCGATGGAGGCTCCGTTAAGCACCTCCAGCAGATTATCCGGTGCCTCCGGTTGGATGGAGGTCACCGGTGTCGTAGGCTTGCCCTTCTTACTAGGGGGTCGCCTACCGGACTCCGGAACCACTGAAGGTTCCGGTGCGGTGTACGGCCCAGGGCCGGACTTGGAGCCCTTGGGGGTTTTTGTCCCCTTTGCGCCTGGAGTCCGGGAGGTCGCCTTGCGGCGCCTCCAGGACCACCTCCTCCTGGCTTGGACCCTTTTGGGACTACACCTCGGCATCATCCGCAGCGCGAGGGGAGGAGGCGGCCGGAAGTGAAGTGCTATTCACATCCGACGAGCTTAAGGAGCCGCTCGACGACACGGCGACCTGGGCTCAGGGCGGACTGCATGATTATATTCGGCGTCAGAAGATACTGTGCAACAGAGGAACGCCATGAGTTATTCTGGTATCCGGATACTTACGATTTTGCCAGGGGCTTGGCCCTGGATGGCCACTCCTCTTCACTGTCGTCGGTGTTGGTGGAGTAGTCCGGAGGAAGGGTCCTTCCCTTCTTGGACCCTCCGGCCCCCCCAGTTGGGGCGGCCCTCCTTTTCTTCTCTCCCCCCGCTGGGGGAGAGACCTCTCTTTCCTCCTCCTCATTTGTGTGGGAGGAGTCCGCCTTGGAGTCATCGGACGATGAGTCCGACACCACCAGGCACCGGGAACTCTTTCGAGTTCGGAGAGACCTCTCTTTCCTCCTCCTCGTTTGCGTGGGAGGAGTCCGCCTCGGAGTCATCGGACGATGAGTCCGACACCACCAGGCACCGGGAACTCTTTCGAGTTCCCGTGGCCTTCTTCTGGGCCTTCTTCTCCGGCACCACGTAAGGTGCCGGAACCAGCAGCCCTGTCAAGCGGGCGTCCGCTGGGTCTTCGGGTAAGGGAGCCGGACAGTCAATCTATCCGTACGTCTTCTGCCAATCCTGTCAAAGCTAAGGGAGTTTAGATCCCGCATAGGGTCAAACTATGAGAAACAAGTATCCTGTAAAGGGTAAAATAGCTTACCGCGTTGGCTTGATGCTGCGCGCTGAATCCGCGATCGTCGGTAGCAGATGCGGGAGCCTCGGCGCCCTTGAACAGCACCTTCCAGGCATCTTTGTACGTAGTGTCGAAGAGCCTGCTCAGGGTTCGGTGTTGTGCCGGATTAAACTCCCACAAGCTAAAAGCCTGTTGTTGGCATGGGAGGATCCGGCGGATGAGCATGACCTGGACTACATTGACGAGTTTGAGCTTCTTGCTCACCAGGTTTTGGACGCAGGTTTGAAGTCCGGTCAGCTCTTCCGAATTACCCCACGACAGGCCCTTCTCTTTCCAGGAAGTGAGCCGCGTGGGGATGCCAGATCGGAATTCGGGGGCCGCTGCCCATTTAGGGTCACGCGGCTCGGTGATGTAGAACCATCCCGATTGCCACCCCTTTATGGTTCTACGAAGGAGCCCTCGAGCCATAGGACGTTGGGCATCTTGCCCACCATGGCACCTCCGCACTCCGCTTGGCGGCCGCCCACTACCTTCGGCTTGACATTGAAGGTCTTCAGCCATAAGCCGAAGTGGGGCTGGATGCAGAGGAAGGCCTCGCACACGACGATGAAAGCCGAGATGTTGAGGATGAAGTTCGGGGCCAGATCGTGGAAATCCAGGCCATAGTAGAACATGAGCCCCCGGACAAATGGGTGAAGTGGGAAACCTAGTCCGCGGAGGAAATGGGTGAGGAACACCACCCTCTCAAGGGGCCTGGGGGTGGGGATGAGCTGCCCCTTATCTGGGAGCCGATGCGCGACATCATTTGTTGGGGAAGCTGATCGTGGCCCACGAACACCTATGGGACCTGGGTCCCTTGTGGTTCGGAGGGGGCGGAGATTGCACGAAGAGCGGATCGAGGCGATGCACACGAGCAGATTTACCCAGCTTCGGAGCTCTCCGCAGAGATAATACTCCTACTGCTGCTTTGTGGATTATATTGTGTTCTTGCTAGGGAGCAATGACGGCTACAAAACCTCGAGAGAGAGAGCCGCTTGCGGAGGAATTGCATGGACCTCTAGGATCGGCAAGAAGGAAGCGATCTTGGCGGAGAGTTGCGCAGCAAGTGGGAGGAGGAGAGCTGACTGGTGTTGGATCTTAGAGGAGGAGCCACAGCCTTTCACCGCCTCGCGCTGCCCCCATAGTTCAAGGGTAACGATTGGAGCAACTTGGCGCCAGAGGACGACAAGTTGAAGATTGCCACGACTAGGATTTTGTGTCTCCGCAAGCGGGGCTTACCGTAGGAGCAGTTGGCGCGACTTCCTTCGCCACCGCATTGCGCCTTTGCAGGAGAGAGGAGGCCTGCTTGGGAATTCCGAACGCGGATATCATGAGGCTGCGCCCAGTGTCTGAATTGGAATTTTACTACCTTGGAGCTTGACGGCATGCTACGGGAATTGTTCAAGCCTCAAGCGGATAACCCGGGTGGTGCATGTTGCCGAGGGAGTTGTGCCTTGTGCAACAACTCGTCGCTTGACAACATCCGCGATAATGCCGTTGTGCGATTCCCATGGAATCGCTCCAACTTGGCAGAGCCCGCCGATGACGTCGTGCAGCAGTTCTTCGACAACTTGGTTGAAGTGCCGATCCGCTACGGACGAGGCGAGGCGGCTCACCCGCGACACCACCGATCGGAGATGGCGCGCATCGCCACGAGGTTGGAGGAGGCTGCAGAGGCTGCTGCCGCCGGCGTATTTGGGTTTACTGTCGAGGAGGCGGAGACGGCCGAGGCGGCAAGCCTTGCCGACCGAGAAGAGTTTGTCGCCGAGGAGGAGCAGATCGAGCCCGTCAACGAGCCGAGCGATCCTGCCGGGGGCGCCTCTCCTCCGCCGTCAAGTAGCTTGCCGCAGGAGGAGCCCGCTGCCCCGCCAAGGAGACGCCTCCGGAAGACTGGAGAAGTGGCGGGGGGGGGGCATACGGTCCAACAGCCGCCTCGCCGCCCGACGCGCTCTACCGCGGGAAGCATCTGCAGCTGGAGCGCCTCATTCCGCCACGGCGACGGGCGCGGGGTCTTCGAGTCGCGCCCTGCACCCGCCAAGCGTCCGAGGGAATCTTCTCCCCCAATCTGTCGCGCCGGAGCGGAGTTTGATCTTTCCGCCCTCAGCTCCGAGGAAGAAGAAGAAGAGTAAGATCTTGTCGTTGCTACTTGTAATCTTCCAATTTATTGTTTTATCTTATATCTGACTGGTTTCACTCTGAACCTTCTTCTTCAGGACGTTAGCTCAGAGGGCGTCGAAGAGGGCCAAGACGCCGGTGGTTGTCGTTTTAGATGACTCCCCTGTGGCGACAGGGGGCACGTCTGGAACTCCCTTGCCGGACCCGGCAACCCTTCAACAGAGCAGCCCCCAGCACAGCCCCCAGCGTAAGTGTCTGGTATACTTCTCATGTTTGGGTGTGCTTGGGTGCTTCTCCGTTACTGATATCTGGTTTGTTGAATTGTGTAGGAGCAGAGCAGCCTCATCAGGAAGCACCGGAGGTCACTCCCAGTTCTGCTTGCTTCAACTCGCGCCAAGGGAGAACTCTCCGCCAAGGGAGCGCTCTCCGGCAAGGGAGGCCTCTCCGACAAGGGGAGCTTCTCCGACAAGGACCAGCGCCGACGACCCTCCGGTTGTGGAGACCGTGGCAACAGATCCCATTGCAGGTGATTTTCTTGTCTGGAAACATCCCTTGGATTCTCTTCTTTTGTTCTTCTCTTTCGAACATTCGCTTGACTTGTGCTTTCTTCTTCTGACAGCAGATCCATCTGCCGGGGATCCGATGGAGACTGAAGCTGCCGGCGAGGAGGATGCTCGCGGCAAAAATGTCGACGCCGCCAACATGGAGGAGGAGGATGGCGCTGACGTGCCTGCCGGCGAGGAGGCCGCCAAGGCTGCTGGCGCAGGGGCTGGGGAGGAATCTGGCGATCGCACTGACGGCCCTGAGGCCGCAGGAGCGTCAGGCGCTGCACCGACCGCCGATCCTCCCGCTACCGATGCCGCACCAGACTCCGAAGAGCCCCAGTCCGGCGCCTACCTGAAGGCCGGCGAGGGTGTCTTTATTAAGCTCCCATGGACATCAAGCTCCAGGGCACCGGCCGAAGGGGAGACCTTCGATGCGGAACTGCTTGCCTCCGCCGGGCTGTCGCTGGTTCATGCCCCGAGAAGCAGCAACGGTGAGCCTGAGGAGGAGCAGCTGCTAAGGAAGTTGTTGTCGCTCTACCGCGCCCGACAGGCCAAGCTGGAGTCTAGGGAGGCGCTTGTCACGAGGGCGGGAGCTGACTTGGAGAAACGCGCGGAAGAGCTCCGGTGCGCCAACAAAGAAACTCTCCGGGATATAGCAGAGGCGCTGGAGCAGCTTGCTGAGGAGCGCACGGCCTTCATCTTGGAGAAGGGCGAGGTCGAGGAGCAGCAGAGGCTTGCCGGCAAGAAGCTCTCCACGCGAGAAGGTGAGCTGGCGCAGCGGAAGATCAACCTCGACAGCTATGAGGAAGATCTCGCATGCAGCAAACGATTGGCGGGCCACTTCAGGAGGCAAAGATGCTGCTGCGGCGGCTGCCGAGGCCACCAAGAGGGAATTGGAGACGAGGTGGCTCAGCCGAGTCCACCTCCGTAAAAGTGCCGAGGAGGTCGCCGGGTTGAAGCGCGCGTGAGAAGGACGCTTACACCCTCGGCGAGCTGCAGGGTCGTTTAGCTGAAAAGATCAAGGAGATCGATGCCGCCAAGGACGCCAAGGCGGATCTGGAGCTGAAGCTGACCACGCTGACGGAGACGTTGAACGGCGCCAAGGATCGGGAAACGGGCCTGCTGGAAAAGATCAAGGCCACCGAGGAGTTGCTGTCGAATGCTGTGACCGCCCAGAATAATCTTCGAGACAGCATAATGCACTGGACAGAAGGTCTTGTGGACACCGCCGCCGGCATCCATAATGAGCTGATGGAATTGGGGATGACAGATCTTGGATACTCCACCGACGAGAACCTCCAACCCAGCGTCAAGCTCAGCCTATTCTTCAAAGGCGTGTTGGCGGGTATCCAGCGGCTCCGGGAAGAGATTCCAAAGCAACTGGCGGAAGAATCGCGTCAAGTCTGCGCCGAGGCTCTCCAGAAGGTGTTGATGAAGGTGGCCTTCCGCAACCCAGGCGTCGACTTCACCAAAGCCCTCAAGTCCCTGCCTCCATCCGCCGATGTTGAAGCGCTCAAGGCCCTTGTCGCACCCATCGTGGACAGGGTGAGCGGGGTTAAGAGGCTCGAGGGCGACCGCGTGGACTAGGCCGCCAAGTCTATCTTTCTCTTGTCGCTGTAGATCATGTTTAGGTAAAAAGTCTATTAGATCCGCGACAAGTTATTATGTAATATACACTATCTTAGGCAATCGAATGCAATGTTATTTCCTTTACTCGATTTCTTCCTTTGTATGTTTATACCCTACGCTTTCAGGAGAACTTGTCGGTCACGAACACCTTTGCCGCGAAGCGCCGAGTGCGGAACTTCAGCAGCCTGCTGGCGATGCCGCCTCCGACAAGCAACCTTGTCGCAACTAGTTGCAGCACACTTAAGTTGTTGAGCGGACTCGAAACAAAGTAAGGGCGCAAGCTAGTCATGAGTCGGTTCCTCCGTGCACAGGTTTTCCATACAAAGTACTATCGTTCGAGGAAAATAACTTAAAAATTTAAAACTGGTCATTTAAACTTAGCAACTTAGCTTCTCTGTTGTCCATTTCCCGGCAAGGCGACAATTCCTCGAGCGATGCTTGGCGGCCCACACTATTATCTTCTCCTTCCCCCCCGATTAACTTGTGGGTGGATGAACCTTCTTCTTGTTTGAGAAGAAAGAAGAGAAAATAAAGTTATGGAGCCTAGTGGCTCGTTATCGCTTACCGGGTGTGGATGCTGCACAAAATGTTAGTAAACACATGCATATATGATTATGAGGGAATGTATTGACAAGTTGTGCGCAACACATAGGCTTTACTGATGCACGGGGTCTGCGCCCGGCTTTGTACAAAGGATTACATGCAACAGCGGCAAGACTTGTACAAAAGAGTGGTTGCCGGAACGGGTCCCGGCAACCGCGCCTTATGGGTAAAACTTGCGAAGATGCTCTATATTCCAGGAATTGCTCACCGGAACGCCATCTTCGGTCTCAAGGCGGACAGCGCCGGGCCTAGTGACTCGTTTCACCCGATAAGGGCCTTCCCACTTTGGCGTCAACTTGTTGGAATTCTTGGCGGACTGAACGCGCCGAAGAACAAGGTCGCCTTCCTCGAAGCTTCTGGCATTAACTTTGCGGCTATGATAGCGATGCAAAGCTTGCTGATAACGAGCAGCTCGTCAAAGAGCTCAAGACGATCTTCCTCGAGGAGCATCGCGTCATCTTGTCGCAGCTGCTCTTGCTCAAGCTCATCATAAGCGAGCACTCGTGGTGACCCGTATCTGAGTTCTGTGGGGAGAACTGCCTCGCTCCATAGACTAGAGCGAAGGTGTCCGCCGGTGGCTCGATTTGGCGTCGTCTGATTGACCAAAGAACCACCGCAGCTCCTCGATCCAGCTTCTTCCGCACTTGTGCAGCCCGTCAAGGTTCTGGTCTTGAGTCCCCACAGACTTCAGCGTTTGCTCTCTCGCTTGACCGTTGCTTCTCGGATGAGCAATGTATAAAGCAGATCTTGGCGCCAAGATCTTGGGCGTCTCGCATGAAGGTGCGGCTCGTGAACTGTGTGCCGTTGTCGGTGATGATCCGTTAGGAATCCCAAAACGGCAAACAATTGACTGAAGAACTTGATCGCCGATCGTGCTTGTCACCTTCCTCACTGGTTCCACTTCCGGCCACTTTGTGAACTTGTCGATTGCAACGTACAAGTACTCAAAGCCCCCGACAGCTCGGGGGAAGGGGCCGAGGATGTCGAGCCCCCAGACCGAAAAGGGCCAGGATAAAGTGATTGTCTAGAGAGCTTGAGCTGGTTGGTGTATCTGTTTGGAATGGAACTGGCATGCCTCACACTTGGTTACTTGTGCAGTTGCATCCTGGAGGGCTTCTGGCCAGAAGAAACCTTGCCGGAAAGCTTTGCCGACAAGTGCTCTTGCGCCGATGTGGTGACCACATATGCCTCCATGTATCTCTGCCAACAGCTTTTGTCCATCTTCCCGGCAAATGCACTTCAATTTCACTCCGTTGAGCCTTCTTCTGTACAAGATGTTGTCAACAAACTGGTACATACTTGACTGCCGGGCTACTTTTTCCGCTTCTTCTTGCTCTTCGGGAAGTTCTCCTGTCTGAAGGAAATGGACGATTTGCTGCGCCCATGCTGGAGCCTGTGGCTCGACAACAAGGACCAAAGGCTCATCTACCACTGTGGGAACATTAGCTTCCACGGCAAGAACCTGTGGTTCTGCCGGAGCTTGATGATCCCCGGTAAGCTTGCCGGAGCAAAACTTGTCGGGAGCGTCTGCTTCAACGAGACAACCCACAGGGTTTGTCGGAGCAGACTGCTCCTCAGTGATATTTGTATTGATTTTAGGGACCTTCTTGGCGGCGGCTCCAGGGAGCTCTGCCGGAAAGTAGTCACCGGAAACCAATTTTCTCTTCTTGCTCATCTGTTGGCGGTGTTACGGTTGGTGAGTCGACTTGAGCACAAAAATTCCTGGTTCCACAGGTAACTTAAGTGCGGCACATTTGGAGAGGCCATCAGCTATATCATTACGAGCTCTTGGGCGTGTTCCATTTGCAGGCCTTCAAAGTGCTCTTCTAGCTTCCTCACTTCATCGACGAGGCTTCCATCAACGGACTCGATAATCTTTATTTACTTGGCGGACGACAAGTTGCGAGTCCCCCCTGACAATGAGCTTCTTGATCCCAAGGTCTACCGCAATCCTGAGACCGGCAAGCAAACCTTCATACTCTGCAGTATTGTTTGTTGCTTGTTCCTTGGGAAAGTGCATCTAGACTATGTACTTGAGGTGCTCTCCGGTGGGTGCGATAAGCAACACGCCGGCACCGGCGCCTTGCAGCAAGAAGGCACCATCGAAGTACATCAGCCACTCTTTATTTGCCTCCTTGACGGGGATGCTTGTCTCTGGAATTTCTTCATCTTGTGTCGGCGTCCATTCTGCTATGAATTCTGCCAATGCTCTGCTCTGGATAGTTGAAGTGGTTTCAAACTTGAGACCAAAGCTTGACAGTTCCAGTGCCCACTCGACAATCCTGCCTGTTGCTTCTGGATTTTGTAATATCCTTTTCAACGGAAAGCGAGTGACAACTGTTATCTCATGTGCTTGGAAATAATGGCGCAACTTTCTCGAGGCCATGAGGAGGCCGAAAAGCAACTTTTGCACGCCAGAGTACCTTGACCTAGCCCCTTGCAGAAGGGAACTGACAAAGTACAATGGGCGCTGCACCATCTTCTTCTGTGTCTTGTCGCAACCCTGCGCTGATCTGTCCTTGTCAGGACCAGAGCTTGACGGCGAAGCCCCTTGCTTGTCGCTGGATGCGTCTGCCTCGGTTGCCGGCTCATCATCTGCCTCCCTCTCTGCTACTAACGCAGCACTAACCACTTGATTGGTTGCCGCTATATACAGCAACAACTTCTCTTGTGGCCTAGGTGCGACAAGTATTGGAGCGGAGGACAGTATCTCTTCAAGTCTCTGCAGCGCAGCCTCCGCCGGAGTCCATTTCATTGGACCTGCCTTTTTCAAAATCTTGAAAAACGGCAGGGCGCGCTCAACAGACTTAGAGATGAACCTGCTGAGAGCAGCCACGCAACCGGCAAGCCTTCTGACATCCTTGACGCGCTTTGGTGCTTCAATCTGCTCAATGGCCTTGATCTTGTCGGGATTGGCTTCAATTCCCCGCTGAGACACAAAGAACCCGAGAAGCTTGCCGGAAGGGACTCCAAACACGCACTTCTCGGGGTTGAGCTTGAGGTTGATCTTGCGCAGATTTGCAAATGTTTCATCGAAATCCTGAACCAGAGTTGCTCTGTCCTTGCTCTTGACCACTATGTCATCCATGTAGGCTTCTACATTTCTGTGTATCTGTGGCTCAAAGGCATCATGGACTACCCTTGCAAAGGTTGAACCGGCATTCTTCAAACCGAAAGGCATCCGTATGAAGCAGTACGTGCCACATGGTGTAATGAGTGCGGTTTTCTCTTCATCTTCTTCTGCCATGAAGATCTGATGGTATCCCGAATATGCATCAAGAAATGAAAGCAGATCACATCCAGCCGTGGAGTCAACAATCTGGTCGATACGCGGCAAGGGAAATGGGTCTTTGGGACAAGCTTTATTAACATCAGTGAAGTCAATACAAAGTCTCCATTTCCCATTAGCCTTGCGTACAACTACCGGATTGGCCAACCACGTGGGATGGAGGACTCCTCTGACAAGCCATGCTGCTTCCAACTTCTTGATTTCTTCTGCTATGAACTCTTGGCGCCCACCTGCTGCTTCCTAACTTTTTGCTTGACGGGCCGCGCGGTGAGGACAGACAGCTAGGTGGTGCTCAATTACTTTCACAGGAACACCGGGATGTCGATGGTTGCCATGCAAACACATCGACATTCGCCCGCAGGAAAGCAACGAGCTCGCTTTCCTATTTAGGATCAAGCGTGGCACTGATGGTGAAGGTACCACCAGTGTCGTCCTCCTTGGCGGGCACCTTCTTGGTCTTCGGCGGAGCTGCCATCGTCTTCTTGCACTTGCCGGTGGAGCTCGATGGTGCGTCCTCGACGGTAGCGCAGCACTCCGAAGAGGTGCGCTTGCCGGAGTGGGCAACAGAGCTCTTGCCGGACTTGGTGGTCTTCTTCTTCCCCCCGGGAGCTTCATCGGCAAGTGGTTTGCTATCTATTGCGGCTGCCGCATCCCGGTAAATCTTGTCGGCGCAGATAAGCGCATCCTTCTTGTCGCCGTGGACAGAAATGACGCTTATCGGGCCGGGCATCTTGAGTAGGTTGTAAGCATAATGAGAGGCGGCCATGAACTTGGCGAGTGCTGGACGGCCAAGTATGCCATTGTAGGGCAATAGGAAATCGGCAACGTCAAACGTGACCCTCTCAGTTCTGAAGTTGAGCTCGCTGCCGAATGTTACCGGCAACGTGATCTTCCCTTTGGGCTTGCTCCTTCCTGGGTTGATTCCTTGAAAGTACCAGTTTCTTGAGCTCATTGTCGTGGATTTGAAGCTTCGGAGCACCGCAGAGGAGATCAAATTCAGGCCGCCCGCCGTCAACCAAGCATCTTTGTGACCTTGAGGTTGCGGATGGTTGGTGAGACCAACATCGGCAAGCACCCGACCGCAGATGACGCGATCAGGGTGATCCTCAATGTCGAAGATGATGGGCGTCTTGACCACTTCGAGGTTTGCGTGACTCTATGGATGGTTCTGCTGCATTGACCTCACGCATCCATCGCTTGAGTTGGCGGTGCGAGGTATGCGAGACGCACCGCCGTCAACGCAAAGGACCTCCGTTGCCTTCTCGAACTCCTGCTCGTCGCCTTCATCGCCTTCCATGTCCTCGCCATCTTCATCTTCGTCTTCTTCCTTGTCGCGCCGCTGGGAGGTCTGTCACCTTGCCGCTGCTTGGCCTTGCCACAAGGCGCCCTCCCGGCGGGTCTCTTCTTACTTGCTGCACCTGCACCTTCCTGGGCCTTCTCCTTGTCTCGCCGCTCGTATTCAGCTTTCTGTAGCTCAACAAGTTGCTCGACTTTCTTGCAGCTCTGGAGATCGTGGCCCTTGGTGCGGTGGATCTTCAAGATTGCTTGTTGGAGCTGTCAGGCTTGTCGGCGGCCGCCACAGCTTGGCGGTCGGCGTCAGCGGCAACCTCCTTGCCGGAGCCGCTAGCCTTAGCCTTGCCGGTGCCACCTCCGCTGCCGGACTGCTCGACAACTAGTACTTCTTGGTTTTTCTTCTTTCTGTTGTTTCGCCGCCGGCTCTTCCTTGTCGGGGCGATCTCCTCACTGCCGACTCTGCTCCCACATTCTCTCCTCGAGTCTTCTTCCTTCTTCAGCGCGGCACACTTGTCGACCAGTATGAGAGCTCACGACGTCTTTCACTTTGCACATCGCCATCTCCTCCTCATCCTGCGGTTTCGTACATTCGATGAAATGCACCGATCACCGCGTAGGGTGGACGTCTGGGATGTTGTAGTGCACTCGATGAATCTCTGGATGAACTTGCGCAGGACTCTCCTCCTTCCGGGCAAGCAGGTGGAGGTCACTCTCCTAGCCATGAGGCTTGTGGTCACCGTGAAGGCGCCAACAAACTGGTGGCACAAATCTGCCCAAGAAGAAATAGAGCCATCCGCAAGTGCATGAGCCAGATCCGACGCTTGGCTTGAGCACCGGGGAAAGTAGTTGGCGAGGATCTTGTCGTCTCGTCCCCCCGCGGCCTGTACCGCGATGGTGTAGATGCTGAGGAACTCCGATGGGTGTGTCCTGCCATCATACTTCTCCGGCACATCTGGTTTGAAGTTTTTCTTGTCGGGCCACCGGACTTGCCGCAGCTCACGAGTGAACGCAGGGCAACCTATCACAGTCGGACAAGTCGCTGGTTCCCCTGGCGCATGCATATCGACAGTGGGCCCGGCGCGTTGGTCAGATTGACGGCGCGCTTCTCTTCGGCGCTCGATACGGGTTCGAGCGTCTTCTTCTTGCCGCTCTCGAAGAACTTGGCGCTGGTCGCGACGAGCTCGCGGATCCGACGACGCTGTGGAGTCGCTGTCGAGGTGGATCCGGCGAGTCGGCGATCTTGGCCTTCGGGAAGGGGAGTGCACGGTGGCTGCACCCCCGCAAGTCTCGTCGCCATCAGCTCGCGCCTTGTCGCCTTGCCGCGGCTGCGAGGCACTCGGTTGTCGCGGGACGTCACCGTTGGCGAAGCCGATGAGACTCTGAATTGTGGCCCTCCATTCGTCGACCTTGTCGGCCGTTGGAGGGTAGTCTAGAAGTAGTTGTGCTCTTGCCAAGGCTTCTGCTGGTGTGGTGGGTGGCAATGGCGTACGTAGCGAGGAACGGGATGTGCTCGGACTCCTAACCAAGTTAGGAGGAGCAGCATCCCGCCCAAGCGACCGTACTCCACTCGTACCGGCATGCTGAGGTGCATGCGGGTCTCGAGGGCCTCGGGATCCTCCAGCTTGGCCTTGATCCAACGAGCGTATGGTGCCACGAGCATCATGACGCTGTCGGTCCCGCGCCTCCTGAGAAGGACGCGGTGCGGACTCGGACGCCGACGCCTGCGTTGCCTTGTCCTTGGACCTGGCGGCGTTGTGGGCTCTCTCGACGACGCCGGTTCCTCCGCCAGCGTTTCCCCCACCACCTGACAGCTCCGGTGGTGGTGGGTTTGACGCAGACGGCTCTGCTGCTGCCGAAGACTTCTTCTTCGGCGCCATGTTGACGAAGATGTTGATGAAGTTGCTCGTGTGACCGCCGGATCGGGTTCACACAGCCTCGACGCCCCCTACCTGGCGCGCCAAAGATGTCGGGGAAGCTGATCGTGGCCCACGAACACCTATGGGACCTGGGTCCCTTGTGGTTCGGAGGGGGGCGGAGATTGCACGAAGAGCGGATCGAGGCGATGCACACGAGCAGATTTACCCAGCTTCGGAGCTCTCCGGAGAGATAATACTCCTACTGCTGCTTTGTGGATTATATTGTGTTCTTGCTAGGGAGCAATGAGGGCTACAAAACCTAGCTTGAGTGTGTGGTCTCGTATGAGTAGGATGAACTAAGCCGGAGCTGAACCGAACCCTTTCTACGTTGCACTTGGGCCTCCTTCTATAGGCACAAGGGGTCACCACATGTGCCAAGTAGACAAGGGTAAAATAGTAAAAACATAGGTTGGTACACCGCTCATACAGTGTACAGTAATCTATACCTAACTCTGACGGCAAGGGACAAGAGTCATCAATGCCCGTCTCAGTCCCTTGAACAGTGTAACAGAGACCGTCAAGTGCGCCTCCGTTTTCCACGATGGTAGCTTGTCAGCGCCGCTTATCGCTGCTCCCCGCTGGCTGCACAGCCCGTCGACACGCGTGCTTGGGAGAGCCCCATGGTGACACATTGGCGGGCGAGCTGGAGCGGAGATGAAGAGAGCTCACTTGCCGCGGCGAGTACCTTGCCGCGGCAAGGTTCTTGTCGCGCTCGGGAGCTTATCGCTCACCAAGCCTTCCCGGCAAGCTCCTCTTGCCGGGGCCTTGTTTTCGGCATACTGAGTGGCCTTCCGGCAAGCTCCTCTTGCCGGGGCCTTGATTACTTTGTTCTTGAATGGCTCCAAAGGAGCCGCTGAGGATCTTGGCGGTCATCAGGCCAGCCCTGTCGCGGGGTGCTACAACTGCCCGTGCACGAGTTAGGGATACTAGGGTACCCCTACTCTAGTACACCGACATCATTGGACAAGTATCTGGCTTCCCTCAGCTTCTTGATGTGTCCCTCCGTGACGGAGGAGACCATCCACTTGCCTCCCGCTCGGACATGGATGGAGAAGGTTGAGGTGGGACGTGCGGACTTGGGCGTTGGAGCTCGAGTGCGCGAAAATGGATAAGCAAAGGAGAAGAAGGAGTAGATGAAAAAGGTGGATCCTTACCCCCTTATATGGGCGGACGAGACTGCATGTCCCCACCCGCCTGGTAAAACTCGCTTATCTCCCAAGCGCCGTAATTAATGGCACGGTTGGGTTACCCACGCCCGTATTGATGAGAATCCGGAATAAGGGACACGATCTCTGCTCGACAAGGCGTGCCAAGGAAACCGCCTCGCTAAGTGCAGTGAGGTGGGATAGTAAAACGATTCAATAAAGGCTTGGCCATGGTGTGATGTCACGCTGCGAATACGTCGTGATTGGATTTGTGTAAATATTATTCTCTATGATGGTATGTGAAACTTATTTTGCAGAGCCGGACACTATCCTTGTGTTCAAAATCTTCTATGAAGTATTCGGAGGAGGAACCCTCCTTGCAATGCCGAAGACAATCTGCGCGCCGGACTCGTCATCATTGAAGCCTGGTTCAGGGGCTACTGAGGGAGTCCTGGATTAGGGGGTGTCCGGATGGCCGGACTATAACCTTTGGCCGGACTCCTGGACTATGAAGATACAAGATTGAAGACTTCATCCCGTGTCCGGATGGGACTTTCCTTGGCGTGGAAGGCAAGCTTGGCGATACGGATATGTAGATCTCCTCCCATTGTAACCGACTCTGTGTAACCCTAGCCCTCTCCGGTGTCTATATAAACCGGAGGGTTTTAGTCCGTAGGACGAACAACAATCATACCATAGGCTAGCTTCTAGGGTTTAGCTTCTCTGATCTCGTGGTAGATCTACTCTTGTACTACCCATATCATCAATATTAATCAAGCAGGAGTAGGGTTTTACCTCCATCGAGAGGGCCCGAACCTGGGTAAAAACATCGTGTCCCTTGTCTCCTGTTACCATCCGCCTAGACGCACAGTTCGGGACCCCCTACCCGAGATCCGCCGGTTTTGACACCGACACTAACCTATTAACCGGAGGCCCAGCCCAGATTTGCTTTTTTTACCTATTTCAATGTTTCGAAGAAACGGAATATACGGAGTCCAAACGGAATGAAACCTTCAGGAACGTGATTTTCTCAACAAATATGATCTAGGAGACTTGGACCATCCGTCTAGAAAGGAGGGAGGCGGCCACGAGGGTGGAGGGCGCGCCCCCTGCCTCATGGGACCCACTTTGCTAAATCGACGTACTCCTTCCTCCTATATATACCTACGTACCCCCAAACGATCAGATACGGAGCCAAAAACCTAATTCCACTGCCGCAACCTTCTGTACCCATGAGATCCCATCTTAGGGCCTGTTCCGGAGCTCCACCGGAAGGGGAATCCACCATGGAGGGCTTCTACATCATCACCATAGCCCCTCCGATGAAGTATGAGTAGTTTACCTCAGACCTTTGGGTCCATAGTTAGCAGCTAGATGGCTTCTTCTCTCTTTTTGGATCTCAATACAATGTTCTCCCCCTCTCTCATGGAGATCTATTCGATGTAATCTTATTTTTGCGGTGTGTTTGTTGAGACCGATGAATTGTGGGTTTATGATCAAGATTATCTATGAACAATATTTGAATCTTCTCTTGGTTTGGCCTACTAGATTGGTTTTTCTTGCAATGGGAGAAGTGCTTAGCTTTGGGTTCAATCTTGTGGTGTCCTTTCCCAGTGACAGTAGGGGCAGCAAGGCACGTATTGTATTGTTGCCATCGAGGATAACAAGATGGGGGTTTTATCATATTGCATGAATTTATCCCTCTACATCATGTCATCTTGCTTAAGGCGTTACTCTGTTTTCTTGAACTTAATACTCTAGATGCATGCTGGATAGCGGTCGATGAGTGGAGTAATAGTAGTAGAAGCAGGCAGGAGTCGGTCTACTTGTCTCGGACGTGATGCCTATATACATCATACCTAGATACTCTCATAACTATGCTCAATTCTGTCTATTGCTCAACAGTAATTTGTTCACCCACCGTAGAATACTTATGCTCTTGAGAGAAGCCACTAGTGAAATCTATGGCCCCCGGGACTATTCTCATCATATCAATCTTCATCACTTTATTATTGCTTTGCTTTTTACTTTGCTCTTTTATTTTACTTTGCATCTTTATACCAAAAATACCAAAAATATTATCTATCATCTCTATCAGATCTCACTCTCGTAAGTGACCGTGAAGGGATTGACAACCCCTAATCGCGTTGGTTGCGTTGAGCTATTTGTTTTGTGTAGGTACGAGGGACTCGCGCGTAGCCTCCTACTGGATTGATACCTTGGTTCTCAAAAACTGAGGGAAATACTTACTGTACTCTGCTGCATCACCCTTTCCTCTTCAAGGAAGTCCAACGCGGTGCTCAAGAGGTAGCAGGAAGATTTCTGGCGCCGTTGTCGGGGAGTCTACGCAAAAGTCAACATACCAAGTACCCATCTCAATCCCTTATCTCTCGCATTACATTATTTTCCATTTACCTCTCGTTTTCCCCTCCCCCACCTCGCCCTTGCCGTTTTATTCGCCCTCTCTTTTTCGTTTGCCTTCTTTTCACCCTTCGCTTTCTCTGTCGCTATGTTTGAAATTGGGGAAATTATTGCCGATATGGACAATAATAATATCATAGAAAATTCTGATGCTCCTGCTGAAGAACCCCCTACCTTGCATACAAAAAGATTTCGAATTGGTAGTGGTAATATTATTGGAAAAGGAGTTATTCAAGATTTCTTTACTTGTGCCGGCGCTTTGCCTTCTATGGGCGGTTCTATTCTCCATCGAACTAGTAGTCTTGCGGATGCTATTGCCATGCTTATCGTTGAACTTGAAAGGCAATTTATGCACATGCATCCTTGCATACAAAGGATTTTCCTGAATTTTCTAATATCGAGCATTCTTCTGTTAAGTGTGCCGCTACTATCTTTTTGGCTCATGAATTCAGATTTATAATAAAAAAAGGCCAAAGAAATCTTTGCACATTATAGGGTGGATGCTGGCCATCCTCCCATAGAATCTATCCTCTTTGATCAAGAAGAAATAATGCGTTTTCAATCTCTTGACTATGTTGCTTTCAATGAAAACCTTAGAAAAAAGGTGCCTACCAATATTTTAGTTGATAAAATCTCTGAACTTAATGATGATTTGGCTATTCGAAATAATGAGCTAGGATACTCTCTTGAGTATAGGCTCACAAGGTTCTATCAAAACAAGGTTTATAATAATGAATTGGTTGTGCAATACGAAGGGCCGAAAGAGG
The DNA here is from genome assembly GCA_021605205.1 of Aegilops longissima. NCBI lineage: Eukaryota > Viridiplantae > Streptophyta > Magnoliopsida > Poales > Poaceae > Aegilops > Aegilops longissima. The sequence continues at coordinate 237,395,842 of CM038681.1, forward strand.
AACCTATACCTCCTAAAATTGATCTTGGGGACTTCTGTCCTATTAAATTTAGCCCTTTTGATTACTTTTGCTTGCCTCAAAGAAAACTTGCTGCCGAAAGTAGAGAATATGAAATGAGTTTCACCGATCTATTTTATTACTACGGCACTACATAAATCTATCCTTGCTTTTATGCCTAGCTAGGGGCGTTAAACGATGGCGCTTGTTGGGAGACAACCCAATTTTATTTTAGTTTTTTGTTTTTTGTTTATGTTTAGGAGTAAATAATCCATCTTCCTTTTGTTTAGATGTGGTTTTATGTTTTAATTAGTGTTTGTGCCAAGTTAAACCTATAGGATCTTCTTGGATGATAGTCATTTGATCTTGTTGTAATTTCCAGAAACCTTCTGTTCACGAAAACAATTGTTAAAAATCACAAGAACGTGATAAAATAGTGATTCCAATTGCTGCTGATCAATAAACACATTGCCTAGGCCGTCCTAATTTGGCTGATGTTTTGGATTTCCAGAAGTTTGTGTTAGTTACAGATTACTACAGACTATTCTGTTTTTGACAGATTCCGTTTTTCGTGTGTTGTTTGCTTATTTTGATGAATCTATGGCTAGTAAAATAGTTTATAATCCATAGAGAAGTTGGAATACAGTAGGTTTAACACCAATATAAATAAAGAATGAGTTCATTACAGTACCTTGAAGTGGTCTTTTGTTTTCTTTCGCTAACGGAGCTCACAAGATTTCTGTTGAGTTTTGTGTTGTCAAGTTTTCAAGTTTTTGGTGAAATCTTTTGATGGATTATGGAACAAGGAGTGTCAAGAGCCTAAGATTGGGGATGCCCATGCACCCCCAGGATAATCTAAGGACACCAAAAAGTCAAAGCTTGGGGATGCCCCCGGAAGGCATCCCCTCTTTCGTCTACTTCCATCGGTAACTTTACTTGGAGCTATATTTTTATTCACCACATGATATGTGTTTTGCTTGGAGCGTCTTGTATGATTTGAGTCTTTGTTTTTTAGTTTACCACAATCATCCTTGCTGTACACACCTTTTGAGAGAGCCATACATGAATTGGGTTTTGTTAGAATACTCTATGTGCTTCACTTATATCTTTTGAGCTATATAGTTTTGCTCTAGTGCTTCACTTATATCTTTTAGAGCACGGTGGTGGATTTGTTTTAAAGAAAATATTGATCTCTCATGCTTCACTTAGATTATTTTGAGAGTCTTAAATAGCATGGTAATTTGCTTAATAATCTTAATATGCTAGGTATACAAAAATAGTAAAACTTTCTTAGGAGTTTGTTGAATACTAAGAGAAGTTTGATGCTTGATAATTGTTTTGAGATATGGAGGTAATAATATCAAAGTCATGCTAGTTGAGTAGTTGTGAATTTGAAGAATGCTTGTGTTGAAGTTTGCAAGTCCCGTAGCATGCACGTATGGTAAACTTTATGTAACAAATTTGAAACATGAGGTGTTTTTTGATTGTCTTCCTTATGAGTGGCGGTTGGGGACGAGCGATGGTCTTTTCCTACCAATCTATCCCCCTAGGAGCATGCGCGTAGTGCTTTGGTTTTTGATGGCTTGTATATTTTTGCAATAAGTATGTGAGTTCTTATGACTAATGTTGAGTCCATGGATTATACGCACTCTCACCCTTCCATAATTGCTAGCCTCTTCGGTACCGTGCATTGCCCTTTCTCACATTGAGAGTTGGTGCAAACTTCGCCGGTGCATCCAAACCCCATGATATGATACGCTCTTTCACGCATAAACCTCCTTATATCTTCCTCAAAACAGCCACCATACCTACCTATTATGGCATTTCCATAGCCATTCCGAGATATATTGCCATGCAACTTTCCACCATTCCATTTATCATGACACATTCATCATTGTCATATTGCTAGCATGCTCATGTAGTTGACATAGTATTTGTAGCAAAGCCACCATTCATAATTCTCTCATACATGTCACTCTTGATTCATTTCATATCCCGGTACACCGCCGGAGGCATTCAAATAGAGTCATACTTTGTTCTAGTATCGAGTTGTAATCATTGAGTTGTAAATAAATAGAAGTGTGATGATCATCATTTTCTAGAGCATTGTCCCATGTGAGGTTAAAAAAAAGAGGCCAAAGAAGCCCAAATAAAAAAAGAGGCCAAAGAAGCCCACACAAAAAAATGAGAGAAAAAGAGAGAAGGGACAATGTTACTATCCTTTGCCACACTTGTGCTTCAAAGTAGCACCGTAATCTTCATGATAGAGAGTCTCTTGTTTTGTCATTTTCATATACTAGTGGGAAATTTTCATTATAGAACTTGGCTTGTATATTCCAACAATGGGCATCCTCAAGTGCCCTAGGTCTTCGTGAGCAAGCAATTTGGATGCACACCCACTTAGTCTCTTTTGTTGAGCTTTCATACATTTATAGCTCTAGTGCATCCGTTACATGGCAATCCCTACTCCTTGCGTTAACATCAATCGATGGGCATCTCCATAGCCCATTGATTAGCCTCGTTGATGTGAGATCTTCTCCTTTTTTGTCTTCTCCACATAACCCCCATCATCATATTCTATTCCACCCATAGTGCTATGTCCAAGGCTCGCGCTCATATATTGCGTGAAAGTTTATAGGTTTGAGATTATTAAAGTATGAAACAATTGCTTGGCTTGTCATCGGGGTTGTGCATGATGAGAGCATTCTTGTGTGACAAAAATGGAGCATGACTAAACTATATGATTTTGTAGGGATGAACTTTCTTTGGCCATGTTATTTTGAGAAGACATAATTGCTTAGTTAGTATGCTTGAAGTATTATTATTTTTATGTCAATATGAATTTTTGTCTTGAATCTTTCGGATCTGAATATTCATACCACAATTAAGAAGAATTACATTGAAATTATGCCAAGTAGCACTCCGCATCAAAAATTTCTTTTTTATCATTTACCTACTCGAGGACGAGCAGAAATTAAGCTTGGGGATGCCTGATACGTCTCCAACGTATCTATAATTTTTTATTGCTCCATGCTATATTATCTACTGTTTTGGACCATATTGGGCTTTATTTTCCACTTTTATATTACTTTTCGGGCTAACCTATTAACCGGAGGCCCAGCCCAGATTTGCTGTTTTTTTTGCCTATTTCAGTGTTTCGAAGAAACGGAATATCAAACGGAGTCCAAACGGAATGAAACCTTCGGGAACGTGATTTTCTCAACAAATATGATCCAGGAGACTTGGACCCTCCGTCAAGAAAGGAGGGAGGCGGCCACAAGGGTGGAGGGCGCGCCCCCCCAGGGCACGCCCCCCTACCTCGTGGGCACCCTTTGCTCCACCGACGTACTCCTTCCTCCTATATATACCTACGTACCCCCAAACGATCAGATCCGGAGCCAAAAACCTAATTCCACCGCCGCAACCTTCTGTACCCATGAGATCCCATCTTGGGGCATGTTCCGGAGCTCCACCGGAAGGGGAATCCACCACGGAGGGCTTCTACATCATCACCATATCCCCTCTGATGAAGTGTGGGTAGTTTACCTCAGACCTTCGGTTCCATAGTTAGTAGCTAGATGGCTTCTTCTCTCTTTTTGGATCTCAATACAATGTTCTCCCCCTCTCTCGTGGAGATCTATTCGATGTAATCTTATTTTTGCAGTGTGTTTGTTGAGACCGATGAATTGTGGGTTTATGATCAAGATTATCTATGAACAATATTTGAATCTTCTCTGAATTCTTTTTTGTATGATTGGTTATCTTTGCAAGTCTCTTCGAATTATCAGTTTGGTTTGGCCTACTAGATTGTTTTTCTTGCAATGGGAGAAGTGCTTAGCTTTGGGTTCAATCTTGTGGTGTCCTTTCCCAGTGATAGTAGGGGCAGCAAGGCACGTATTGTATTGTTGCCATCGAGGATAACAAGATGGGGTTTTTATCATATTGCATGAATTTATCCCTCTACATCATGTCATCTTGCTTAAGGCGTTACTCTGTTTTCTTGAACTTAATACTCTAGATGCATGCTGGATAGCGGTCGATGAGTGGAGTAATAGTAGTAGAAGCAGGCAGGAGTCGGTCTACTTGTCTCGGACGTGATGCCTATATACATGATCATACCTAGATACTCTCATAACTATGCTCAATTCCGTCAATTGCTCAACAGTAATTTGTTCACCCATCGTAGAATACTTATGCTCTTGAGAGAAGCCACTAGTGAAATCTATGCCCCCCGGGTCTATTCTCATCATATCAATCTTCATCACTTTATTATTGCTTTGCTTTTTACTTTGCTCTTTTATTTTACTTTGCATCTTTATACCAAAAATATTATCTATCATCTCTATCAGATCTCACTCTCGTAAGTGACCGTGAAGGGATTGACAACCCCTAATCGCGTTGGTTGCATTGAGCTATTTGTTTTGTGTATGTACGAGGGACTCGCGCGTAGCCTCGTACTGGATTGATACCTTGGTTCTCAAAGACTGGGGAAATACTTACTCTACTCTGCTGCATCACCCTTTCCTCTTCAAGGAAATCCAACGCAGTGCTCAAGAGGTAGCAGGAAGATTTCTGGCGCCGTTGCTGGGGAGTCTACGCAAAAGTCAACATACCAAGTACCCATCACAATCCCTTATCTCTCGCATTGCATTATTTGCCATTTACCTCTCGTTTTCCTCTCCCCCACCTCACCCTTGCCGTTTTATTCGCCCTCTCTTTTTTGTTCGCCTTCTTTTTTCGCCCTTCGCTTTCTCTGTCGCTATGTTTGAAATTGGGGAAATTATTGCCGATATGGACAATAATAATATCATAGAAAATTCTGATGCTCCTGCTGAAGAACCCCCTACCTTGCATACAAAAAGATTTCGAATTGGTAGTGGTAATATTATTGGAAAAGGAGTTATTCAAGATTTCTTTACTTGTGTCGGCGCTTTGCCTTCTATGGGCGGTTCTATTCTCCATAGAACTAGTAGTCTTGCGGACACTATTCCCATGCTTATCGTTGAACTTGAAAGGCAATTTATGCACATGCATCCTTGCATACAAAGGATTTTCCTAGAATTTTCTAATATCGAGCATTCTTCTGTTAAGCGTGCAGCTACTATCTTTTTTGCTCATGAATTCAGATTTATAATAAAAGAGGCCAAAGAAATCTTTGCACATTATAGGGTGGACGCTGGTCGTCCTCCCATAGAATCTATCCTCTTTGATCAAGAAGAAATAATGCGTTTTCAATCTCTTGACTATGTTGCTTTCAATGAAAACCTTAGAAAAAAGGTGCCTACCAATATTTTAGTTGATAAAATCTCTGAACTTAATGATGATTTGGCTATTCGAAATAATGAGCTAGGATACTCTCTTGAGTATAGGCTCACAAGGTTCTGTCAAAAGAACGCTTATAATGATGAATTGGTTGTGCAATACGAAGGGCCGAAAGAGGAACCTATACCTCCTAAAATTGATCTTGGGGACTTTTGTCCTATTAAATTTTGCCCTTTTGATTACTTTTGCTTGCCTCAAAGAAAACTTGCTGCCGAACATAGAGAATATGAAATGAGTTTCACCGATCTTCACAATTTTTACGTATGCATTAATCCTTGGAATAGATATGTTCTAGATACCATTACTGGAGGAAATTTCTTGGGGAGCCATACTTTCCATTCTTACAATGCCATGATAAATTCACTAGGCCCACCGCCTCTTTTGGTTAATGGAACTGTTTTAACCTTGGAACATGTAATGCAAAGATTGGATATTATTGAAAATAAAATTGCTACCGTAGAGTTGATTGAAAATTTGGATAAAAAGATTCATAATAAGATTACTCAATATGGATCTAAGGTAGGGGTCACTCTAAAGAATCTTAGGGAAAAGGAACCCATAGTTAATGAAAAGATAGATCAATATTCTACTAGAATTGGTAAACTAGAAGATATTACTACCAATTTGGGTTCCGGTTTTTCCTTTGTCAAAACTACTCCAAATCTTCCTCCTACTAAGATTGCGAAGTTTACTTATGTTCCTAAAAATAAGGGTGAATCTTCTAGTAAAAAAAATGAAGATCTCAAATCGATTAGTGTTCACCCCAATTTTCTTGACATTATTAAGGAACCTATTGTCACGAATGAATTTCTTGATTTCTTGCCTAGGAGTTTGATAATTTATAAAACCAACGCATCTCCTAAGAATCATAAGTGTATAATCGAAGGTTTGCATACCAAAGATGAGAATACTTAGGTCTATCCGTGTTTTATTCCTAGCTAAGGGCGTTAAACGATAGCGCTTGTTGGGAGGAAACCCAATTTTATTTTATGTTTTTGCTTATTAGGTCCTGTTTTGCTTTTAATAATTCATCTAGCCTCTCGTTAGATGTGGTTTTGTGTTTAATTTAGTGTCTGTGCCAAGTAAGACCTTTGGGATAGCTTACGGTGATAGTTGATTTGATCTTGCTGAAAAACAGAAACTTTTATGCTCAGTCCCAGAATTGTTAAAAATCACAGGAGCGTGATAAAATATTGATTATTTTTGAAGAATATTAATAAACAAATTTCGCAGGTCATCCTAATTTTTTCAGAATTTTTTTAGTTACAGAAGTATTCAAAACATCCAGATTGCTACAGACTGTTCTATTTTTGACATATTCTGTTTTTCGCATGTTATTTGCTTATTTTGATGCATCTATGGCTAGTATCGGGGTGTATGAACCATGGAAAAGTTGGAAATAAATAGATATTACACCAATATAAATAAAGAATGAGTTCAGAACAGTACCAAAAGTGGTGATTTATTTTCTTATACTAACGGAACTTACGAGATTTTCTGTTGAGTTTGTGTTGTGAAGTTTTCAAGTTTTGGGCAAGGATTTGATGGACTATGGAATAAGGAGTGGAAAGAGCCTAAGCTTGGGGATGCACAAGGCACCCCAAGGTAATATTCAAGGAGGCCAAAGAGCCTAAGCTTGGGGATGCCCCGGGAAGGCATCCCCTCTTTCGTCTTCGTCTTTCGGTAACTTTACTTCTGGCTATATTTTTATTCACCACATGATATGTGTTTTGCTTGGAGCGTCTTGTATGATTTGAGACTTTGCTTTTTAGTTTGACACAATCATCCTTGCTGTACACACCTTTTGAGAGAGACACGCATGAATCGTGATTTATTAGAATACTCTATGTGCTTCACTTATATCTTTTGAGCTAGGAAAATTTGCTCTAGTGCTTCACTTATATCTTTTTAGAGCACGGCGGTGGTTTTATTTTATAGAAATTGATGAACTCTCGCACTTCACTTATATTATTTTGAGAGTCTCTAAATAGCATGGTAATTTTCTTTGGTTATAAAATTAGTCCTAATATGATAGGCATCCAAGAGGGATACAATAAAAACTTTCATATAAAGTGCATTGAATACTATGAGAAGTTTGATTCCTTATGATTGTTTTGATATATGAAGATGGTGATATTAGAGTCATGCTAGTGAGTAGTTGTGAATTTGAGAAATATTTGTGTTAAAGTTTTTGAGTCCTGTAGCATGCACGTATGGTGAACCGTTATGTGATGAAGTCGGAACATGATTTATTTTTTGATTGTCTTCCTTATGAGTTGCGGTCGGGGACGAGCGATGGCCTTTTCCTACCAATCTATCCCCCTATGAGCATGTGCGTAATACTTTGTTTCAATGACTAATAGGTTTTTGCAATAAGTATGTGAGTTCTTTATGACTAATGTTGAGTCCATGGATTATACGCACTCTCACCTCTCCGCCATTGCTAGCCTTTCTTGTACCGCGCAACTTTCGTCGGTACCATAAACCCACCATATATCCTTCCTCAAAACAGCCACCATACCTACCTATTATGGCATTTCCATAGCCATTCCGAGATATATTGCCATGCAACTTCCCATTGTTCCGTTTATTATGACACGCATCATCATTGTCATATTGCTTTGCATGATCATGTAGTTGACATCGTATTTGTGGTAAAGCTACCATTCATCATTTTTTATACATGTCACTCTTGATTCATTGCACATCCGGGTACACCGCCGGAGGCATTCACATAGAGCCATATCTTGTACTAGCATCGAGTTGTAATTTTTGAGTTGTGAGTAAATAAAAGTGTGATGATCTTCATTATTAGAGCATTGTCCCATGTGAGGAAAGGATGATGGAGACTATGATTCCCCCACAAGTCAGGATGAGACCCCGGACGAAAAAAAGAGACCAAAAAAATGAAAGAAGTCCCAATAAAAAATGAGAGAAAAGAGAGAAGGGGCAATGCTACTATCCTTTTTACCACACTTGTGCTTCAAAGTAGCACCATGATCTTCGTGATAGAGAGTCTCCTATGGTATCACTTTCATATACTAGTGGGAATTTTCATTATAGAACTTGGCTTGTATATTCCAATGATGGGCTTCCTCAAATTGCCCTAGGTCTTCGTGAGCAAGCAAGTTGGATGCACACCCACTTAGTTTTTCTTTTTGAGCTTTCATAAACTTATAGCTCTAGTGCATCCGTTGCATGGCAATCCCTACTCACTCACATTGATATCTATTAATGGGCATCTCCATAGCCCGTTGATACGCCTAGTTGATGTGAGACTATCTCCTTCTTTTTGTCTTCTCCACAACCACCTTCTATTCCACCCATAGTGCTATGTCCACGGCTCACGCTCATGTATTGCGTGAAAGTTGAAAAAGTTTGAGAACATCAAAAGTATGAAACAATTGCTTGGCTTGTCATCGGGGTTGTGCATGATTTAAATATTTTGTGTGATGAAGATGGAGCATAGCCAGATTATATGATTTTGTAGGGATAAGCTTTCTTTGGCCATGTTATTTTGAGAAGACATAATTATTTTATTAGTATGCTTGAAGTATTATTGTTTTTATGTCAATATTAAACTTTTGTTTTGAATCTTACGGATCTAAACATTCATGCCACAATAAAGAGAATTACATGGATAAATATGTTAGCTAGCATTCCACATCAAAAATTCTGTTTTTATCATTTACCTACTCGAGGACGAGCATGAATTAAGCTTGGGGATGCTTGACACGTCTCCAGCATATCTATAATTTTTTATTGTTACATGCTATTATATTATCTGTTTTGGATGTTTTATATGCATTAATATGCTACTTTATATGATTTTTGGGACTAACCTATTAACCTAGAGCCGAGTGTCAGTTCATGTTTTTTCCTTGTTTTAGAGTTTCGCAGAAAAGGAATACCAAATGGAGTCCAAACGGAATAAACCTTTCGCGATGATTTTTCTTGGACCAGAAGACACCCAGGAGACTTGGAGTGCAAGTCAGAAGAGCCACGAGGCAGCCACAAGGGTGCAGGGTGCGCCTAGAGGGGTAGGACGCGCCCCCAACCTTGTGGGCCCCTCGGTGACCCCTGACCTAGATCTTCCTCCTATATATTCTCAAATACCCCAAAAACTTCCAGGAGAGCCACGAAACCACTTTTCCACCACCGCAACCTTCTGTACCCGTGAGATCCCATCTAGGGGCCTTTTCGGGCGTCCTGTCGGAGAGGGATTCGATCACGGAGGGCTTCTACATCAACACCATTGCCTCTCCGATGAAGCATGAGTAGTTTACCACAGACCTACGGGTCCATGGCTAGTAGCTAGATGGCTTCTTCTCTCTCTTTGATTCTCAATACAAAGTTCTCTCTCTTTTGCGGTGTGTTTGCCGAGATCCGATGAATTGTGGATTTATGACCAGCTTATCTATGAATATTATTCGAATCTTCTCCGAATTCTTGTAGGCGTGATTTGATATCTTTGCAAGTCTCTTCAAACTATCAATTTGGTTTGGCCAACTAGATTGGTTTTTCTTGCAATGGGAGAAGTGCTTAGCTTTGGGTTCAATCTTGCGGTGTCCTTTCCCAGTGACAGTAGGGGCATCAAAGCACATATTGTATTGTTGCCATCGAGGATAAAAAATGGGGTTTTCATCATATTGCTTGATTTAATTCCTCTACATCATGTCATCTTGCTTAATGCGTTACCCCGTTCTTTTATGAACTTAATACTCTAGATGCATGCAGGATAGCGATCGATGTGTGGAGTAATAGTAGTAGATGCAGAATCGTTTCGGTCTACTTGACACGAACGTGATGCCTATATTCATGATCATTGCCTTAGATATCGTCATAACTTTGTGCTTTTCTATCAATTGCTCGGCAGTAATTTGTTCACCCACCGTAATAATTTCTATCTTGAGAGAAGCCTCTAGTGAAACCTATGGCCCCCGAGTCTATTTTCCATCATATAAGTTTCTGATTTACAATTTTAGTTTCCTATTTACTTACTTTGCAATCTTTTACTTTCCGTTCCATAAACCAAAAATACCAAAAATATTACTTTACCGTTTATTCATCTCTATCAGAACTAACTTTGCAAATAACCATGAAGGGATTGACAACCCCTTTATCGCATTGGGTGCAAGTTGGTATTTGTTTGTGTAGGTATTCGGTGATTTGTGCGTTGTCTCCTACTGGATTGATACCTTGGTTCTCAAAAGCTGAGGGAAATACTTACTCTACATTGCTGCATCACCCTTTCCTCTTCAAGGGAAAAACCAACGCAAGCTCAAGAGGTAGCAGCGACCCCTAGAAAATGGAAAGCTATAGGATAAGAACTTTATCTTACAATTTCCCTACATATCATTTGGTCTCGTACCTTCTCTTCTTCATTACTAATTTCTTCTCTCTTTCAAAACGTAGATGTCGTCCACCATTGTTGAGTTTGAGCAGCCTGATGCGACCACGCCCTTTGGACGGCAGTTGATGAAGATTGTGAAGCACCTGAAGATTGGGCTGCCCACATTCACTAGAACCTTCACTACCACCTTGCCCAAGGAGACGCATTGGAGGATCAATGCCCATATCCCTGGATCCATCATCGGAGACCGCACCGAGCCCATTGATTTCCATCTGGATATACTGCATCATGGGGCTTGGGCAGGGGCATCACTGCTCACATTGCTCTCGGACGCATTCGGGAGGAGTATGTCAAGGACCTCAAGAAGACCTCCTTTGTGATGAATGGACGCCGCGACGCGAATGGAGATGTGGTGCGTACCCTGGAGGACGAGAAGATAGCATGCCATATCCAGGACATGGAGGAGAACATTCGCATGATGGAGCTGGAGCTGACTGACAGCATGATCTTTGTCAAGAACCTCATGACCCGCAATGCCGAGCTCAAGGAGGAGCTCCAGGACGCTCGCATCGAGCATGAGGGAGAGCTGGACGCTTTGCAGGAGAAGATACACGACATGAAGCTTGAGCTTGAGGAGGCCGAGGAGAAGCTGGATGAGGGAGAAAACATCCAGGAGGATCACTCTTATGGAGATTATGCCAGCTAGGACAAGGACCGGGATGATGAGTGCTACTTCTTGAGCTTGCGTTGATTTTTCCCTTGAAGAGGAAAGGGTGATGCAGCAAAGTAGAGATAAGTATTTCCCTCAGTTAAGAACCAAGGTATCAATCCAGTAGGAGGCACAAGCAAGTATCCAATCTATGCACATGCACAAACTAACAAACATTTGCACTCAACGCGAAAAAAGGGGTTGTCAAGCCCTTCACTGTCTCGAACAAGAGTGAGATATAAAAGAGATAGGTATAAAAGATAAATAAAAAGCTAAACTAAAATAAATCTAAATAAATTGCAGCGAGGTATTTTTGGGTTTTTTAGTTTATAGATCTGAAAATATATGATGGAAAATAGACCCGGGGCCATAAGTTTCACTAGAGGCTTCTCTCTTGAAGATAGCATACGGTGGGTGAACAAATTACTGTTGAGCAATCGACAGAAAAGCGCAAAGTTATGATGATATCTAAGGCAATGATCATGAATATAGGCATCACGTCCGTGACAAGTAGACCGACTCCTGCCTGCATCTACTACTATTACTCCACACATCGACCGCTATCCAGCATGCATCTAGAGTATTAAGTTCATAAGAACGGAGTAATGCCTTAAGTAAGATGACATGTTGTAGAGGGATAAACTCAAGCAATATGATGAAAACCGCATCTTTTTATCCTTGATGGCAACAATACAATACGTGCCTCGCTACCCCTACTACTACCCGGAGGGTGCCTGCTACTACATGGAGACTGCCGACGACCAAGAGTAGTTAGGAGGTCCCAGGCAGGAGGCCTTTCCTCTTCGATCGTTGTTGCTTTTGTGTTTGCCTTCTTAAGGCAGTCTTGTTTAACTTATGTATGTACTCAGATATTGTTGCTTCCGCTGACTCTTGTGTATCGAGCCATGTATTCGAGCCCTCGAGGCCCCTGGCTTGTAATATAAAGCTTGTATTATTTTATTTATGTCTAGAGTTGTGTTGTGATATCTTCCCGTGAGTCCTTGATCTTGATCGTACACAATTGCGTGTATGATTAGTGTATGGTCGAATCGGGGGCATCACAAGTTGGTATCAGAGCCGACTGCCTGTAGGAACCCCCTTTCCAAGTCCTTGGCCGAAGTTGAGTCTAGTGTTTGAAAAAAACTATTTTACTAACATGGTTGTGTGGCTTACGGCCCACGTCGCCATTGGGTGGTAGTAGGATCTTTTACTCCTCGTCTATACTATGGGATTTTGATCTCTCTTCTACCCGGGTTAAATAATTTTGCTAACTCTACCCTAGGTTCTCGTGATCACATCCATCCGGAGATTTGTATTACGCCTTTCTTGAATTGAGGGCCAGGATCTGCTTCACATTGTTCACGGGCCGCAGGATCCTTTTATCGAGGGCACCCTGCGCCGTCCCCTGCAGATTCCTCGCTCTAGTGGTTTTCTCCGACGTTGATGTAGCCTTTGCTATGTCTCGTTGTTGCATCCCTCCATCGCGTGCCAGTGTGCCGCCTAGTATGTCTAGGATGATTCTCTTGTCCGAACTCATACTAACAACGTAACAACGTGTAATTGGCTCTGTGTATGTATCTGTATGTCTTTTAATGACTACTGTTTTGTACATACTGCGCCTTTGCTCATTGTTCAAGTTACATCATGAATGACTCTGTACACATGCTCCACTCCTTGTTAAATCGCTCCCTGATGTTTTTAGCAGGATGGCTGACGATCCTCCACCTCCACCCTATAATGCAGCAATGATGCAACAGTTTGAGCCGAATTGTCAGTTTATGACTGGGGTAATGACCCAATTCCCGAACCAGAATGCTACTACGTGGATCCCATGATTCAGATGCCACCGCCGACGGCTACTACTACCCGGAGGTTGCCTGCTACTACGTGGAGACCGCCTATGACCAGGAGAAGTTAGTGAAGGAAATATGCCCTAGAGGCAATAATAAAGTTATTATTTATTTCCTTATATCATGATAAATGTTTATTATTCTCGATTATGGAGGTGACAAAAGGTTCGTCGTAAAGGGTTACGTCGATACAAGTTTTGGCACTGATCCAGATGACTCTAAGTCTTAATCTGGATACATATTGAAAGTGTGAGCAATTGGCAAAAGTAGCTCCGTGCAGAGCATTGTAGACATACAAATTTGCAAAATACATACGGATCTGAATATGGCAGACCCGTTGACTAAACTTCTCTCACAAGCAAAACATGATCACACCTTAGTACTCTTTGGGTGTTAATCACATAGCGATGTGAACTAGATTATTGACTCTAGTAAACCCTTAGGGTGTTGGTCACATGACGATGTGAACTATGGGTGTTAATCACATGGTGATGTGAACTATTGATGTTAAATCACATGGCGATGTGCTCTAGATTATTGACTGTAACACCCCGGATACGACTTTCCATATTCGTAACTCCGACTCTTGCCTTTTCCGGAGATGTGTTTTATTATTTCCTTCGTGGTTGGGTTTTGTCTGTTGTTTTGCATTTTGTTTTGTTATGCATCTAGTCTCATGGCATCATCTGCATTTCATCCGCATGTTTTTCAAAACTTGCATCCGTTCGGGTTCCGCCGTTTCTCTCCGTTGTCCTTTCCGAGTCCGGATGCACTTTCGCCTTGCGCTTTGCACCTCCGAAATATTATTTTATAAGTGGCATAAAAAATGTTCTCGGAATGGGTTGCAACTTGTCATGCGGTCTTATTATAGTGTAGACAGGCCGCCTGCCAAGTTTCGTCGCATTCGGAGTCCGTTTGATAGCCCTACCGTTAAACTTACAGCGGCACCCTTGCCGGTTTATTCGTCGGATGTTTCGGTCTCCGAAATTGTGCCGGGCTGCATTTCTCCTCTCTCCCCTCAGTCCAAAACCCCCTCTCCTCAGCCCACCTAGGTTCCCTAACCCCTCTCTCTCGATCGGATCCGCCCGATCGAGATCGGAGGGTTCAAAAACCCCCCAAGGACCAAACCCTAGCCCTTTCCTATATGGACCCCTCTAGTCCATTTTGGGCAGCCTAACCCCCCCTCCACCTACCTCTAGCCTTCCCTCCTCGGTTTCGCGCCCCAATCATCAGCCGCCTCCCACCTCCAATTCGCGCCTCCCAGCCCCCTCTCGCCACTTGGCGCCACCGCCTGAGCCAGCCCGCCGTCCCGCCGCTGGAGCCACTCAAGCCCGCCACGCGTCCTGGCCTCTCCTCCCCGCCAGAGCCCTTGAAAGCCCATCGGGGCCCTTGAGCCCATCTGGGCCAGGCGAGCCACTGCCTGTCGCCCATAGCGTGGGGCGCTCGCTCCCGCACCCGCTCACCGCCGCCTCGCGCCTCCGCCTCCCAGCCGGCGACCCAGCAGCCCAGCCGGGCAGCCAGGCCAGCGCTGTCCCGCCGCCCTCTCTCCCTCCTTTTCTCTCTCTCTCTCGCTCACGGCCCTACCCCTCTCGCCCCAGGGCTCTGCCCGCCGCCGCCATGAACGCCTCCACCGAGCTCCGCCGTGGGCATCACCACCTCCCATGGCCTCCTCTCGCCCGAGATCTGGGCGGGGATGGTCGATCCATCCATCCCCAACCTCCCCGACCCCTACACCGCCGGAGCCGCTGCCGTCGTTCTGCGCCCTTGGAGGAGCGCCGCCGCTGCTCGATCCAGCCGGCGCCCGTTGACCGCGTCCCTTCGGTCCAGCCAGGCCCAGCCGGCCTCCCTCGGCCCAGTCCGCGCCGCCCCTCTGCCAGGCCTCTCCACCGACCGGGCTTGGCCCGCTAGGTGAGCAGCCCCATACACATGCTCTGTTGGGCGGACCTAGATTTGGCCCATATCTTGTTTTTTCCGTTCTGCGATTTTCTTTGTTTATCCCGAGTTTAGCTGTTTTACAGAAAACCCCCTAAGCTTCATGCATATCCTAACTAATTAACCGTGCATCAGATCTAAATAAATTATATATGAAACTTGCTCAGAATTTTGTCTAGTTTCATAATAGGCAGTTTTCATCCATGTTTAAAATGTTTTAATTGATGGTTGCTTTAATTTGCTAATATGCCATGCTAAAATGCCTTAATTCATAACTAAATAACCGTAACTCGGATTTTAACAAACTTTATATGTAAATGGGGTGGAAAAATGCCTAGATTAACATGGTCCACTTTATGTTGCTGTTTAACAACTCTAAAATTGTGTTTAGGGCAGATCAGTACCGAATCTAAAATATTGCTCATGGGGATTTTCCGGAATTGTTGTTTCTTATTTCCGGCCTCATTTAAACTTGCCTAAATAGTTAGTTTAATTATGCTCCACCTCTTGCCATGTTTAACAACATTTAATATTGTTGTGTACCTAATCGAGATCAAACTAAATAATTGATGTGGTGTTTCGTCAATATGCAACTCCTTGCATATTGAGCTCCACTTAATTTGTAGTGTTGTTTGTTGCACTTTGCCATGCCTCATTAAACCGGACATGCATCATAATTGTTTGTGCATCATGCCATGTTTATGATTGTTTGTTTACTATGTTGTTTGTTTCTTTCCGGTGTTGCTTCTCGGTTCCGGTAATGTTGCGATTGTGAGGATTCGTTCGACTTCTTCCGTTCGTTCTTCTTCATGGACTCGTTCTTCTTCCTTGCGGGATTTCAGGCAAGATGACCATACCCTCGAAATCACTTCTATCTTTGCTTGCTAGATGCTCGCTCTTTTGCTATGCCTATGCTACGATGCCTACCACTTGCTATATCATGCCACCCACATTGCCATGTCAAACCTCTAACCATCCTTTCCTAGCAAACCGTTGTTTGGCTATGTTACCGCTTTGCTCAGCCCCTCTTATAGCGTTGTTAGTTGCGGTGAAGATGAAGTTTGTTCCTTGTTGGAACATGGGGATGTTGTTCCTTGTTGGAACATGTTTACTTGTTGGGATATCACAATATATCTTATTTAATTAATGCATCTATATACTTGGTAAAGGGTGGAAGGCTCGGCCTTATGCACAGTGTTTTGTTCCACTCTTGCCGCCCTAGTTTCCGTCATATCGGTGTTATGTTCCCGGATTTTTGCGTCCCTAACGCGGTCGGGTGATTTATGGGACCCCCTTGACAGTTCGCTTTGAATAAGACTTTTCAGCAAGGCCCAACATTGGTTTTACATTTGCCTCTCTAGCCTTTTTCCCTTGGGAGTCGCGCTCTCAAGGGTCATCTTTATTAACCCCGGGCCAATGCTTGTCTAAGTGTTGGTCCAAACTAAACCACTTGCGGTGCCGCCCGAGGCAACTTGGGGTATCGTCGGTTGCCGTCGTAGTGTTCATCCGGTCGTGGCTTTGAGGCGAGATCTGTGCTGCTACTATCGAGGTGTCGGCACGCCGGAGGTCTTCTTGGACTTGTTTTATTGCTGTGAAATGTCTTGTAGCGGGATTCGAGACTGATCGGGCTTCCGGGGAGAAGGTCTATTCGCCGTTGATCGCGAGAGCTTATCATGGGCTAAGTTGGGACACCCTGCGAGGTTTGAACTTTCGAAAGCCGTGCCAGCGGTTATGTGGCAGATGGGAATTTGTTAATGTCGGTTGTAGAAAACCGAAGTTGATCTTAATTAAAATACACCAACCGTGTGCGTAACCGTGAGTGTCTCTTTTCGGGTTGATCGAGAGGAGAACACGGTTTTACGGGTTATGTTTGGCGTAAGTAGGAGTTCAGGATCACTTCTTGATCATAGTTGTTCGACCGTGCTTTTGCCTTCTCTTCTCGCTCTCATTTGCGGATGTAGCCACCATATATGCTAGTCGCTTGCTGCAGCTCCACCTCACTACCTTGTCCTACCTTTAAGCTTAAATAGTCTTGATCTCGCGGGTGTGAGATTGCTGAGTCCCGTGACTCACGATACTTCAAACCAGTTTGCGGTGCCGATGAAACCGTGCGGGTGATGCACTGAGCTCAAGGAGGAGCTCGATGAAGATCTTGTTCTTTGTGTTGTTTCGTTTGAGTTGATCGATAGTGGAGCCAGTTGGGACGATCGGGGATCTGTGTAGCATTTGGGGTAGTCTTCCTTTATTTTGGTTCCGTAGTCGGACCTTGATTGTATCTGTATGATGTAATGTTTTACTCATGTATTGTGTGAAGTGGCGATTGTAAGCCAACTATGTATCTCTTTCCCTTATGTATTACATGGGTTGTGTGAAGATTACCTCACTTGCGACATTGCTTTCAATGCGGTTATGCCTCTAAGTCGTGCTTCGACACGTGGGAGATATAGCCGCATCGAGGCGTTCAAGTTGGTAATCGAGCCTTCCCGACTTAGGAGCCCCTACTTGATTGTTTCTTTGGCGTTGTTGAGTCTAGAATGGAAAATGTTTTGAGTCTTAGGATTATATATATCGGAGTAGGATTCTTTTACTCCTCGGTCCTTAAATCGCTCTGGTGAGGTATCTGACGTAGAGTTTTGACTCTTCTCTCCTCAAATTTCACTAAAAATTTTTTAGGATCACGTGGGTATCTTGGAATCGTTCCGATGGTTTTGTGGCGAGAACATTGTTCTTGGTGCCTCCTGTCATTTAGGGGTTGTGGCGGTGTCCGGGAGTTGAGCTCCGGGTGTTGTCGTCACAATTTTATCGTTGCGATTCGGAATACGAGTTTTGCCGACATCGAAATCTCTTTTGTGCAGTTGTTGGTGAGATAACCTGATAGCCCGATCTTGTGGCGAGTCGGAGTATTGCCATGACTTGTATAACGGATGTTTTTGAAGGTCGAGGTACCACGATTTCCGAGGATTTCTGGGTTATGTGTTGTGGATGGATACAATGGATCTAGGTATTGTTAGTTTGGGTGATATATTTTGTGTCCCTGTATCCCCAACACCAGATTGCATAACCAGAAAGTTTCGGGAGTTTATAGGTGGGAATTCTAGTAGCTTACGGGATATTCTTTCCGACGGATGTATGATTTGAGATTGGGGTTCAACGTCTAGTGGTCCGCCCATTCACGGTCGATTCTGATGGTCGTGAGGCGTCTTAAAGAATCCTTGGCTATGCTGATTCGGGGACGTCTTGTTAGTCATTCGTGACGTCCGCTATACGTCGTGTCCGTGTGGGCCCCACCACGAACACTTTGGGCGAAATCTCTATCATGTGTTTGTTCCGGCTCATTCTTGAAGCCAATCCTTTGTTTTGTTTTGTTTTTGTGGTATTCGAGTTGCTTCAATGTCAAGTGTTGATTCCATACCTTATTCTAAATGGTGTTCTCATATTGCTATGTGAATACTAATCCTTCTTGATCAATGAGCTTGTCATGTCAATTCTTTTCTCAACCGGTGTGCTTCTCTTCAAGTGAATCCGATCATTCCAACAATCGCAAGATCAATTCTAAGCTTTTTCTCAACGGTGTTCGTTTCATCCGACCCAAGTTGTTTTGATTTCCCGCCCTCCCACCCTTTTTCTTCAAGGACTCAGATTTCTTAATCAAGTATCCATTTTTTTTGAGTGAAGTCTCTTCGTTCTTTTCTTTCAATGTTCTTATCCGGTGTTTTCCCATGAAGATGCTCAACAGTTTCAAGTTCATCATTCATCATTCTCGTATTCTTTTCCGGTGGATTTAACTCAAGCTTTCAGTGTTGATCTTATTCTTTTCATCATTTCAAATGCTTTCTCATGTCGGTGCATCTCTTAATCATCCATTTCTCGCTATTCAATTGTTCCGGAGTGTTGAAGATATCTCAGAAGATTCTAGTTTCCATTCTCAATTCACTCAAGTTCTTTTGAGGATGCTATCTCATTCAAGCCATTTAATTCTACCGGTGCAATATCTATTTCAAACAATTGTTCAACGGTGGTTCTTTTGAGTGGGCCCTAACCCACAGGTTTTTTCCCAGGATCTTACCTGACTCTTTTATTTTCCTGGAGCTATTCTCAAATGCTTTGCAAAGTTTGACGTAAGAATGAATTATCATCAGTCTTGGTTTTCTCCAAGATCTTCCAAATTATTTTCATTGTTGGTTCAACCTTCCTAATTTTCATTCCGGAGTGCTTCAATAATTCATAGTGATGTTCTCGAAGTCATTCTCGAATTTTGAAGATTGAAGAAGAGTTTCTCTTTAATCTTGCTCCATTCTCTTCAAGATTCATGGTTCTAGCTTCGTGCCATCCTCATATTTGTCTTGATTGTGAGAATTCTTTTAACCCACCCGGAGCATTTCAGGAATCTTTTCAGTTTGATTCTTCGGAGCCCATCATCTCAGATTTATTCATTCCAGCTTTCAGCTCTCGTTCTTATTCGTTCACTTCTATCTAAATCCCCTCAAATATTTTCATTCGTTTTCCAATTCTTCCCGGTGAATTGTGCCTTTGCTACGGCCATTTTCAATTATTATGGTGGTTTGTTCAAGATTTCACTTCCTTTGTTATCACATCAATTTATTCGTTGTTTCAATCCCACCGGTGGTTCCATCAAGACCTTCCCAAGTTTGCGCCATATCTATCTTAATCTTTTCTACGGGAATAAGTAGTATGCCTAATCCATTGCTTGCCATCAATTTAATTGGTGAAGGATCAGCATAATGTAATTCTTATTCTTGTTTCATCAAGTAAGTTCAATTCCTTATTCCGGAGGATCATCAAAATTCTTGATTTCATTTGTTCATCTTTTCTTTCCGGAGTTCCAACTTTTCTCGGTTATATCATTTCAAAGCTTCATCTTAACACTGCAAGGCTTCACCTTGTATTGGCAACTTCTCTTTCTTTTATCATCCTTTTGTTTACCGGAGTTCTTCATGGAGGTTCTACATGGTGGTTCGTCAAGGATTCTTTTCATTCTTCAATTGTTCATCAAGATTTTCTCGGAGTTATGGTCCGCCAAGCTATACTCAAAAATTGAACATGGTGCTCAACACATGTTTTGTTTTGAGGAGTTCAAGCATTCTTCTTCTTGCATTTCGAAGTGCAATTCTTTCTACCTTATCTCTTGAGATCGGTGTTATGTCATTCTCGACAATTTGAGTTCGTGTTTCATGATTCACATGTTGTCAAGAATGAGGTATTTTAAATCCATCAATCTCTTCATTGGACTTATCTTGGGCTATATTTCACCTAAAGCTTTCCCTAGGGATTGTTGCTAATTATGGTGCTTATAAAGGACCCAAGTTCTTCATTTGTCCTCCCGGTGATATAAGTTTCTCGTCTCCTTGTTGATATCAATCCAATCGTTTGTTTCCGTTGGTGGCAGAAACTCACCTCATAATTTTGAGATGTTTCCATAAGCCCACTACAAGCTTATTCATTTCGTTGTTGGTTTTCCAACAACTCCGTTCAATTCTTCTTTGCAAGGGTGTTTTTCCAAGTTCATTTGTGGCAGAAGTTGTCATTTTCTTCTCCATTCCTTTATTCCAATGACCTATCTTCAATTTTTCTTCCGGAGGCATTGTGATGTTGCTCTCTTCGACCCATCGTCTCGTTTTACCAAGATCATGTTCTTTTCTTGCTTATCCATTTAACCGGAGTGTTGTGTCATCTCGTCAAGTTCTTTTCATCTTATCAAGTTTTCCTCCTTCTTTTAGCCGGAGTGCTGCCCAAATTATATCATTCTTATTTCTTCTCTATCTTGTTTTAACCGGAGTGGTTTCAGTATCTATCTTATCACTAAACCTCTTGGTTTTCGTCGTATCCCTTGTTCCTCTTTTCTAACAGAGTGTTTTCAACTTTCTTCATCTTCATTGTTTTCTTTCTTTCATTTTGTTCAACCTCTCAAGGTTCTTTGGTTTCACCCGTTTGTCAAAGAAGCAACTTAGTTTTACCTCTTCTCTTCCTCTTCCTTTTCCCTCCGGTGCCATCCTAGATCTCGGGACGAGATCCTCTCGTAGTGGTGGAGTGTTGTAACACCCCGGATACGACTTTCCATATTCGTAACTCCGACTCTTGCCTTTTCCGGAGATGTGTTTTATTATTTCCTTCGTGGTTGGGTTTTGTCTGTTGTTTTGCATTTTGTTTTGTTATGCATCTAGTCTCATGGCATCATCTGCATTTCATCCGCATGTTTTCAAAACTTGCATCCGTTCGAGTTCGCCGTTTCTCTCCGTTGTCCTTTCCGAGTCCGGATGCACTTTCGCCGCGCTACCATGCACTCAAAATATTATTTTATAAGTGGCATAAAAATGTTCTCGGAATGGGTTGCAACTTGTCATGCGGTCTTATTATAGTGTAGACAGGCCGCCTGCCAAGTTTAAATCGCATTCGAGTCCGTTTGATAGCCCTACCGTTAAACTTACAGTGGCACCCTTGCGGTTTATTCGTCGGATGTTTCGGTCTCGAAATTGTGCCGGGCTGCATTTCTCCTCTCTCCCCTCAGTCCAAAACCCCTCTCCTCAGCCCACCTAGGTTCCCTAACCCCTCTCTCGATCGGATCCGCCCGATCGAGATCGGAAGGTTCAAAAACCCCAAGGACCAAACCCTAGCCCTTTCCTATATATGGACCCCTCTAGTCCATTTTGGGCAGCCTAACCCCCTCCACCTACCTCTAGCCTTCCTCCTCGGTTTCGCGCCCCAATCATCAGCCGCCCTCCACCTCCAATTCGCGCCTCCCCAGCCCCCTCTCGCCACTTGGCGCCACCGCCTGAGCCAGCGCCGCCGTCCCCGCCGCTGGAGCCACTCAAGCCCGCCACGCGTCCACCCGGCCTCTCCTCCCCGCCAGCCCGCCCGAAGCCCATCGGGGCCCGCTGAGCCCATCTGGGCCAGGCGAGCCCTGCACTGTCGCCCATGGCGTGGGGCGCTCGCTCCCGCACCCGCTCACCGCCGCCTCGCCCTCCGCCTCCGCCGGCGACCAGCAGCCCAGCCGGAGCTAGCGAGGCCAGCGCTGTCCCGCCCTCTCTCTCCTCCTTTTCTCTCTCTCTCGCTCACGGCCCTACCCCTCTCGCCCCATGGTACCGCCCGCCGCCGCCATGAACGCCTCCACCGAGCTCCGCCGTGGGCATCACCACCTCCCCATGGCCTCCTCTCGCCAGATCTGGGCGGGGATGGTCGATCCATCCATCCCCAACCTCCCCGACCCCTACACCGCCGGGAGCAGCTGCCGTCGTTCTGCGCCCATGGAGCCCGCCGCTGCTCGATCCAGCCGGCGCCCGTTGACCGCGTCCCTTCGGTCCGGCCAGGCCAGTAAGCCTCCCTCGGCCAGATCCGCGCCGCCCCTCTGCCAGGCCTCTCCACCGACCGGGCTTGGCCCGCTAGGTGAGCAGCCCCCGCCCCTGTGCTCTGTTGGGCCAGACCCTAGATTTGGCCCATATCTTGTTTTTTCCCGTTCTGCGATTTTACTGTTTATCCCAGGATTTAGCTGTTTTACAGAAAACCCCCTAAGCTTCATGCATATCCTAACTAATTAACCGTGCATCAGATCTAAATAAATTATATATGAAACTTGCTCAGAATTTTGTCTAGTTTCATAATAGGCAGTTTTCATCCATGTTTAAAATGTTTTAATTGATGGTTGCTTTAATTTGCTAATATGCCATGCTAAAATGCCTTAATTCATAACTAAATAACCGTAACTCGGATTTTAACAAACTTTATATGTAAATGGGGTGGAAAAATGCCTAGATTAACATGGTCCACTTTATGTTGCTGTTTAACAACTCTAAAATTGTGTTTAGGGCAGATCAGTACCGAATCTAAAATATTGCTCATGGGGATTTTCCTAATTGTTGTTTCTTATTTCCGGCCTCATTTAAACTTGCCTAAATAGTTAGTTTAATTATGCTCCACCTCTTGCCATGTTTAACAACATTTAATATTGTTGTGTACCTAATCGAGATCAAACTAAATAATTGATGTGGTGTTTCGTCAATATGCAACTCGTTGCATATTGAGCTCCACTTAATTTGTAGTGTTGTTTGTTGCACTTTGCCATGCCTCATTAAACCGGACATGCATCATAATTGTTTGTGCATCATGCCATGTTTATGATTGTTTGTTTACTATGTTGTTTGTTTCTTTCCGGTGTTGCTTCTCGGTTCCGGTAATGTTGCGATTGTGAGGATTCGTTCGACTTCTTCCGTTCGTTCTTCTTCATGGACTCGTTCTTCTTCCTTGCGGGATTTCAGGCAAGATGACCATACCCTCGAAATCACTTCTATCTTTGCTTGCTAGATGCTCGCTCTTTTGCTATGCCTATGCTACGATGCCTACCACTTGCTATATCATGCCACCCACATTGCCATGTCAAACCTCTAACCATCCTTTCCTAGCAAACCGTTGTTTGGCTATGTTACCACTTTGCTCAGCCCCTCTTATAGCGTTGTTAGTTGCAGGTGAAGATGAAGTTTGTTCCTTGTTGGAACATGGGGATGTTGTTCCTTGTTGGAACATGTTTACTTGTTGGGATATCACAATATATCTTATTTAATTAATGCATCTATATACTTGGTAAAGGGTGGAAGGCTCGGCCTTATGCAGTGTTTTGTTCCACTCTTGCCGCCCTAGTTTCCGTCATATCGGTGTTATGTTCCCGGATTTTTGCGTCCCTAACGCGGTCGGGTGATTTATGGGACCCCCTTGACAGTTCGCTTTGAATAAGACTTTTCAAAGAAGGCCCAACATTGGTTTTACATTTGCCTCTCCTAGCCTTTTTCCCTTGGGAGTCGCGCTCTCAAGGGTCATCTTTATTAACCCCGGGCCAATGCTTGTCTAAGTGTTGGTCCAAACTAGAACCACTTGCGGTGCCGCCCGAGGCAACTTGGGGTATCGTCGGTTGCCGTCGTAGTGTTCATCCGTCGTGGCTCGAGGCGAGATCTGTGGCTACTATCGAGGTGTCGACGCGCCGGGAGGTCTTCTTGGACTTGTTTTATTGCTGTGAAATGTCTTGTGGCAGGATTCCGAGACTGATCGGGCTTCCGGGAGAAGGTCTATTCTTCGTTGATCGCGAGAGCTTATCATGGGCTAAGTTGGGACACCCTGCGGGGTTTGAACTTTCAAAGCCGTGCCCGCGGTTATGTGGCAGATGGGAATTTGTTAATGTCGGTTGTAGAAAACCGAAGTTGATCTTAATTAAAATACACCAACCGTGTGCGTAACCGTGAGTGTCTCTTTTGGGGTTGATCGAGAGGAGAACACGGTTTCTGGGTTATGTTTGACGTAAGTAGGAGTTCAGGATCACTTCTTGATCATAGTTGTTCGACCGTGCTTTTGCCTTCTCTTCTCGCTCTCATTTGCGGATGTAGCCACCATATATGCTAGTCGCTTGCTGCAGCTCCACCTCACTACCTTGTCCTACCTTTAAGCTTAAATAGTCTTGATCTCGCGGGTGTGAGATTGCTGAGTCCCGTGACTCACGAGATACTTCAAACCAGTTTGCAGGTGCCGATGAAACCGTGCGGTGATGCACCGAGCTCAAGGAGGAGCTCGATGAAGATCTTGTTCTTTGTGTTGTTTCGTTTGAGT
Source organism: Aegilops longissima (assembly GCA_021605205.1). Taxonomy (NCBI): domain Eukaryota; kingdom Viridiplantae; phylum Streptophyta; class Magnoliopsida; order Poales; family Poaceae; genus Aegilops; species Aegilops longissima. The sequence continues at coordinate 237,420,611 of CM038681.1, forward strand.
TGATCAATAGTGGAGCCAGTTGGGACGATCGGGGATCTGTAGCATTTGGGGTAGTCTTCCTTTATTTTGGTTCCGTAGTCGGACCTTGATTGTATCTGTATGATGTAATGTTTTACTCATGTCTTTGTGTGAAGTGGCGATTGTAAGCCAACTATGTATCTCTTTCCTTATGTATTACATGGGTTGTGTGAAGATTACCTCACTTGCGACATTGCTTTCAATGCGGTTATGCCTCTAAGTCGTGCTTCGACACGTGGGAGATATAGCCGCATCGAGGCGTTACATTGACTCTAGTGCAAGTGGGAGGCCTGAAGGAAATATGCCCTAGAGGCAATAATAAAGTTATTATTTATTTCCTTATATCATGATAAATGTTTATTATTCATGCTAGAATTGTATTAACCGAAAACATGATACATGTGTGAATACATAGAAAAACAAAGTGTCACTAGTATGCCTCTACTTGACTAGCTCGTTGATCAAAGATGGTTATGTTTCCTAGCCATAGACATGAGTTGTCATTTGATTAACTGGATCACATCATTAGGAGAATGATGTGATTGACTTGACCCATTTCGTTAGCTTAGCACTTGACCGTTTAGTATGTTGCTATTGCTTTCTTCATGACTTATACATGTTCCTATGACTATGGGATTATGCAACTCCCGTTTACCGGAGGAACACTTTGTGTGCTACCAAACGTCACAATGTAACTGGGTGATTATAAAGGTACTCTACAGGTGTCTCCGAAGGTACTTGTTGGGTTGGCGTATTTCGAGATTAGGATTTGTCACTCCGATTGTCGGAGAGGTATCTCTGGGCCCTCTCGATAATGCACATCACTATAAGCCTTGCAAGCATTGTGGCTAATGAGTTAGTTAAGAGATGATGTATTGCGGAACGAGTAAAGAGACTTGCCGGTAACAAGATTGAACTAGGTATTGAGATACGGACGATCGAATCTCGGGCAAGTAACATACCGATGACAAAGGGAACAACGTATGTTGTTATGCGGTTTGACCGATAAAGATCTTCGTAGAATATGTAGGAGCCAATATGAGCATCCACGTTCTGCTATTGGTTATTGACCGGAGACGTGTCCCGGTCATGTCTACATAGTTCTCGAACCCGTAGGGTCCGCACGCTTAAAGTTAGATGATGATCGGTATTATGAGTTTTGTGTTTTGATGTACTGAAGGTAGTTCGGAGTCCCGGATGAGATCGGGGACATGATGAGGAGTCTCGAAATGGTCGAGATGTAAAGATCGATATATTGTACGACTATATCCGGACATCGGAAAGGTTCCGAGTGGTTCGGGTATTTTTCAGAGTACCGAAAAGTTACGGGAATACGGGGGAAGAAGTATATGGGCCTTATTGGGCTTTAGGGGAGAGAGAGAGGCAGGCCATGCCCCCCCCCAATTGGACTAGGGGGAGGGGCGGTGCCCCCTCCTTCCTTCTCTTCCCTCTTCCCCTTCCTTGTCTCCTACTCCTACTACTTGGAAGGGGAAGAATCCTACTCCCGGTGGGAGTAGGACTCCTCCAGGGCGCGCTATAGGGGCCGGACCTCTCCCCCTCCTCCACTCCTTTATATACGGGGGAGGGGGCACCCCATAGACACAACAATTGATCCCTTGGATCTCTTAGTCGTTTGCGGTGCCCCCCTCCACCATAATCCACCTTGATAATATCGTAGCGGTGCTTAGGCGAAGCCCTGCGTCGGTAGAACATCATCATCGTCACCATGTCGTCGTGCTGACGGAACTCTCCCTCAAATCTTGGCTGAATTAGAGTTCGAGGGACGTCATCGAGTTGAACATGTGCTGAACTCGGAGGTGCCGTACGTTCGGTACTTGGATCGGTCGGATCGTGAAGACGTACGACTACATCAACCACATTGTGCTAACGCTTCCGCTTTCGGTCTATGAGAGTACGTGGACAACACTCTCCCCTCTCGTTGCTATGCATCACCATGATCATGTGTGTGCGTAGGAAATTTTGAAATTACTACGTTCCCCAACAGTTAGGAGGTCCCAGGCAGGAGGCCTTGCCTCTTCGATTGTTGTTGCTTTTGTGTTTGCCTTCTTAAGGCAGTCTTGTTTAACTTATGTCTGTACTCAAATATTGTTGCTTCCGCTGACTCTTGTGTATCGAGCTATGTATTCGAGCCCTCAAGGCCCCTGGCTTGTAATATAAAGCTTGTATTATTTTATTTATGTCTAGAGTTGTGTTGTGATATCTTCCCGTGAGTCCCTGATCTTGATCGTACACATTTGCGTGTATGATTAGTGTACGGTCGAATCGAGGGCGTCACAAAGTCGCTGCCACTGGCTGAGAAAGCCAGGCAAGTGGCATTCAAGAAGGAGATGGCGGAGAAGGAAGCCAGGTACCAGGTGGCCTGTGAAGCCCGTGAGGCCGCCTGGAAAAAGGAGGCAGTGCAGCTTTGGGGGCGGGCGCATCGTCATGCGGAGGAGGTGTATGACGACGGGTACTTCGCAAGGAAGTTCAAAGGCGCTGGGTGCCTCATCGCTGCGTGGAGGTGGGTCGATAAGCTCCAGCGTGCCATCGACAAGGAGCTCCGGTGGGCGCTCAACGAAATGTCAAGATCGTTCATGCTTGTCCGCCTGCAAGAGGCAGATCGATACGTCAAGCGCTGTGAGGTGGAGGAGGCGGAGTACTGCCTATGCACTGGGAAGACGTGCGCACCAGGGAGCTGCTGGCGAGGGGCGGCCGAAATACTGCCCCCGGGAGGGATTATTAGTTTTAATATTGTTCGCTTTCAGTTTTATGCATTGTACATAGTAGTTAAGTATCATCACGTATAAGTGATGATATTATATATATTCTGTGGTGAACTAAAAAAAATTTATATATATTATGAATTCTGTTTTTCTATCTGTTTTCGTATACTAATTTTTATCTAGTTGTTATCCTCCACATATATAGAATGCAAAGCATATGCACACACATTAAAAACAGAACATATAAGAACGGAAAACAGAGTACACATATTGACACAGAGCAATATTATGATTGTTGTGAATACATAGCGATCCACATCGAAACGACTCAACAAAATAAAACACATCCATGACCAGCAGCCCTTGCCTACGGTAGCACTTGGCTCTGCCTGAACTCGTGCATGCATTCGTCCAAGCGGTCGACACGCTCGCAGTACATCTAGAGCGTGATCTCGAGCTCCAAGTTGGCTATTTCATCGGAGATCACCAGCTCGAGGATGTGACGGCCATGTTCCTCTACTGCGCCCAGGTGGACACCTGGGCCAAGGAGGCGGTCAAGCCTAGCGACCAGCATGTTGTTATCGAGCTGGCCGCGGACAAGGCGAACTGTGCGAGCCATGCGAACGACGCGGCGGGCGTCGGGTGCAAGTACGGCGCGGCCAACCTCTGGTGCAAGTACGGCGCATACGGCCTCTGCCCAATCCTGGTGAGGAATTGGGGTACCGACAGGACGTGTACCCAGCTACTACGCCCTGTCGACAGCAGGCAAGCGCCGATGGATCCGCTCTTGCTGTGCGGTGCGCCGCGCCTCTTGCTATGCGGCGCTCCAACGGTCTCACTGTGTGGCGAGCCGCAGCCTATCGGTGAGGACGTGCCTAGCTTGCTCTGCGACGCACCATCGATCAAGTTGGCGAGCTGCGGCCTGTCGGCGCTGACATGTCTATCTTGATCCGCGGCGCTGAAGCGTCGTGCACCAAGGGTCTGCTCAACCCTGGCGATGACGTGCAGCGCGACGTCGTCTATCGCGTTGCCGGGGAGCGCCTCGGCCTCGATGGGCCGTGGCGCCTTCTCATTTTCCTTATCGAGGAGGTTCATGGCAAAGGCGGCGCTTCGGTGGGTTGGCATGATTGGAAAAGGTGGATGTGCTACAGGCTGCGCTTGTTGCCTCGGTGCGTCGTGCGCCGCCTGGGTTTTATGCGCAGTATCGCTGGGTGGCGGCGGGAAACCAGTGAGGAAATGGCGAGAAACGATGGCATGTTCATAAAACGTCATCAATTAATGGAAACTTAGCATAGAAGGAACATCGAGCTAGCACGACGCGTGCGAGCACATTTGTAGCGACCCGACCCAAAATCGGTCAAGTCTCTGTGTCTGTACCATCCCAAGATCATGCTGGTACTCACAGTACATTGATGAAATAATTAAAGTTCAATCACACCTGAATTTATTACACGATTCTCATATCGAGTCTTTATTACAATAGAATAAATTCGGACGAAGGCCAACTCATGAGAAATAAACTAAGTAAAGCTGCGAAGCGTAGAAGAATAGCGAGTCCATCCGACTCCAAAGGGCAATCGCCAGCGCGAGCGTAGCCTCACTCCTGATCGGAATACTCCTCTGCAACATAAGACGTTGCAGCCGTGTAGGTCAGCATTTTGAATATGCTGGCAAGTCATGAAGAGAGAAATAATAATAAAATTACTAACACTATATGCAATTTTGGCTGTGGGGCTCTAAGTTCCATTATTTTGCGAAAAGCCAGTTTTTCCCTACTACAGTGGACTTGCTTGCAAATACTACAAAATTGTTGGTAGTTATTGAGATGGTTCCACCAACCAATGTCTCATTCCCAAATTATTAAGTCATAACCCCCTCAATTAATTTATTAATTTCAATGTTGAGATTTCCGAATACTTCCAAGTTCCAGAGGCTCAAATTGTCCGTAACGGGGACACGGCTAATCGATTAGATCTTTTCTCTGCAGAGGTTTATGACTTTACCCGCAAGAATCGTTCCTCCTTTTAAGTCTTCGCACTTCATGGTATTTGAAGACGGACGAACGAAACAGGTCTTCGAAGAGTTCTTCTCGCCACCGCCGTACCCATCCTACCGTTCTTCTACATCTCGTAGCACCGTCCGCCAGAGTCACAACTAGGGTTGACCAAGCGAGCCCATAATGGCTTGCGGCTGCGCAGTAAGCTTCCGTCAATGGGGTATACATCCGTCTCTTCGTGGCTGGGTGAAGCTTTCCGCAAGATGTCATGGCACTTCTCCATGCATCCCGCCAACCACTGGGTTCTCCAGGTGCCCGTCAACCGCCCTCCACCCAATGAGTGAATTCAAGTCCATCTTGAGCTTGAAGTTCATGGGGTTGTCATCATCTTTGACTCTCACATCTCCCTTATGAATTCACTCAACCAACCCGTCTCTGAGCATAGCAAAATAAACTACTTCGTCCGGTCATGGTAACAAGGGAATTGGTTCATCCTACCTCATGATACTACTCAAGAACATAACTTCAAAATTTCACCTACTGCATGCATGGTGGGGAGGTATAATTCTAATGCAAATAAAATCATAGGTATAGTAAAAGAAATATGATCAATGACTTGCCTTGCTGACGATCTTCGTAAGCTAGGGACTCGTGGTAGCAAGCTTCGCACTCCGGAAATTCTACCGAGGCAAACAACAATCATAATAAGCATATAGCATAGGATCACTTAACACAATAGCATGCTAACATAACACACAAAACAAACGAATCAAAACCCAAAGAAAACTCGAAGAAATCCAACTCAAAGTTTTCCTACATCAAGCAACAACTAAAAATAGTTTTACATTACAAGAATTTTCTTAACAGAACCTAAGCATGGGTTTTTGTTAACTTAACAGGAAAGAATTCATCATGCAACTAGGAGCAAAAAGAATCACCTTAAAATCTATTATAAAACTCCTATTAGGCCTAAAGCAATTTCTAGTAAGAAAAATAAAATAAAAGTTTTATTTATTATAAATAAAAGTTCATGCTCTAAAGTTACGAAACTAACTTAGAGTAAACTATCTTTCATGAAAACTAAATTTATTTGCTAAGTAAAACATTAGGAAAACAGAAGCTAGTTAAATAATTAAGAATAACATGATTCTGGTTAAAACTATTTTCTATTAATAGCTAAAATGCCCAAATAAATTCCTACGGTTAGGCAATGTCAAAACAAAGTTGTGACAAAAGAATCACCAAAAATAATATTCCTAACTCATTTTATAGCATAATTACTATTCTGTCTAAATCTAAAATAAAGCAATTTTAAATAATTTTAACATGACTAATTATATTTTCTACAGAAACTACAAGAAATTTGCAAACCAACAAAAAAGAATCACTTAAAAATATTAAGTAGATTAAAAGATATGAATTTTTCAAATCTGAAACTATTCTGTTAAAAACAGAAACGAAAAATAAAATTAAAAGAAAAATCAGCGCTAATGGGCCTATCTAGCGCCCTGGGCGTAATATAACTAAATCGTGCCCGAGGCTTTAAACCGCTTCGGGCCGGTTCAACTAAACCCTAACTAAAACCGGAACTAACCGGAATAAAACCGGTTTTATAAAACTAAACCTAACTAAAAACCGTACCCCTTCGGGGTCTAATCTAAACCCTACGTTTAGATCTAACGGTGGGGGGAGCTCCGGCGACTTACCGAGGCGGCGGCGGCGACGGTTCCGGTGGCTCCGGTGGTCGGGGTCGACGGCGGAGACCTCCGGCGGGTGCGGCGTGGCGAGAGGGGGCTCGGGGTGGAGTCGGGTGAGCTCGAGGGTGGCCGGGGTGTTCGGGACGGGGTTAATGGCGGCGGCGGCGCACTCAGGCTCCGGCGAGCGATGCAGCGAGGGAGAGAGGGTCAGGCGGGGGCGAGGAGAAACGGGGTGAGGAGGGGTATAAATAGGGGGGCACGACTTGGAGAAGGGGCGATCGGGCGAGGGATCGGGAGGATCCGGATCTCGCGAGATCCGTGGCGGCGCGGGCGGTTAGCGTCTTGTGAGGAAAGACGACGGGTGGGGCCGGTGTCGTGAGGGAGGAGGGGCGATCGGTCAGGCGACCGGTCTGGCCGATTCAGGCGAGGGCTCGGTCGGCCGTCGGCTGGGCAGCTCGGGCTGGCCGTGGGCAGCGCTGGTGGCTCTTGCTGGCGATGGCTCGGGCCGCTGGAGTCTTTGGTCTGGGCAGTTAGCTGGCAGCGCCTGGGCTTTCCTTTCCATTTTTTGAATAATTAGAGAGAGGAAAAATACTTAAATATAAATATCTTATATAGGACATATATATATCAAAATGATCAGGGAATATTCCTATAATTTGAACATTTTCGAGGCAAAATCCAAACTTTATAAAAATCATTTTCTAAAATTCCAAATAAAACTCAAATTTGAATTCAAACTTTTGGCAATGTTTTTCCTCTGTATTTTTGGAGTGTCATGTTTACTCCTCTCATACTTTTCTCAAGTATTTATCAGGCATAGTTTTGAAATAATTTCCCTTTGCCAAAATTTGAATTCAAATTCCAACAACTTCAAAACTTCAAACTTCAAATGCCACTCAAATTCAAACAGAATGCATAGATGCTTAGCTATAATTGTAAAACATTCCAAATAGGAAATTTGGGATGTTACGACATTGCTCGCCCAAGGCTATGATTCGTATACTTGTGTGCCCAACAAAGCACACTATTCACAGTAAAAAATACTGTTCCGTTTATCCTAGTAGAGCAGTAGCGGCAAGCGTCACAAGAAGAAGTGGATAATGGTCCGATGATCGTTTATCCTAGTTAATTATGCATGTAATAATTTGCTTTGGTGTGTGGAAATTTATGTGTGTACTAGCCACCTATGTAATTGGATGTTTAATTTGGTTGTGCAATCATGTCGTTATTAGTATATATGTTGTTATACTGTAAGCAATCACATAGCACACGGAACATACTAGGGAAACCGTTTCTGTTGTCTTGGCTCAACGCAAACAGTTCAACCGAGTAAACTGTATGCCCGTTATCGCACACACCTTTATCTGGCTGGTCGTTTCTGTTGCGTTCCCTAATCGCAAACAGTTCATCCGAGCGAACTATATGAACCGTGTTTGATGTATCCGCCATCGCAAACATTTTGCATCTTTTTTGACGATTTTTTACATCACCGTTTGTGATTAATGCATCACACACAATTTCGTTGATATCTCTGATTGTAGTGTCGCATTAGCAGCATCCTCGGTAGTGGGCTTGGCCCCATCCCAGGTGGTCCCCGTAGGCCCTGGGCGACCTAGGGATGTGGGCACTTACACGGGGCACCTACAACCTATGGGATCCCCTTGGCTGGCCTCTGATGCCCATTGGCAGATATTTGCACACACTAATTATCGAGCAATTTTCTACCACTGCCACATCATGTTTTCGAGATGAGCTTCATTTTCAGCCCTAAACTGAAAATCTGTCGGAGGGGGATTCATCTCCATCATCACCAACCTCGATGCTCATTCTCTAAGATGAGTCATGAGTAGTCAAGCCTCCGGACTTCGGGTTCATGGCAGTAGCCTAAGTTGTAATCTCTCCATCTGTATTTGTCTTTTATGTTCAGCATAGTAGCCATATGAGCTGCCCTGCATTATTATGGTTTATGTGATGTATTCATAGCAGTGATGTTGATCATATGATGAATTATATCTTTATGTTTAGGTTTGTGTATACCATATGTTTGATATATATAGATGCATATTTCTTTACGATTGCTTGTCTACTCTTGGCCAATTTAGATCGGTAATCAATAGTAAAAGTGGCATGCATTAGTTGGATTCAATCTTACAAGTAATCTATCATAGTGACAGAAAATTGAAAAAAACTTGTATGAATTGTTGTCACTAAGGTTTAAGAGTTAACGGTGCCTACCATCACACCACGAGTTTCAGAGTCAAAATCAGCAGGGGCATGATGGAGTTCGATTAGCAACACTTGCCTCCATGGTTGCTGGATTGGAGGAGTCAGCGATCATCACCGTTAGATTAAGACTAGATATGAGAGGTGTGAGTCAGACATATACACCTGTTTGAGGCGCTGACTAAGTTAGTACTCCCTCTATGTAAAGTGTATTTTTCCATGTGCGGTGATCAAGGCACATAATTATGAAGACTTTCGAAAAAAAAATACCCTTAACAATTTAGGCATTAGCATCTTAATTAGCGGAAATCAATAACCATCGACCTAATAAAATGCAGATGAATCCCGTAGCACGGGAATAAAATCAATCAATGGGATGGGAGAGAGAGAAATATGAGTGCATTCAATCAGGGACTTATATTCTATTTTTACTACCTTCCAACTAGGGATCAGATATTTCTTTTTATGAAACTAGTAAGCTTGCACGTGCAATGCACGTTTTAACTCCATCACATAATTAACAAAACAGTTGTCTAGGTTTAGATAGTTTTTCATCTGTACATGTTTACCTAAAAAATAGTGTTTGTTTGGGTGGAAGAAAATTAAATCACATGGACAGATGAAGAAGATGTAAATAATAAGATCATACTTTAAAGGGCAGAATAACATAGGCCGAAAACTCAATTGTATGAGTTACCTAATTTTATATTTTTGATTTTTATTTCACTGCTTCTATGTATGTTCCCTTCTCTCCAATATAATTTATTGAATGTTTTTCTTAAGAGATTTGCTTTCTAGTCATACTCTGAAGGGCAGAGATTCTTTTTTGTTGCCGTGGACAGGGATGTTGTATTCTTAGAACACTGGCATTGATTTCTATTCATTTTCAGAAATTATATATACCCTATCAACCCAAACTTTATTTTTCTCAAGTTGCAGAAGAATGATAGTGATATTTCATCAAACAAATATGATCAAACTTCCTTTTGAGCAATCTTCATAACACACTCGAAAGTATTCCAGCTTCCAAGTAATTCCAAGTATTACCTCCAGTCCAACTCCAAACAAGCATTAGCAGGATTCTTCCAAAAATACCTTAATCCATGCAAAGAAAAACATTATAAAGATAGGACAGCCGACTTCTGTAAAGATCTACACCCTTATGAAATAAATGGGATGGGAGAGAGAGAAATATGAGTGCATTCAATCAAGGACATATATTCTATTTTTACTACCTTCCAACTAGGGATCAGATATTTCTTTTTATGAAAGGCATATGCTGAATGGTGGAGGGGTACAAATGAAAAACCAAGGAAAGATTAGAAGTACATCTTATATTATGGAATTTTTAAGAAAAATAAATACAACTTACGAAACGAAGAGAATATAATTTTGTGATACTAGTAGAATGCCCGTGCGTTGCCACGGGCTTCTGAAATCGTCAAAGATAGAGACACTATAACATGGTCCCAATTACATAATAATTTAAGTCCACTTAACTTTGTAATGTAAAGTGATAACAAAAAATAGCACATTAACAATGTATACATATAAGGGATGATCCAACTAAAAATCTATTAAAAATTACTGAGATATACTTGATGCACTTAACAAATTTTGATGCTTCTATGTCTCTTTCTCTATCTTCTTTCATCTGGCAGAAACAAACGTGCTAATAATTTGTACCTTTTCACCCGCCCTATCTCATAGATGATCATGAGCCAGCTGTAATTCCACAATGACCATAATATATATATTTTACGATATTATATATTGTTTATATTATTAATTACAAAGTTTATGCAATTGGTCTTACACCATCCTGTAAGAACATACCATCCTTCATAAAGCATTCCAAATCGTCATTTGATAACAAGGCATCTTCAATGTCCACGAACTTGGTTTTCTTGGGGCAGACATGATTGATTCGATGACTGCAATATCTCTACGGATACAAATATAGTCTATCATCATGATACAAAAATGAGCCAAATTTGTATTAAAATGAGACAAATTGGTTGAATACAAAAGGCAATATGATGAAAGAAAGATCGATAGTAACATTGAAAAGAATACCTTGTGCGATAACATTTAAATTGGCATACTTTTTTGTTTTTTATGAGATATCACCGCCTTCACATCATTATGTTGTGAAAAACTCGGTGAATTTTCGGCCCTTTTTAGCGTCGCCCTTCTCCAACATAAACCAAGTATACTTTGTTTCTTCACTCAAAATTGTGTTTTTTGTGTGATATTCTGAATATATGGAATAAGTATAAAAAAGATTTATTTGGATGATCCATGTTTCATTAATATATCTATATCCTTTTTCATTTTATTATATACTATCTTTTTTCGTACATCATTTTTTAGGCATTTGTTTTCTTACAACAAAGGTTGCTGATCCAAGGCCTCAAGAAGCCCAAGCCCACTCGCATCATGGGCCAACCAGCACCCACCAACTCCTTCTCCTCATTCTCTCCACTCCCTTTCCTAAAAAAAACTCACGCACACAATCCAGATCACGGCGGAGTCACCCACACTCCCTCCGCTCTCGCCCCACAGCCGCACAACCGGCGGCCTCGTCTCCCACCGCCGCCGCCACCTCTCCCTCGCACGCCTCGCCGGCACCTCTCCCTCACCCGCATCACCGGCGCCTCTCCCTCTCGGGCCGTTGTTGCCTCTCCGTTGGTCCCGTCGTTGTCGGCCCTGATGTGCCGCGGCGCCGTGACCCGGCCTCACAGGCACGACCAGGGTGACAACAGCTCACCGACGCCGCCGCCCTCCGCAAGGAGCGACGACAGCTCGAAGCTCTGCGGCACGGCGTGCGCTGAGCGACGCGTCGCGGGGGCACCGCCGCCTCAGCCACCGGCGTGGCCGACCACCCGTCCACGTCCCCATCGCTGCCGCCGGCCGGCCACACGACCTCACGCTTGTCCAGCTTGAAGCACGTGCCATCGTGGCCCCCCTCCGGCTGCTTCAGCAGGCCAAGAAACCGAAACGCCCCCCGCGCCCGGCGACCTCGGCATCTCCATCGACCGCCTCAGCAAGCGCTACTCGCCTGCTCCGCATTGCTGATGGTAAGCCCCTCCTTTGCTCTCTTGGCCTGCTTGCTTGCTTGCGAGCCCCTCCTCTGAATTTGTTGGTTGGTTGCTTTCTTTCTTCAGCAAGCCAAGAAACAGGGAGTGCTGGCAGTAGTACTCTGAATCCATCAATGCAACTGAATCCAAACATGTGAATCAAGTTGTGGCAGGTATCTCTGCATGCTTAATTCACTCAATTTTTTGTGCAGTAGGAGTAGTTGCTAGAAATTTACTGAATTTTGTTTCCAGTAGATGCACTGAATTTCAAAGAAAGAGTACTCTAGGAATACATGGAGTTGATGCACTGAATTTTGTTTGCAGTAGATGCACTGAAATTTACTGAATTTTGTTTGCAGTAGGAGTACTTGCAGTTCTGAACTGCTAGGTGTACTTGTGGAAGCACTTCGCTGGTGCGCCGTAACTGATTGATTTGCAACTAAATTCTAGCCACTATGAATTCTGAGTCTGAATGCACATCAAGGAGTATTTTTAAAAAGTACAGCAAGGAGTAGCATCTACATGTTTAAAAAGCAATTCAGCTCGATTTCTGTGTGTATCCATATGCCCAATCCCGCTCTAATTCAGCCTACTCCCATCTCTAGATGAATAACAGTAGAATAATCTGTGCGTACTGTTATTTCACAATACACTGCCAATTTTCAGCACCAAACCAGGAAAATTATGTCAAACGATTATGGCCTGAATTGTGACAGTACTGAAAGCATGCAAACATGCCTAAAGGTTAAGTGTTTCACTACTGCACTGGGATTAAAGATTCAGTTGTTTTCTAGTCTAGTGACATTGTCATTGTAGTTTCTGTAGAAATGACCTTCTTCCTAATTAGTAACAGAGATGAAAGTTTATATAGTTGTGATATTTTTGGTGTAATATTATTGTTTGCATGCTTATATATTTTTGTTTTCTGCATGTTCAGAATTGCATGCTTTGGGGCCGCATCATAAAAACTTATCTAATGTAGAACACTCCAGTGGAGTCTAGTTTTACAACAACGGAGTGACCCAGGCAGTGTGCAAAATTTGTGCAGGAAAACAAAGCCGAGTTTAGATGTAGTAGATAATTGATTACAAAACAACAAAAGAATAATATACATAAGCAATCCAGTAAAAGGGAAAATAATGTCACATACAACAAAAATTGGCAACTTGCAAAGTCACATGTCAGGACCCCGATTCTAAGTCACATCGACCTAGCTGGTAACACCTCATATCACTTTGCGGCCTCACGCACGGCATTCCCACGGGTGTCGCCTTACCATGGCCCGGGACCGTTTGCGCCTTTTGGCTCACGTATATGATAGTGTCGCTAGCATCCACATGACAAAGAACCCGGGCCGACATGGCTAGTCGTGAACCCAAAGCGGCACTAACCTATGGGGACAGGCATACATGAATCACTTCGAGCATGTCGGTCATCAACGTATGAATTCGGTCTGTAGCACTGGGCTAACAGGACTCCGGTATCCCGGGCTGTAGCAGGCTAGGCAGGACTCCGAATACCACCGCGTGACATTTCCCCGAAGGGACAGACATAGGAACGAAATGAATCACATGCCGGCCAGTCAAGTGTCCAAGCAGTAGTGCTGGGCTAGCAGGACTCCGTGAACCGGGCTGTAGCGGACTACTATCGCTCAGAAGCACGAGACTACATTTCCCCATATGAGAGGCTGCCAAGGATAAACAACTAGTTTGTCGGATCCCACTCATACCAAGCATTTCAATCATACACGCAATATGCCCAATATGAGTAAATACAACAAGGCATCACAACAAAACTCTACAACTCAAGTACTTTATTTAAGAGGCTCCGAGGAGCCATACATAACATAGTCATACAGGTAGGGGTCACATGACCCAACACTCAAGTCATACAATCATACAAGCACATGCGAAGCAAACTAGTCTGAGTACGACTCTAGAAAGAAAGAAAGCTTGTTGGAGCCTTTCTATCTACAATGGCCCTTCACAAGTCTTAGATCGCCACCTGGGTGGCTAGTTCACTCGTCGAAGTCAATATCTACATAGAATCCGTCGGAGGGGGTAGTATTGTCCTCTGAAAAACATTAATTACAAACATGAGTACAAAGGTACTCAGCAAGTCTTACCACAGAATCCTATCATACATGCACATTCTCAAGGAAGGAAGTGGAGTTATTTGCAGCAAGCCAGCTTTGACTCTTGGCTAAGCTATCCTACGTGACACCACTTTGTAAAGCATTTGTCGTACACGAGTCCACTAAACACCATCACAATACTCCACCGTGGATCCTCTCTCGTCATCCCACGAGAGGGCCATCCACGATACTCACACTTATCTTGAGGCTTTTAGTAGTATCCATTTACTTGTCTATGAACTGATATAGGTAACCCGAAGTCCTCCGTGGACACGGCTATTCAATAGATCATATCAAACCCTGCAGGGTGTACCTCTTCACACGCGCTCACCACTTATCGCCGTTTACGACATGTACTCGGCAACCTTCAAGCGGAAGCCCAACGTGGGTGTCGGCCACAGCCTACCTAAACACTCAAGTCCCTAGTCCAGGTTTATCGCCTATTCGGTTCCATCCGCAGGAGTCCGCCGAGGTTTCCCATACAGCCCCGAACGATGTGTGCAGGGTTCCCGAGATACCAAACGGCACTTTCGGTACACCGGCCACGTGCCTACCGCAACACAACCCACCCCTAAGGTCAGCGTTGCGTGCGGTCCCCAGCATGCTACAAACACCAGAAACTACTTGCAACTCCCGGACTAAGAACAAGGGTGGTTAAGAAGCCGAGAGGGTCAATTAAGGATCCCAATGTGTGGTAGTAACTGTTTCATGGATCACAAACACAGATCTCAGTTCTTAGGTTCGGCTCAATGAAACAACCCACCATGTACTCCTACATGGCCTCTCATCGATACCTTTACCAAATCGTGTTCAACACTTTCACTCTCGAACCAACACAACCTTTCACTCCAGTTCATCATCCCGATGAGCCGACTGACACAACTCTAAGCATAGCAAGCATAGCATGGTAGGAATCACAAACATGGCTCAATCAACTCCTACACATACTAATGGGTTTCATCTAGTTACTGTGGCAATGACAGGTCATGCAGAGGAAGTGGGTTCAACTACCGCAGCACACAACAGTTTGAATCGCGTTGTCTTAATGCAAGAAACGAGAGCGAAGCGAGAACATGGGTTTGTATCGAAATGATCAACGGGTTGCTTGCCCGATGGAACTGGGGTAGAGTAACGCCTTCAGATGGATAGTCGAGGTTATCCTCGAAGCGTAACCTATCATGAAAGCACACCGAAAGTAAACACACATGACAATATGCAACAATATGATGCATGCTATGACATGGCAATATGGATGTGTGTTGGCCTGATGCAAGCTGAAATAACAGGGGATGAACTCATTTGAATCAAGGATGTTGATTCAAATGATAGCTCATTTGAGTTAGTCCTAAAGGTGCATTATCTTATTCTGGTTAAACAGCATAGTTAACTTGCTTTAACATGCATGAAACCTGTACCAATGGATAGAGTGGATTTTTCTGATAATTTTTCATATATAAATCTTTGCATTTGGAGTTATAGATTAAAAGTTATAAGCATTTGAAATTTGAGTTATATTCTGGAATTTACTATATTAGAATAAATCCAGAAATTGAATTAATGCGTCAGCCATGCGTCAGCATGACGTCAGAGTCAACAGGGACGTCCAGGTCAAACCTGACAGTGGGTCCCGCATGTCAGGGTAATTAACTTAACTAAAAATTAATTAAAACTAACCTATTTAGTTAGCAGGGCTGGGCCCCATTTGTCAGTGACCTGTCGGGGTCAACGAGGGCCCACAGTGGTCAACGTCCACGCCGGCTGCACTGGCGACTAGTCACGCGAGCCCGACACGGCGGAGGGAGTGTGTTTGGCGATTCCGCGACCAAACGAGTCGCGGAAGGTAGCTACGGGTAGCTAGGAGCAACCCGCGTCACTTGGTGGAGTTAGTTGGGGTCGGGTGGCGGAGTTGGCGCCGGCGACGAGCCAGGCGGCCGCCGGGTTCGCCAACGACGGGCTTGGGGTTAGAGGGCTCGGTGAGGTGCGGAAGTACATGGGCAGACCCTTGGGGTGCGGTGAGTGCAACGGGCACCATGGGTGGCGGAGAGTGACCGGAGCACGTCGGCGACGAGCTCCACGGCGGCGGGTGCGGTGAACGTGGCTCGGTTGCTACGCTGCTCGAGGGCGAGAGAGAGGGAAGGGAGTTAGGTAGGCTCACGGGCGACGTAGAAACTCTCGTCGAGGTCGGGATGAACCGGAGCGACGGCGGCGACGAAAGGATCTCCGCGACGGCGAGCTCGGTCGAGGTCGGTGAGATGGGTTCGGGGCACTAGAGCGAAGCGGGACTCGGCTGGCTAGGGGTAGTGGGGTGCGGCGGAGCTCCTGGACATGGTGCGGAGGAGCACGGACGGCGGGAGCACGACTCGGCGGTGGTCTGGGGCGCGTGGCGCCGCCAAGGCGGGGAGCTCAAGGAGAGGAACCGGGCGGAGAGGGAGGTCCAGGGGTTCGGGGAGAGAGGAGGTCGGTCCTCGGCAGCAACGCGAGAGGAGCGGCGAGGCGGCGACCAGTGCGTGGCACCCATGCGGTGCCCGCCGAAAGACTGGCTGCTGCTCAAGCGAGCCAAGCAGCTTCATTGGCCTGCTGCTGGGGCTGGGCCGGCAGTGGGCCGGTAGAGGCGTCTGTAAGGTTTTTCTGTTTTTAATCTTTTCTAATTTCTTGCAACTTTGTGGGGTTTTCTAAAATACCAAAACTGTTTTAAAATCACCAAAATGCTCCTGGTCCCTTGTTGGAATATTTCCAACATGAAACATTTTGTTTGGCAATTTTGAACATTTAAAATATTTTATACAATTTAAAATGCTCAAGTTCAAAACTTGTGAATTAATCCAAGGACCTTTGGTTGACCTAGAAAATGATACACCTCCTTTGACATAGGTTCGGACCAAAGCAAAGAGGATGAGCATTTTGAAGGGCATTTCAGGTTCATTGAAATAATTTTAGTAAACCCTAGTTGAATTAAGGGGGTGTTCGGGGTTTCTGCCTTCCCATTTCAAATTCAAATGAAATTTAAACATGATGCACACCCTAATGCATGGTCTAATTGGGATGTGACAACTCACCCCACTCAAAAGAATCTCGTCCCAGATTTAGGATCTGCTATAAAAAGGTGGGATACTCAAGTCGAAGACGATCCTCCCATTCCCAAGTTGCTTCTTGCTCGGAATGGTTTGACCATTGAACCTTTAGAAACTTGATATTCCGACGCCGAGTGGTACGCTCGGCTTGATCGAGGATACGAACGGGATATTCTCGATAGGTGAGGTTATCTTGGAGATCAAGCGTTTAGTGGTCCACTCCACGGATAGGATCCGAGAAGCAACGCCGAGTTGGGAAACGTGGAAGACATCATGGACTCGAAAGATGCGGAGGTAGTTCCAATTGGTAGGCGACTTCTCCTCGCTTGGCAAGAATGCGAAAGGGTCCAATGTAACGAGGAGCCAACTTGCCTTTGATACCGAATCGATGGGTTCCTTCAAAGGAGTAACCCGGGTAAGCCTTCTCGCCAATTTCATAAGTCATTGGCTTATGCTTGCGGTCATATTGGCTCTTTTGACGAGATTGGGCTGTTTTCAATTTCTCACGAATAACGCGAACCTGCTCTTACGCTTCCTGAATCATATCCGCCAAAGAGTTGTCTCTCCCGGTTTCGACCGCTTAAGAGGCGCTCACATTTCCGCCCATAAAGAACTTCAAAGGGCTTTGCCCAGCTGGCTTGATAACTATTTATAAGCGAACTCGCGAATGGAAGGCATTTCTCCCAATTCATGCCGAAAGAGATGATGAAGCTCAAGCATATCCTCTAGGATTTGATTGACTCGCTCTACTTGACCACTTGATTGGGGATGGAAAGCGGTGCTAAAGGAGAGACGAGTTCCCATAGCGCTTTTGGAAACTTTCCCAAAATCGAGAGGTGAAGAGACTTCCACGGTCTGAGTTAATCTCTAATGGAACACCATGAAGAGACACTATTCGAGAGATGTACAATTCAGCTAGCTGGCTAGCGGTTATACTCTCACGAACGGTAGGAAGTGGGCTACTTTGGAAAGACGATCGACGACAACGAAGATAGCATTATTCCTCTCTTGGTCCTGGGAAACCCGTAATGAAATCCATACCGATTTTATCCCATTTCCATTCAGGAATTTCCAAAGGTTGAAGGGTACCAGCAGGCCGTTGATGCTCGCTTAACTCGACGACGACGCCGCAATTAGCAATGTATTGAGCGATTTCTCTTCATCCTAGTCCACCAAAACCTCCGGCGAGGTCTTGATACATTTTAGTACTACCGGGATGAATGGTGAGAGGAGAGTCATGAGCTTCCTTAAGGATCAATCGCCTCAAAGTTGCGCACCTTGGGGACCACTAGACGGTCTCCAAAGAACACGACACCTTGTTCATCAATGGAGAAACAGTCTGCGACTCCTTTCTTGATGTTTCTCCTGATACGGGAGATTCCCGGATCTACCTTCTGTGCTTTGATGATCTGATCCGTAAGGGTAGGTTCCGCCACCAGGGTGGAAAGGAATCCTCGAGGAATAATGTGAAGATTAAGCTTACGAAATTCCTCGTGGAGAAATGGTTGACTTTGTTGTAACATCAGGTTGTTACAATAAGATTTGCGACTTAGTGCGTCAGCCATGACATTGGCCTTGCCTGGGGTGTAGGATATTCCTAAGTCGAAATCTGTATCAACTCGACCCAACGCCTTTGCCTGAGATTCAAACCGTTGGGTGAAGATATATTTCAGACTTTGGTGATCAGTGTAGATTTCGCAACGATTACCCGTAAGGTAATGTCGCCAGGTTTTGAGTGCATGAACCATCGCCGCAAGCTCTAGATCGTGTGGGATAGTTATCCTCATGTGGACGAATCGCCGAGAAGCGTAGGCAATCACATGACGATCTTGCATGAGTATGCAACCTAGTCCTTGTCGCGAGGCGCCGTAATAGATAATAAAGTCCTTAGAGAAATCTGGTGGAACAAGCACGGAGCAGATGTCGCGCCTTTTCAGTTCCTCGAAAGCTGAAATCGCACTGTATGGCCCATTCGAACTTTTATCTTTCTTGAGGAGTTCCGTTAGAGGTTTAGCAACTTTAGAGAAGTTCTCGACGGCGGCGGCAATAGCTCGCTAAACCGAGGAAACTCCGAACTTGCTTGACCGATTCGGTGGAGTCCAATCAAGGACGGCTTGAACTCGCCGGATTGACAGCAATGCCCTTACCGAGATTACATGGCCTAGATAGGTCACTTCGCAACCAGAATTCACACTTAGAGAATTTGGCATAAAGGCGGTGCTCTCAAGTTTCATCAATACTAGCCTTAGATGTTCGGCATGTTCTTCCTCATTCTTGGAGTAGATGAGTATATCATCGAGGTATACCACGACTAATTTATCCAAATACTCCATGAAGATTGAGTTCATTAACCGAGAGAAGGTGGCTGGAGCATTGGTTAATCCGAAGGACATGACGGTGTACTCAGATTGGCCATAACGAGTGACAAAGGCCGCTTTGGGAATGTCCCGTTTTGATTTTGATTTGATGGTAGCCCAACCTCAAATCCATCTTGAAAAGATCGAGGATCCAGCGAGCTGATCATACAGATCATTGATCCCGGGAGCGGATACTTGTTCTTGATAGTGACCAAATTGACAGGTCGGTAATCTACAACCATCCGATCCGTACCATCCTTCTTCTTGACGAAGAGGACGGGCAAGCCCATGGAGATGAACTAGGACGGATGAAACCTTTTGCAAGGACTCATCGAGTTGTTTCTTAAGTTCAGCTAGTTCTAGGGGTGCCATCTTATAAGGTCTTCTAGAGATTGGGACGGTTCCGGAACAAGATCTATCACGAACTCGACATCCCCGTCGTGGAACACCGGCAGTTCCTCCGAAAGACATCCGGAAATCACGGACTACCGGAATATCTTCGAGGTCCGGAAGGGGTTGGCATTTATGGAGTAAAGTCGGCGCTTAGACACTCGGGTTAAAACATTCACCGCCTTGCCCAAGGATGGGTAAGTTGAACAGTTCTAGTAGAGCAATCAATCTTAGCATAATGGGTGACATCCACCCATACCCAAGATGATGTTTATGTCCGAGGACTTAAGAGCTATTAGAGATGCAAGAAAGACTAATCTGTCGACAAGAATTTCATTCCCATGACTTATTCTAGAGGTTTGCCATCTAGAACCAGGAGTTTGAATTTCCATGGAGGTATATGCATGTCACGTATGTGGTGTTGTGCAATCGAGCATAGCTCTCGAAATAAATGAATGAGATGCTCCAAGATCAAAGAACGGTTGCCGGATGGCAATTAACAAGAAGCGTACCGAGGACGACGTTGGGATCCTCATAGGTCTCTTCAGCAGAAACATAATTGACATGGCCACGAGCGGTGGCAACTGGTTTAGCATAGGGCACCTTTCCTGCTGGCTTGCCGCGGCCAACAGACTTTCCAACTTGATTGGGGTTGTTCTGGGGACACTCTCGGATATAGTGGCCCGTCTCTCCACACTTGAAGCAAGTTATCACATTTGGACGTGGAGCAGCATTAGCAGTGGGGCCTCCATAAGTCTTGGGTGGAAAATACTGGTGGTTGGGGCGAGGCGCCTCAAAGGATGGCCTCGGGGTGAACCTGGGTGGTAGAGCAGTATTTGGAACCCAAACCCGGCGCTTCTGGGATCCAGAGCCGGATGAAGATCCAGAATCACGGATGTGCTTGCGCGAAGCCTCAAAATCAGTCTGTCCAGTTTCGGCGCTGATAGCCTTATTGACTAGCTTCGGGAAAGAGGTACACTCATGCAGACGGAGATCTCGGCGTAGCTCAGGGCTAAGTCCATTGCGGAACCTTGCCTGCTTCTTGGCATCGGTAGAAACTTCTTCGGGAGCATAACGTGCTAACCTCCCAAATTCACGGCAGAGGCATCCACCGTCAGCCTACCTTGGGTGAAACTGCAGAATTCCTCCCGCTTATGGTCCATAAGACCTTCCGAATATGATGCTCACGGAGGCGGCATGAATTCAGCCCAAGTTGTAACTTGTCCAACCGGATGCATAGCCTCATAATTCTCCCACCGAGACTAGCAGGGCCTTCAAGATGATAAGCGGCAAAGGTGACCTTGTCGCCTCAACCACGCTTGGCGGAACGCAGCTTGTGGTGGATGTTTGCGGGTTAATATCCGCGCCGAGAGGCTCGACGGAATATTTGAACTTTGGGGGATACAGCTTGACGAAGTCGTTGAGTGAAACCAAATCATTTCTTGGCTGGCGTGCGGTGTTTTGTTCGATCCGCTCCAGTAAGCGATTGGTTTCACGCTTATTGCGTTCTGCTTCCAACATAACCTCGGCCAAAGATGGCGGTTGCGGCAGATTCACATTTCTGGCTGCACTAGCTTCTCCCTGCTCCGGAGCAGCAGGAGTGTTG
The DNA here is from genome assembly GCA_021605205.1 of Aegilops longissima. NCBI lineage: Eukaryota > Viridiplantae > Streptophyta > Magnoliopsida > Poales > Poaceae > Aegilops > Aegilops longissima. Next base: position 237,441,906 of record CM038681.1, read on the forward strand.
CGAGTGTTGACCATCCTAGGAGACAAAGCAAAGGTTTAAACCAGGATGGCAGAATTTAACAAGGAAGTGCGGAAGGTAATGGATAGCATGGAATGCAAAGATGTTCATCCGTATGACAATGGTAATATAAAACTGCCATATATATATACCAACGGACATACACACCATTCATAGATTAGTACAAGCCTGACGGAGTACAACTATAAGGAAAGGCGTTACATCTCATCGGAAGCATCCCAACTTCTATACATTATTTTTCTACACTTCCGGAACGATACACACTAAGTCGTATTCCACAAGTCACGCAGGACGGTGGAAACACAACTATTACCACACTAGGAATACTACTACTATCTCAGGCAGCTCCATAGTAGTCCTCATAGAAATCACCACCCAAGCCTGGAAGTGGAACATGATCGTCCGGAAATGATAATCCTGTGGGGCCTGTGGACCATAGGGACTCGGATGTGGCCGTGGTCCAACAAACGGTGGCAGACGGGGCCCACGAGGAGGAGTGATGCCTCCAACCTCACGCCACTCCATAAAGTCCGGCAGACTCACCCGCACAGGTACAAGTCCCTCATGTCCATATATCCGCTTGCACGGCAGTGCAAACCTAGTCGAGTAGCCCAAAGGTCGAACGGGCATTAAAGCTCCATACGCAAGGCCCGATTCTCACGGTCCTTGTCCTCCAAAGATCTCGATAGTAGTGCGAAGGAGTGAGTCCTCATGGGATGCATCGCTGTACAAACCACAAGGTAGCCATGCGCCTGTGGAGGGATGCCGCATATAGCGAAAATCGGTGTTGCCCAAAGAAAGCAGTTCGCTCGAATAATAGTCATCATGGAATAGGCTGCATCTTGCACGATATTCCAATAGTGATTCCGAGCCCATAAGAACAATGAAGTGGCTCAAGAGCTCGGGATAAGATGGATAAATTCGACCGTGCATAGGTATTGGCTTTGATTGAAATCCCTAAACTGCTCCTCGACAAGATATTCAGGATACCATCGATAACCAGACTCAATCATCACTTTAACCAGCATTGCCGTGTGACCACACACACCAATGCAACGGGTCAAAGCGAACCACTTGGTTCGGGGACGGTGGCCATCCGAAAGCACAGCCACAATGCAAAGGCATTAGAATTTCTAGGAAAATCGGGCAGCATAACATCTGTAAATGCACAAAATCAGATTTGAGACATTCAAAATCAGATTGCAAAACCACTCAACAACATCATATCAAGGTTCTGGTTCAACTAATAGCATACTAAAAATTTAGTAGCACTGAACTGAGGATGTAACCAACAATCCTATAAGTTACTACGGATTAGTAACACGTGAACCTGATAGAGAGAAGAGAGCCTAGTCCTAAACCCACGTCGAATGAGAAGAGGATGACTCAGATCAGAGGGCATAAGGTAAAGGAGTAAAAGAGCCTTACGTTCCCTCCCACAATCAATTCCCCTACATATAACTAAAACATTTCTAGACTCAACTTCACCAGTTTGGCTTAGCGAACCTACTGTGCAGCCCCTGCTCGATGCCAACGCTGTCAGACCCCGATTCTAAGTCACATCGACCTAGCTGGTAACACCTCATATCACTTTGCGGCCTCACGCACGGTATTCCCACGGTGTCGCCTTACCATGGCCCGGGACCGCTTATGCCTTTTGGCTCACGATATGATAGTGTCGCTAGCATCCACATGACAAAGAACCCGGCCGACATGGCTAGTCGTGAACCCAAAGCGGCACTAACCTATGGGGACAGGCATACATGAATCACTTCGAGCATGTCGGTCATCAACGATGAATTCGGTTCAGTAGCACTGGCTAACAGGACTCGGTATCCCGGCTGTAGCAGGCTAGGCAGGACTCAATACCACCGCGTGACATTTCAAGGGATGTATATAGGAACGAAATGAATCACATGCCGCCAATCAAGTGTCCAAGCAGAGTGCTGGGCTAGCAGGACTCGTGAACCGGCAGAAGCGGACTACTATCGCCGTAAGCACGAGACTACATTTCCCCATATGAGAGGCTGCCAAGGATAAACAACTAGTTTGTCGGATCCCACTCATACCAAGCATTTCAATCATACACGCAATATGCCCAATATGAGTAAATACAACAAGGCATCACAACAAAACTCTACAACTCAAGTACTTTATTTAAGAGGCTCCGAGGAGCCATACATAACATAGTCATACAGGTAGGGGTCACATGACCCAACACTCAAGTCATACAATCATACAAGCACATGCGAAGCAAACTAGTCTCGAGTACGCACTCTAGAAAGAAAGAAAGCTTGTTGGAGCCTTTCTATCTACAATGGCCCTTCACAAGTCTTAGATCGCCACCGGTGGCTAGTTCACTCGTCAAGTCAATATCTACATAGAATCCGTCGGAGGGGTAGTATTGTCCTCTCAAAAACATTAATTACAAACATGAGTACAAAGGTACTCAGCAAGTCTTACCACGTAATCCTATCATACATGCACATTCTCAAGGAAGGAAGTGGAGTTATTTGCAGCAAGCCAGCTTTGACTCTTGGCTAAGCTATCCCACGTGACACCACTTTGTAAAGCATTTGTCGTACACGAGTCCACTAAACACCATCACAATACTCCACTGTGGATCCTCTCTCGTCATCCCACGAGAGGGCCATCCACTATACTCACACTTATCTTGAGGCTTTTAGTAGTATCCATTTACTTGTCTATGAACTGATATAGGTAACCCGAAGTCCTCCGTGGACACGGCTATTCAATAGATCATATCAAACCCTGCAGGGTGTACCTCTTCACACACGCTCACCACTTATCGCCGCATACACGACATGTACTGCAACCTTCAAGCGGAAGCCCAACGTGGGTGTCGGCCACAGCCTACCTAAACACTCAAGTCCCTAGTCCAGGTTTATCGCCTATTCGGGTTCCATCCGCAGGAGTCCGCCGAGGTTTCCCATACAGCCCCGAACGATGTGTGCAGGGTTCCCGAGATACCAAACGGGCACTCTCGGACACCGGGCCACGTGCCTACCGCAACACAACCCACCCCTAAGGTCAGCGCTATGCATGCGCCCCCAAAGATGCTACAAACACCGTAAACTACTTGCAACTCCCTGACTAAGAACAAGGGTGGTTAAGAAGCCGAGAGGGTCAATTAAGGATCCCAATGTGTGGTAGTAACTGTTTCATGGATCACAAACACAGATCTCAGTTCTTAGGTTCGCTCAATGAAACAACCCACCATGTACTCCTACATGGCCTCTCATCGATACCTTTACCAAATCGTGTTCAACACTTTCACTCGAACCAACACAACCTTTCACTCCAGCTCATCATCCCGATGAGCCGACCTGACACAACTCTAAGCATAGCAAGCATAGCATGGTAGGAATCACAAACATGGCTCAATCAACTCCTACACATACTAATGGGTTTCATCTAGTTATCGTGGCAATGACAGTCATGCAAAGGAAGTGGGTTCAACTACCGCAGCACACAACAGTTTGAATCGCGTTGTCTTAATGCAGAAACGAGAGCGAAGCGAGAACATGGGTTTGTATCGAATGATCAACGGGTTGCTTGCCCGATGGAATGGGGTAGAGTACGCCTTCAGATGGATAGTCGAGGTTATCCTCGGGGGCAGAACCTATCATGAAAGCACACCGAAAGTAAACACACATGACAATATGCAACAATATGATGCATGCTATGACATGGCAATATGGATGTCTGTTGGCCTGATGCAAGCTGAAATAACAGGGGATGAACTCATTTGAATCAAGGATGTTGATTCAAATGATAGCTCATTTGAGTTAGTCCTAAAGGTGCATTATCTTATTCTGGTTAAACAGCATAGTTAACTTGCTTTAACATGCATGAAACCTGTACCAATGGATAGAGTGGATTTTTCTGATAATTTTCATATATAAATCTTTGCATTTGGAGTTATAGATTAAAAGTTATAAGCATTTGAAATTTGAGTTATATTCTGAATTTACTATATTAGAATAAATCCAGAAATTGAATTAATGCGTCACCATGCGTCGAAGATGACGCCGAGTCAACAGGACGTCAGGTCAAACCCGACAAAGGGTCCCGCATGTCGTGGTAATTAACTTAACTAAAATTAATTAAAACTAACCTATTTAGTTAGCGTGGCTGGGCCCCATTTGTCGCTGACCTGTCGGGTCAACGAGGGCCCACAAGTGGTCAACGCCCACGCCGGCTGCACTGGCGACTAGTCACGGCGCGAGCCCGACACGGCGGAGGGAGTGTGTTTGGCGATTCCGCGACCAAACGAAGTCGCGAAGGTAGCTACGGTAGCTAGGAGCAACCCGCGTCACCGGTGGAGTTAGTTGGGGTCGGGTGGCGGAGTTGGCGCCGGCGACGAGCCAGGCGGCCGCCGGGTTCGCCAACGACGGGCTTGGGGTTAGAGGGCTCGGTGAGGTGCGGAAGTACATGGGCAGACCCTTGGGGTGCGGTGAGTGCAACGGGCACCATGGGGTGGCCGGAGAGTGACCGGAGCACGCCGGCGACGAGCTCCACGGCGGCGGTGGGTGAACGTGGCTCGGTTGCTACGCTGCTCGAGGGCGAGAGAGAGGGAAGGGAGTTAGGTAGGCTCACGGGCGACGTAGAAACTCTCGCCGAGGTCGGGATGAACCGGAGCGACGGCGGCGACGAAGGGATCTCCGCGACGGCGAGCTCGGCCGAGGTCGGTGAGATGGGTTCGGGGCACTAGAGCGAAGCGGGACTCGGCTGGCTAGGGGTAGTGGGGTGCGCGGAGCTCCCGGACATGGTGCGGAGGAGCACGGACGGCGGGAGCACGACCACGGGCGGTGGTCTTGCGGCGGTGGCGCTGCCAAGGCGGGGAGCTCAAGGAGAGGAACCGGGCGGAGAGGGAGGTCCAGGGGTTCGGGAGAGAGGAGGTCGGTCCTCGCGGCAACAAGCGAGAGGAGCGGCGAGGCGGCGACCAGTGCGTGGCACCCATGCGGTGCCCGCCGAAAGAGCACTGGCTGCTGCTCGTCAAGCCGAGCCAAGCAGCTGTTGGCGCTGGTTGGGCTGGGCAGCAGTGGGCGGTAGGGCGCTGTAAGGTTTTTCTGTTTTTTAATCTTTTTCTAATTTCTTGCAACTTTGTGGGGTTTTCTAAAATACCAAAACTGTTTTAAAAATCACCAAAATGCTCCTGGTCCCTTGTTGGAATATTTCCAACATGAAACATTTTGGTTTGGCAATTTTTGAACATTTAAAATATTTTATACAATTTAAAATGCTCAAGTTCAAAACTTGTGAATTAATCCAAGGACCTTTGGTTGACCTAGAAAATGATACACCTCCTTTGACATAGGTTCTGGACCAAAGCAAAGAGGATGAGCATTTTGAAGGGCATTTCAGGTTCATTGAAATAATTTTTAGTAAACCCTAGTTGAATTAAGGGGGGGGGGGTGTTCTGGGGTTTCCTGCCTTCCCCATTTCAAATTCAAATGAAATTTAAACATGATGCACACCCTAATGCATGGTCTAATTGGGATGTGACATCACAAATCCGAGGCAATATTATTAATATTTGACTTGTTGTATAAACATAATAAGGTTTAATTGCTAACATCGAAAGATAAGATATCTGTACAAGAACACCGAAGAGCACCAACTTATCTGTAAGAGTAAATCCTCTGTCATATTTAAGAGCGGACTTCAGCCTGTAAGGACTTCCTTATAGACGATGTTCTTCATCGAGGTTTGTAAGGACAAGGTAGGTCTTTTTCGCTTCTTTGATTTACTGCTTTGCTTCTTGCCATTCTCCTTATCCTTCTCCTTCTCAATGAGGATCTTTATATTTCTCTTTGCGGTGGCTCGAGACAATGCGACATAGAGTTGACCATGAGAAAACACCGGATTAGGTAGGTACATGCCAACAATCGGAATCGTCTGTCCTTGAGCCTTGTTAATCGTCATAGCAAAGCTAAGCCTTACAGGAAATTGCTTCCTCTTGAACTTGAATGGAAACATGTCGTCGTCAGACGGGCATAGGGGTATTCAAGGAAGGAATACCCTCCTACCTGCATGTTGTCCGATCACGATTTCTGCGTCGATGGCGTTCCTCTCGAAACCTCGCACCACAAGCCTCGTCCCCGTTACGCACTATTAGCCGGATCAATGTTCCTCGGCATGACAGGCGGTTGAGCTTCAGCTTGAGTGCATGCGAGGCGACCATTGGGAGTCAATCCATTTAGGAACTCGTGAGCATAGTAGCCATATGGGTCGCCTTCGCAGACCGCAAAGCTATGGTAGATTACTTCTTCCCCCCGAAAACGCTCTACCATGCGTATGTTTATCTTGTCGACGTTGTCGTTCGTGGTGGAGAGGATTGCGCGTGAAGTCATGTAATTTGGATCAGACATGTTGTCATCTAGTCTCGGAAACACATGGTCAATCAACTTCTCCAAGTCGTCACCCTCGCCTGTAGACGGCACACAAATATCTTCAGGGAGTCGTATGTTTCCTTGATCGTCAACTTCCTCGGTACCATTGCCTACCCTTAGCAAGTAATCCGCAAACCAGGTGTCATTATGAGCCCTCATGTTGGTGACGAGCCTTAGCTGGCGCATACCCTTCCAGAGATGTGAACTTCGGAGGGTTGCATCGATTATCTGACCCGGGACCCCCTCCTGACAACTGGAAGCACCTGCCTGAAGTCCCCGCCAAACACAACAGTTTTTCCTCCAAAGGGTCGGTCCCGTCTTCCCATGATGTCGCGCATGCTGTTGTCGAGTGCCTCGACCGCCTGTCGCTTAGTCATGGTGGCCTCGTCCCATAGTAACAATGAGGCCATCCTCAGTAGCTTGGCGGTACCACTCTGCTTCGTGAAGGTGCATGAGGCGCCATCGTCGCAACTCAATGGGATCTTGAACCTCGAGTGGGCAGTCCTGCCTCCAGGCATGATAGAAGCGGCGACACCTGACGTCGCGGTAGCGATAGCGATGTTTCCCTCGCTTCGAACCTTGGCGAGCAGCGCCCTGTACAGGAAGGTCTTCCCTGTACCTCCCGGGCCATCAACAAAGAACACACCCCCATCACCGTGTTCAACATCAGCTAGTATCTCGTCGTATGCAACCCTCTGCTCCAAGTTTAGCGACGATGCCAATTTAGTGTCGTTGATGTCAAAATCGATGTTGGATTCCTCGATCACTTCTCTAGCCTCGCCCTCGTTTGGGTTGAACGCATCGTCAATGCATGGAAGAGCGAAATTAGCTATGTCTTTGCCCATGGACTGCAACATACCCCTAATGTCAAGCAACACCATCTGTTCCACCTCAATCGGGCACGAGCGTGATCGTCGATAGTCATCAGACATAGGCTCGAAGTGCCTATCCCATAAACCACGACGCTGTTCGCTCACAAGGCACCAAAATTGTTGCGAAGAGCCTCTGAGCGAACATGGCATCGCCTTGCGCTTCTGCCTCGATAAGACAATGCGAAAGCGTGTTATCCGCCTCGATGAGTCCCAACCTTTCGGCAGCCTCTCTAAAGCTCCCGCGATAGCCTACCGTCCACGGTGAGCATGTGCTCATAGGATGTCTTGCCAAGAACATGGTTTAGCAGCACACGCAGATAGTATCGCCCCCTCGGCAGGATTGGCGCATACAATTCGACCTATCCGATAACGCCCACCCGCTTCTTTCCAATACTTCTTACCCTTCGCCATGTGAACCTTCCAGAAAATCCTTGTACAATATATTCCTAGCCCACGGGTGGTTTTGGTTAGCTTTGAAATACTCATCAACATGGATTTGGAAGCATTTCGAGAGGCGACTACGCCGGTCAAGTGAGCTTGCTCATTGAATGCCACCTGTGCATATTCGGGAGATGAAGAGGCAATCAGAGGACAGGCGGTCATTGGCACACAAGGGGAAGCCAAATATCCTCCACATCGCCTGGAGGAGTAACCCACCTCGCTCACGTATCTTTTGATCTCATCAATGTTACCATCGGCGCCGGGTTGGTCGATGCTGAAAGAAGCCCTATCATGGCCCTTGTATATGTACTTGTAAAGGTATTTGACGGCCTTTATGCTGGAGCAAACCTCAACATTGATGTGGCAATTGAACATACGCAGAAGGTAAGGGTTATACGGCACAACCCATCTGTTGTCCAACATTTTACCCCGGACCTTAGCCTGCCGACCATCATCTCGACGACGATAAACAGGGTATGAGTCCTTGCCCTGTGCCGTGTTTTCATTGAACGGTCGCGGGTATCTGCACTTGCACTTGTTCTGTTACATGCACACATTTTTGGGGTTGAGAGCACCGCATGGTCCATGCATCATATGTTTCACCACCAAGGCATGGAGTTCAGGATACTTCTGCTTGTCTGGGAGTTCGGCAGAAATAAGTCGGTCGTACTGCTCCGGAACGACAAGCTTATAGGCAGAATCCATGATCAACAAAAAGTGTGCGTGGGGGAGGCCCCTCTTATGGAACTCGACTACGTATACATGTGCGACAACAACACCCAGGATATTATTCTTGAACAACATCTCTTTCATAGCCTCTAGCTTGCCATGGAACACACGAGCCACAAGATCAGGTCGGTCTTGCGCTGTCTGACCAGGAAACAACTCATTTGTTATCTCTTCCCAGTTAGGGTTGCAGGTCAAGGTCAACAAGATGTCAGGCTTTCCGTAGGTATGGACAATTGCCATGGCATCCATATGCCTCCGCTTCATGTCGCGGTCGCCACCTGGGTACGTTCCAGGGAGCACTACCTTACTCCAACAGCGCTTGCCCGGCTCTCTCTGGATGTAATTGCATCAACAACTCCTTTATACAGGTCGGCGCGGATCTTTGTCTGGTTCTTCCTGTACCATTTCAACCTACAACTCTCAATCTTGATGTACATGTCCACCCCCCATTGCTGGAGCAATCGTGCTCCACAGAGTATGGGATTGAATATCCTAGGTCGTGTCTGCAGCATGTAACAGTAGTAGTCTCTCACCGAGACGCATAACCTGCTATTCCCCTCTGCACATGGATGAGTAACGCGGAAGTTAGGATTCATATGAGAACTATACAATTCATCAAAACGACATAATACGCATAAGGCTTACCTGCATCATCATCCTCATCATCATCATCACGTCCACCTCTTGGTTGTTGCACAACCGGCCAAGGGACATCACGTTTAGGTAGTTTCGGGTGCCAACCGAGCTCGCCCCTTGGGTAGAAGAGTGGGTAAGAGAGCGGGTCATATGAGCCAGCCGTCACATGTATACTGTGCCTCTGGTTGTCATTCTCGCAAAGTGTAATCCTACGATCGAACCTCTTCGCTAGGTCAGTGCCCTCCACCCAAATTGCAGCGACCTCAGATGATAGAGGTCTATTATACTTCCTTTGGTCTAGTCTCTGGTCAGTGTTGAGGTCTATCCTGTAATCGTCGAGGTTGTCCCTGTGCGCACACAAACTCCTAAACTGCTGGGAGTACGGGTTTTCCCTGAGTATGTCCACTAACTTTCTGACGACATCTTGGTCTAATTGCTTGGTGGCAGCCTTGCGATGGGTTAGGCCTGGGTCGTCGTCGTAGAAGTACAACTGTAGATGCTCTGGACGGGATGTTGGCCCGAAGGAATGAACATTGTGGTAGATGGTGCCGTGCGTTCGAAATGTGTACACCCCAGACTTCATGTTTGTGTAGCTTTCATTGAGGCTGACGCCGAGGGTTGTGAAGGAGAAGTGGCCGTTGAAGAACCGTATGTTCTCCCAAAAATGCCTAGAGTCCACATCAGTGCTAGACCAAAGCCTCATGAGCTCCGGGATGGGCTCCGATTGCTTCAGCTCGATCTGCCCACTGCGACAGCAGAATCCTGGGGCCTCGGACACAAACTTCTTGGCCTTGCAGTGGTCGCAGTTCGCGGCGTGCTTCAGGATGTGTGTGTTGGCTGGGAGGTTTGAGTACACATAGTCAAATGGATCATGGTCGACATAGTTATTGTGCCTTGAGTCTTCCAATTCGTCGTGCTCCATGTCATCAACATCTGAGCCTGCAAACAATGTTTCTAATTAGTGTGATACCCCCAACATGTGGATCACGCTCAAGCGGGTGTACATACCTTCACCAGCAAACAGGTAATATTCATCATCAAAGAGGTTGTCAGGATTGGCATTATCATTCATGAGACCATTGAGGTAAACATCCATGTCGTCTGCCCAGGTGCCAAACAACACAAATGAGGGTTCAGTCTCAAGGGACGCAAGGAGAGTAAGGATGGGGGTGTTACCTTCACTTCTGATCATGTACTCCGGCGTGCTAGATGATGTTGAGGCACCGTGTGCTTCAACTACGGTAGGTTGTCCCGTTGAGCTAATCTCCGATGTGGAGATGGACTTGACGGCTGGGGTATTCGCCCTACCTGCAAAGCTTGCATTACGATGATCTAGCAGAGCCTTCCTCTCACCACGTGGCACCTGCGAACATGATTTTCGCTTGCCAATTTTCTCCTGACGCTTATTCGCCGCCATACTTCCCTTGCAAGCTCGCTCTCTTGTCCTACGCTGAGCTCTGGACTCATGACTCTGCTTGCCAGCGCCATAATCCGCTTTTGTTACCGGATCACTGGTTTGCTGGTCGGCACTTGGTAGGTGCTCATTGATTTTTATGAGGTTGCCATCTACATCACCATCACCTAGGGTTCTGCTTAGGTATGCACCTACAATATTATCGAATCATTATAAATAACCAATGAATGATTACAAGATGAAAGATGATCGTTGATGGGATATCTACCATCGGTTTAGGTGTTGTGAATGTATGTGGGGGCCGACTTGACGGTTGTAGCACGACCTATCTGTTCACTGTCGGATTGTTGCGTGATGGTTGGAAGTGTGAGAGTCGGACAATGTGCATGAGGGTTGAAAGCGTGAGAGTTGGACAATGCGCTAGTTAGATCTGAACGTGGCATTGCGATCGATTCAACACAAAGGGTGTTTTTCCATCTAGCATAGTCTGCCTTTCTCTTCGCACTTGACTCTCCCTGCTCATCAGGGGTCCTGTTGTTTCGTTGTTCCTTTCGTCGCTCACGCTGCACTTGATTATTTTTTTGGAGGTTGATCATACCCTCTTCCTTTTTCTTCCGATAAGATTCTCGTCTCCGTGCGTTTCTCTACTCCCTTTGTTCTTCTTTCTCATGTTGCCACCCAGCTAGTACAATGTCATCAATGTACCCAACAATGGGAGTACTCGAAGCAGGCAACGTTGCATCAGCATGTGACAAGGATGTATAGCTGGAGCTAGTTGGGTTGGCTGGTTGAACAATAAAATTGAAACATAACCATATCATCCATGTTCAGCAAGCACGAAGCTGCAGAATGAGGTCATTCTATCCAACGATTACTTAATTTATGAAATGAAAAATTAAACACATGTACCTGATATGCTATGGGAAGGTTGATCAACACTTGTTATATCATCAAGAGGGGGTCGGGAAACACACTGAGTTTCATCTTGGAGGTTGGTCACAGTCTCATCTTTTTTCTTCGGATAAGCTGCTCGCCTCCGCGTGTTGTTCTACTTCTTTTTATCACCTGTGCAGTTATTGTTGCTTTCTTTATCACGTTGCCCATAACTACCATTACCAAATTTACGCTACAATTATACCAAGTATAAATTCTAGATCCGTACCCGGTATCTCATGGGAAGGCTGATGAACATTGGTGATATCGCCAAGAGGGGGTCAAGAAACATTCTACTTTTCACTTTGGAGCTTGATCGTATTCTCTTCCTTTTTCTTCCGATAATTTTCTCGCCTTCGCGCGTTTCTCCAATCCCTTTGTTCTTCTGTCAAGTTATTACTGCATTCTTTATCATGCTTTCTGGTAGATAGCTTGGCGACATTCAGGAGTAGAGATGTTGTCTGGGAATCACTTGGGGTAGACGCTGGCGCAAAATCTAAACCATCATGAACATGGGCATTTAGGCAGACATCGTTATGTGGAGATTTTGGACCTAGAGGAACAGAACAAAAGCTAGTGGTTAGGCTCACCGCTGAATATGAACACCCATAAGCACAAGAAGGGAAGGTGCGCCCCATTGCGACATTGTCCATTGGATGTTTTTGTTTAAGATGGATCTTTATTTGGTTCAGCTCTTTGCAGTTCTTCCTCCCTCTCCTTTTATATTACCATGTAAACCTCCTTCTATCATATTGTCCCTGTTAGTCTAGCCCGAAGTCTGTACTCTTTAGATCACTTCCCTCTCTCTCACACCCTCCATTATCCATTTTCCTCTCACGTCAGAATACTTTTGTTTTGATTGCGACACCCCTCTCTCCCTCCTGTGCTCTCTTTCATTTCCCTCTCCCTATCTCTCACCCTCCATAATACATTTCGCTCTCATGTCAGAATACTTTAATTGATCGTCCATATTTTTTAGCCATACTCTTGTGGGAATACACTGGGATTATGTGCTTTATAGAACAGTGAAGAACAATGGTAGGTTAGTTTTTCCTGAGAAAATACAAAATCAGAAAATTTAATTTGAGCAAGGCTTATTTTATCCATGTTTTTGCAGTTTGTGTTCTTCACTGGTGGCATCGTGTTTCTGACACTGATATTGAATGGTTCTACCACACAATTTTGGCTGCACACACTTGGTATGGACAACTTGTCAGTAACAAAGGTTAGCTTTACAAATTACAGGTTTCATCTGTGGGTTTTTTAACCTTGGAGCTAAAGAATTTGCGTTTATGCGTGCTAATAAAAAATCTTTTGAACTATAACTCCTCTTTCATTTCCCTAAGATTAATTAGTAAGTAGGAAGATTATATGGTGTGATTGTTACACATATTTTATTTATGTGCCTATGAGTTCAGGGTTGGTGGATTAGCATCTTATATAACCATGGCATGAAAATGATTAATTTTTCTTTCAGTTGAACCTATTTGTAAGTCCCAAAGGTGTTGTGAGCCTTGCTTACTACAATTTTTAGTTAAACTTCTTCATCCAGCAACTCCGAGGAGTAGGTTTTGCGTGACTGATACCATGTTGCTTCCAGAAATACCAGTACTTTATGGTTTCACATGTGATTGCCCTTAAATATATATAGTATAGTAATGTTCTGTTCAGGTTCGGCATAAAAGTTGTATTCTGATTACTGCTGCAGCTTCGCATGTTGAATTATGCCAGACATGAAATTCTAAACAAGACATTAGAAGCCTTTGGTGATCTCAAAGATGATGAGGAGCTTGGTCCTGCTGACCGGGTTACAGTTAAGAAATATATCACAGGCTTGAGTAACTTGGAAGATGAACATGCACATCCACATGATGACAATCATGATCACATACATACCATGAATTTAAGGGATGGCCGAGTGCGTATTTTGAATGGCAGGCAGGCTTTTTGTTTGCTTTTCTTTTTTGCCCTTAAATAGTTGGCTTGATACGTCCATAATTCTATCTTGTCTCTGTATTTTATGGAGATGTTTAGTTTCATACTAAATGCGGTCAGTTAACAAAGATTATTTTTCCTTTTTGTAAATATTGTCTTCAGGTGTGCAAGCCAGTTACTGGGCAATGCTTGACGAGGGACGGATAAATGCCTCTACAACCAATATTTTGATGCGATCAGTTGATGAAGCTATGTATCTTGTTTCTAGCCGGCCATTATGCGATTGGAATAGTTTGCAGTCCAATGTCCATTTCCCAAGTTACTACAGGTTCCTTTCTGCAAGCATGTTAGCACAAAGTTTTATCACATACTTCACAGTACAAAGATTGGAGTCAGGATGTTACATCTGTCCTGCATTTCTTCATGCTCATAGAATTGCAAGGAGATTTTACCAAGATTTTCTTGGTAAAATCTTGGAAAACTTTTAGAATGCTTTTATGTGCTTGTTATTTACCACTTCTTTCCTACCAATTCCAGAACTTAGTATCCAATCCATGGATCGGAGGCAGTAAATGAATATTAGTCACACTACGTGGCGCACATGACAGATGTTATGCGTAGGTGTCCGTCGTTATAGTCCATAAGCAGAACAGAAAGTAGTATTTTGTTACTTGTCGGAGCCAGCTACAGACCCTATTTTTTAAGATACGTGGAAAGTAGTATGGTGCAGATGGACGCATGGCTCAAACCATTTAGCTTTTTAAGGTTGAACTATGTAAAGCCTGTCTAAAGTATCACCCCTTCAGAGGGACTAATATGCAATGCTGGCATGGTAGGTTCTTTTGGTTTGTTGTTTTTGTCCAAATCTGTTAGGCACGATTGATGAAATGATCAAATAAAACTCATTTGATAATGCACGTTATTTACAAAAGCCCCGTACCTGGAGTCATTGGGTAATACTCGTCAATGTTGTGACTCGGTGCGGGAACGATTTCTGGGATGGATTCGTTGACATTTATACCCTCATTATGGCCTGTAACGGGAAGTTATATGCAATGTTGTGTTTATACCAGAATGAAGGTCAACAAGACGGGGTAGAGGGTATACCTGGACTTCCTTGGGGATGTAGATCAACAAGAGGTGGTAGAGGTACATCCGATGCCTTTCTTTGTCCCGGTGCCTTGCTATTTGAATTTCCCATACTTAACTTTTGTTCTGATGAGTGACATATCACAAATGTAGGTCAACATGAGAAGATCAAATAAGAACTATTTGATAATGCACGTTATTTACAAAAGCCCCATACCTGGAGTAATTGGGTAATACTCGTCAATGTTGTGACTTGGTGCGGGAACGATTTCTGGGATGGATTCATCAACATTTATACCCTCATTATGGCCTGTAACACGGTAGTTATATGCAATGGTTGTGTTTACACCAGAATGAAGGTCAACAAGACGGGGTAGAGGTAAACCTGGACTTCCTTGGGGATGTAGATCAACAAGAGGGGGTAGAGGTACATCCAATGCCTTTCTCTGTTCCGGTGCCTTGCTATTTAAATTTCCCATACTTACCTTTTGTTCTGATGAGTGACCTATCACAAATGTAGGCCAACATGAGAAGCTAGAGTAGAGGTCCATTTCAAAGTAAACTGACAGGAGGACAAAGCTACCAACTGCTTACAGGAAAAGCTTGAACCTGGTCGAGCTGGGAACATTGATAAAGAAAAGGTGTAATTTAGCTTTGCGTAAAATTCAGAGAAGTTGCATGTGTATAAATTATATGATTCACAAGTTCGAAAACCTTCAAGTGTCTTATTGAATGTGCTGCCGGCGGAAGCATAAAAAATCATCATACGTACAGGAAGGTACTGCTCCTTCGGAGTTCTATACGTATGTGTGTTGGGCCCTGTTGAATGGACGAAGGGTTTAGGGTTTAGCCAAACCTGATTTAGGCAGAACCTGATCGGCGGCACCCTCCCTGGGATCGACGGAGGCGGATGCGTGCGTGGGGTTGTGCGACAGCCTCCCACAGATCAGCGGCGGCGGAGGCGTCAGTGGGATTGTGCGGCTACGGCGAGACCTGGCACTGTCACGTATGTGCATGATCTGAGGCGGCCTCCATGAGATCGGATGCGGCCTCGCTGGGATCGACGACAGAAGGGATCGATGGCGGCTGGGGTGTGGTTCCCGTCGTCGTACTGGGATCGACGACAGAAGGGATCGATGGCGGCTAGGGCGTGGTTCCCGTCGTCGTAGGAATAGATCGAGGGCAGCCTACTTCGTCTTTTTTTTTCGTGCGAGGGGCCTCACTCCGGTTCATCCGTTTTCTTCTGTTTTTTCGTGCGAGGGGCATCACTACAGTTTCTCTACTCCTAATGTCTCAGTTGGTAGGTCGCGTTCCAGGTTTTATTTTCGTCCCACCTCAGCCGGTCTTTTTTGGTACTTCCTCCCACCTCCCTCTCAGCCGCGAAAAACCAAGGAAAATCCCGCGATCGAGTCCCGCACACGCCCAACCTCCGCCTCACGCTAAGTCAGATAGAACCAAAAACCTCAAGCCGAGTCCCCGCCCGCCCCCACGCACTCCAGGCCCTAACATCCCGTCGCACCAAGAGAGACGAACCAAAAAAATCTACGAATAGTCCGTCGGTTATTTTTCGCTGGTTTTTATTTCGCCTCATCACTTTCATTGGTTTTATTTCGCTGGTTTTATTTGACGAACCAAAAAAATCTACGAATAGTCCGCCGGTTATTTTTCGCTGGTTTTTATTTCGCCTCACCACTTTCATTGGTTTTATTTCGCTGGTTTTATTTCGTCTCTCTCCCACCTGTCTTTTCGCTTCACCACCCACATAAACCCATCAGATTAGTTACCATAAAAAAAACCGCAATCAATCAAGTATTGATGATCAGATTAGTTACCATATAAAAAATAAATCGCAATCAATCAAGTATTGATGGGATATTTCCTTATATTGATGTGATTTTCTCTTTTTTATCATCAATCGTCTCTACTGCCTAAAAAATGCGTAGCTTTCCTTTTCGCTTCACCACCCACATAAACCCATCAGATTAGTTACCATATAAAAAATAAATCGCAATCAATCAAGTATTGATGATCAGATTAGTTACCGTATAAAAAATAAATCGCAATCAATCAAGTATTGATGGGATATTTTCTTATATTGATGTGATTTTCCCTTTCTTATCATCAATCATCTCTACTGCCTAAAAAAATGCGTAGCTTTCCTTTTCGCTTCACCACCCACATAAACCCATCAGATTAGTTACCATATAAAAAATAAATCGCAATCAATCAAGTATTGATGATCAGATTAGTTACCATACAAAAAATAAATCGCAATCAATCAAGTATTGATGGGATATTTTCTTATATTGATGTGATTTTATGTAGCTTTCCTTTTCCTGCCAACCGACCGCGTCCGCCTCCCTACATCCGCCTCGTTGCTCTGCCTCCCGCATTGAAAAAATCCTCTCGCTTGACCTCCCCAAACCCCGCATGATGGAAAAACCCAGCCGCTTGCTTCCCTCCTCTCGACCGCTCCATACGCCCGCATCACGGCCCCATCCCCATCCTCCTCTCACGCCACGGCGGCCGATGGACTGCCGCCACCACCTCCTACTCTCTCGCCGCCACCGCCCTCCCGCTCGCTTCGCCGCTGCCGTCGCCACCAATCCCGTCGAAGGCGCCGTTGCTGCTATGTCGCCTCCTTTCCCCATCCAAGCCTGACCATGGCAACGACGCCTCTCATGTGTCCCGTGGTGAGGTTTGGGAGGCGCGACCACAATCCATGAGGGATCTCACCGGACCCGTCTGGCTGGGATGGGTGTTGCCTCCGTTGCGAATGGGATCGAAGGAGGACTACTTCGTCGTCAAGGTCGGCAGGCAGCGGCCGATTGGGAGCCCGGTTGTGAACATGGGAGTTCGTCCCCATGGAGGCGGCGACCGTGGAGATTGGATGGCAACCCCACTTGCCGGTGGTGGAGGCTTGCCGTCCATGTGATCCTTTCTTCTCCCGGTATCCCCATTCCTTGCCTCCCATTACAAAAGCAAGCATAAATGAGAGCAGGGCTGATTTTCATCACTTCATTTCTCATATTTTTAGTTGCTTTTTTGAGATTATACAAGATGCTCTCGATCTGTTTTGTCAAATTACTTGGATCGTCTTATGGAATTGACAGCTATCGCATTTTTCACCTCATGTTATTTCTTAATCCTTGTCCCACTAGGCATCCACTACATGTTTGGTAATGACGTGATGTTGAGGCGGCTAGGAGAAGCTCAGCAGCCGATCAAGGGCTATCGAGATGGATCCGGGAGCCAAGCAGAGTTCTTCCGTTAAATTTTGGTTATTATCTTTTCTATTGTTACGATTGTGGGATGGTTGATTTTGACTCGTGTAACATTTGCATTTGTTTCCCAGCTTGTTGGCATAGATGCGTGGCACTGCGGCAACTAATCAAGAGCGAGGGCAGTGCACATCAGAGCTACGCTGAATGTAGTGAGCCAACCACGAATTGGGCATGTTCACATGAGGGATGGGAGAGGAGAGGAACATTGCCATTTTTCATGATTTGGATGAAAATTTCAGTTCATAGTTTCTCCGTACGTGGCAACACACTAACGGTACTCATGGGCTTAGGATGAAAGTAGCGCCAGCAGAATCAGTAGGTTGGATGGGAAGGCGGTTGTTGCCCTTGTCCCTTGGTGCTAGCCTACCGTGGTGGCCTCACTAACTTGCTCATTGCGAATACGAGTTCGTGGGGTCGCGAGTTGCTGCAGATTTGTTTTTATCACTTTTTACAATATTTATTGATGTATCCCTAACTCATCGAGTCATTTTAGCTTTGATTTCCCATATACGCCGCCTAAATATCCCATGGTCAGAATATTTGCATGGTTAGTGGACATTGTCCCTTTCTTTCTAATGTTTAATATTTTATATTGCCGATAGAAATAATTTTATCCGCTTGATTTAGGAAGTGCACATAGGTAGGTCAACATATTTTGTAGCTCTTTCGGATGTAAAAGCATATGTTGCATAAGAAATTATTATCTTCCAAGCATACTCACATTTCACTAACAAATAGGGGAGGTTCAGACTTGAGCAATGATAAAAGGTTTATTCCTCACTCTTTTGTTGGAATTTTAGTTCCAAGTTAACATGATTTCTTATCCGCTTCATAAGTCATGCATCTGCTTAATTAGGTGATAAGTAGGGCTATTGTGGGGTTTGTTTAAACTCCAGTATAAGGAATTCTGGTTTAAGAAAAAAGACTTTTGGCTTCTTTAATTACAAATTGATTGCAACATCGTGTTAGTATGTGATTTCTCACATCTGGTTGTAATATTTGTGAAGACGTGCATTGCACGTGCACTTGGAAGCGGGCCCGTGGCTCGCGCCAGACGGCGCCGACGCTGACCCGGGCCACCTCCTCCGCGTATTCTTGGAGCTGTGGCTGGCCGATTTACATGAAATTAATTCCCTCAGTTCTGGTGGCAAATATAATGCACATAATCCATATTGTTATGCACTAGCGTGTGTGTGTGTGAAATAGATGGATTATGGTCCCGTACCCAACAAGATGGATATGTGTGTGTGTTAGAGAGAGGGAGAGGGGGAGAGAGAGTGAGGAAGAGGGAGTGTGTGTGTGTGTGTGAGGATTTGATGGTAAAAAAGGTCGCCAATGTCGTAATATTGAACTCTTTAAATTAACGTGGCCCCGTTGCAACGCACGGACGTTCTTCTAGTTCCTCTTTATTTTCGTGTGGGGGAGGGGGAGACAAAAAAACCATACGAGGTGGGAGGAGAACGGAAAAAAACCAGCTAAGGTGGGAGGTGGGACGAAAATAAAACGTATCAGGCTACCAACTGCTCCATTAGGAATAGAGATGGGGCGAACGCCCGGAAGTAGGGTTTAAGGGCATCTCGGCAGCGCTTCAACAGGCCCCCAGGCCACTTTTTTCGGGCGGCGCCAAAAACGCCCGCGCGCCCGGGATGCCGAAAATCGCGGTTCGACCTTTTTCCGCCCGGCGGTCACAGTCGAACCAGCGCTGGGGAGCCGTTAGCTCTCGGCGCTAGGAAAAGCACGCTGGCCCACACCGGCAGGGAAAAGTCAAGGTTTTCTTCCCCGACTCGCCTCGCACCCCAGCGCCTCGGCCACCACTAGCTATATCCGCGACGGCCGCCGGCCTACTCCGCTAGATAGCCATTCCCTGCCGGAAAATAGCGGCGCTTCACCGCGGCAGCCCCTCCCGCAGCAGCTGGGCGTTTCCGGCCGCCGTTTCCGGCCGCGGAGGCACGGTTTAACGGCGGGTACACGCCCACCGAGCGCAAGGTGTTTGGCGTTTTGACTGTCTCGGCGATGGACTCGGATGAGGAGGAAGAGCTCGCCGCGCTGCTGGAGGAGGAAGCCGCGGCCGACGTCCAGGAAGAAGAGCATCTGATGGTGCTCGCCGCCCTCGCCCAGCTGCTGAAAAGCCGCTTCGAGGTGGCTCGGCGCCGGGCGGTGAAAGCAAAGAACCGCATCGTCTCGCAAGGCTACTGATGCTCTACTCGACTACTTCGCCGATGCTCCACTTCATGGCGAGAGAACATTTCGGCGCCGTTATTGATGAGCCGAAAGCTCTTCCTCGGGATTGTGAATTCCATCCGGAGTTCGACAACTACTTCAAGTGCAAGATGGATTGCATCGGCGCTCTTGGATTCACCTCCATCCGAAGTGCACGACAATGATGAGGATGCTTGCATATGGAGCTCCCAAGATTCGCCGTTGTTCGGTTCCCCGCCGAGACCTGGTCGAAAGATCAAATGTGGGAGATCATGACTTGCTGTGTCATCTTGCACAACATGATCATCGAGAGCGAGCAAGAAGACCCAGTGTTTGACATCGAACCATACTACGCATGTGGTCCTCTAGCGAAGTTGATCACCACCACCGCAACTTGGACTGCCTATCTCAAGATATCGTCGGGAGATCCGAGACCCACAGTGCATCATCAGCTGCAGAAAGATCTGATTGAGCACCTATGGAGGCTCAAGGGGGACGCCGCGTGATGAAATACGAGTTTTTATTTGTTGAACTATATAATTTGTATTAAACTATTTGTTGTTGTAGTATTTTGTTAATACGAGTTTTTATTTGTTGAACTATATAATTTGTATTAAACTATTTGTTGTTGTAGTATTTTGTTGAAGTATTTGATTTTTCTGTGATGAAATATGTAATAAGGAATAATTGTGTTGATAATTGAACGCCGAGACACGGCGAAACTACACCGAATATGGGCCTATTCTCGCCCATATGGGCCGTTTATTCGCTGAAATTGGGCTGCAAAGTGGGCCAATTTCAGCGCCTGGGGGCGACGACTGGGCGCAAAACCGCCCCAGCACCGAGTGTATCGCCGGCTCGCCTTCAGAGGGCAATTTGTATGCGTCCTTGGGGGAGGGGGGGGGGGGGGCCAACGGCTGGAGATGCCCTAAGCAGTCAGCTGTTGATGCTCCAAGAATCGGTCTCCGCCTCTCGAAATAAATTCCACCGACAGCCAAAATAATCCCAATAACGATCTGTAGCACGTCGGCGACAATGGCCTCCTCCCTCCGTGTCTTCTGCGCCGGCGGAGTGACCGCCCTTCCCGCACCGAGCCGCTCCACCAATGCCTGCGCCGCCCCCTTCCTCGTCGGGCGCAGAAGCAGCAGCAGCACGCACCAGGCAAGCGCTGCCCTGACGCCGTGCCGCGCACGCCCTAGCACTTCGGACTTGCGATCCTGGTGGGCGGCGGAACTTACCCCGGAAGACATCTCTTTCGACGACTTCCCGAGCCGACAACTGGGCGCGGCCAGGAAGAGCTGCGCGCCATATGGAAAGCCCTCGTCACCGACCCCCTACAGCCCGTCCTGCTCGCCGTGCGCGAGGTCAGGGCCTCCGGCCACTTCTTCCGCTGTCGCAGCTTCCATGCGGGGATAATCTGTGGTATTGTGGCTATGCCTTTTTTTTGTGTGTGTCCCTAATTATATTGTCCCAACTATTTGAATTGTCTTGTCGTTTCGATCGAATACTTCAGAAGTTCAGAGTGAAAATTTCCTACCGTTCAGTTGCAACAACTGATTTTTTTCCCCTTCCCGAATAATTGTAATCTGATACGTACCTCTGTTTTCTGCACGTTAATCTGAATCGTCGTGGTGTATCTGTTATTCATCAAAAGAGGCAGCACAACACACATTGTCTCCACTTATAATAGAACACTAGATCATCGATGGCGCGCGTTGCTGTGCTCGTCTATTTATGGACTTTAATGTTAGGGATTGATACAAATATAAGTCAAGATTTACTGTTTTTCAAGGTTGGCATGAACTATTATTTATATATTCGTAAATTTTAAAGTTGATTTGGTCAATTGTACATGTGGTGGGCGTTCATTTATTGTGTTTGCACTCCTTTATTTGCTATTCCATTTTTTGGTGGATTAGGTAAGTTACATTGTCCAACAAAAGAGGAGATAGACGTTTGGTGACCGAGCTCATTGGAGCTCAATTTTTTTGAAAAAACCAAGTTCAAACCTTTTGTTTAAAAAATGTAAAAAAATGCAAGTAAACAAGGATGTTATGTGTATGTGTGTAAATTTCTATGACAAAATACCTTGAAATGCGATCTTTACAAAAAAGACAAATTCATGGCGTGGGAAAATGAATAGTATCATGTTTTAAAAAGCCTTGGATTTTTTTTTGCACGACCCTCATGTCAACGTATTTTGCTCTGAAAATTTACACACATGTGTTTATGCTTCAAGTATATCTGTATTTTTTCAGAATTTTTTGAAACGTAAAAATTTGGCTTTTCATGAAATTTGACTTTTGAATTTGGAGGCCTTCATGGAGGCCGAGCTCCAAAAGCAATTTTCAAGCAAAAGAGCTCTATAACCCCCCTTTGAATTCCCTGCTACATAGCTACAAATTAATGTCAAACTGTCATAAAGACACACATGACAGTGCCAGTTGCTAAATGCCATTGTTTGGTTCATATTGTAGTTGTGATAATGAAAATATGACATTTCGTTTACAATGCAGAGTTGATATAAAAAAAGAGGCATTGCTCATCACCCACTTAGCCCACAATGAGCATAGTTAATAAAAAATGTCATCGTTCTCATATAATCAATCTCCCTAGGGCCGTGATTCATCACCAAGGATGGCATAAGCACCATACTACTATAACATTTTTCATTTGAGGGATGAGCTAGCCAAATTGGCAGCGACTAAATGATTGATAAAGTTTGTGATGTCATAGACCAACAGGCTTACATGTTCCTGGGCAAGTTGGCAGCCGCACCAATCAGCCACGCCATTACAAAGTTCTAGGACAATAACAAAATTGAATATTATCAAAGTAAAAAGACAACAGGAAGGAGAGATTTCTAAACATGGCGATAGTAACACAAATATCACCTACAACGGAAGCAAGCAAGCGTTGCCGTGCACCTCCATTTGGAGGATAGAATGGTAGAAATTTCCACACGATTATGAATTGAAAAAAGGTTATATTTGCATGAAGTGAAATAAAAGGTGTATTAATGTGCCCGTGCCATCTATTTTCAGAAATGAAAAATAAAAATCTTTAAGAAAAGTTAAACACATAAAAATCCAATAGTTTACATATACACTGGCCCAATATAGTGGTGAGGTATATTTATTAATATTTCTCATAGTCTTTATATCACCTTCGTAACATATAAATAAATATATTCAAGTATTTTCCTCAACTTCATTAACAAACCCAAATACATGTACGTAATTTAATATTTCAACAACGGTTCAGTGTGCAACTTTTCTCCACAAGTATGAGAACATGTTAATGGCAGAATAGTGCTAGTTTCCCCCTTCTATTCAGCTAAATCGGCATAACCCTGCAACAAAGAGTACACCATCATGGTTCTCTCTAAGAATCTGCTTTACTTCAAAAGCATACACCATATTTTCCTATATATCTATGTCAGCAATCACTTCTTATTCTACCTGGTTAAAACCAGCACATCATAAGCGTGTAGGTTTTGAAGTACCTGAACCAGACACGTGAAGGAAAAATATTTCCTGTGAGCATTGTAACCATACCACAAAGATGGTTGTAGGAGCGAAGCCCTTGTGTCTGTCTAGCCAAACTAAGGGCCTGTTCTGAACCTCTCCAGCTTCTGGAAACTCCACATTTCCAGCTTCTCAAAGTGGCTTCTAACTCCACGCAGCGACTTCCATCCGTTCTACAGCAAAATTAACTTCTCCATCACCACCATGGGCTGGCAGCGGCTGTTGGCCTGTCTAGCGTCGTGACAATGGCTGGGCTGTAGTAGGGGAGCCTCCCACCTAGCCCACCTTCGCTACAGGTCGTCCTCAACCTTCAGCTCACGCACAGGAACAAATTGGACACATAACCACTGCCAATTACTCATCAAATCAGGTGATTTAGACCCCGAATCACATCAACTTGAACATCAAATTTGTCGCCCTATTCGTCGCGAATCCATTCCATCAGAGTGCACAACCTATTGTTCAGTAACAAAGGAGATCGAAAATGCATACGCCATGGCCGAATTAAAGCGCTCGCTCTGTATTTGGAGCATCGGGGCTTGGGGCACGCTCTGGGTGGAAGTCGGAGGAGAGGAGGCGGCGGTGCTAGTTGAGGTGGCGCCGGCGTCGCAGCCACGGGGGGAGCGGGCGTGGCGGCGTGACTGGCGGCGGCAGGAGGGTTCGAGAGAGAGAACGAGGAAGAGAGGAGAGGGAAAACGATTGGATCAGATGCCTCGAGGGGGTCGTGCGCCTGTACGAGCCCGAATCGTTTTCCTGGGCGGTGGTATATTGGGCGAAATAGGTGGAACTCCAGATTCTTGTAAACGCGAGCTCGATTTTCCCAGCTTCTCCAAATTGCACTCTGCCCCGTAAGAGCTTGAGAATTTAGCTTCCTGGAGCTAAAGCGTTCGGCGTGATTTTTCGTTTGGAGTTTGAGAAGCTGGGAGTTGGAGAGGTTCAGAACAGGCCCTAACTATACTGAACTTCTTGACTCAAACATGGTTGCACTATTTCAAATACTCATCCAACGTTCGCTGTCATTTTAGAGACCTTGTGTTGGCTACGAGGTACCCATAATAAATCATTGGATCCAACACTGGAGGGCATTTGCCAACCTGCTAAAAAACATAAGTAAAAAGTTTCATATCCATGTCAGGTTATATCATGTATTCTATCCCAACTATGGACTTGTAGCAAGTGGATATATCAAATACACATACAAATACTTCGTTACTTTAGTATCCAAAAAGGAGGGACTCCTATTTAATTAATACTCGATAGGGTGCAGAATACATAGTACTAAGAAGTAAATTTCAAAGAAATATGGGAACAGAGTTAGATGGTTGTCGTTACCTTGCAACATCATGTCAATATTCCCTTTGTGAAAGCAATAATGCAGCATATAATTTATGCTGAGATCACTCACATGAACTGTATCTGCTTTAGCAATAATTTTTCTTTGGTTGTTGTCTCAAATGTTCCACACCATACTTCTTCGGAGCTTCTTTTGATTCATCATCTGTTATTTAGCTGCACAAGAAAATGCAAGTTGCTAGTTAATGCATAAAATGCAAATAAGGTAAACATGCAGAGACAAGACAAAGTAGGGAAATATCAAACATCAAGGCTAAGACAACATACCGGACCAACCCCTTCAAGACTAAGTGTCCTTGCTCTTGAAAGTATCGAGGTATTTGAGCATTTATCTCTTAAGATCATCCTCTCTTCCCATGACAAGCTCTGTACAATAATCTGAATGTAGCATAGGAAATGAGAAGATTTATTATAAAATGTTGACCCAAATGCTAAGCAAAATTCTCTAATTAAAAATAGAGAGCCACAAGTTGAGGCAGGACTGCCTTTAAATTAGACACAGGATAATTATTCCCTTTGTTGGTTTCAACATAAATGCAATGATCTGAATGTAGCATATGAAACTCTACAGCCTCTTTGCTGCCCGAATCTGGTGGCTGAAGAGGCAAAAGCCAACCAACAGGCAGAGCACTTGGATGAGGAATGCAAGGAGCAGTCATGAGGCGTAGGCGACGCACCTAGCGGTTCACTGCCCACGCTGCCAAGAACGAACCCTACCGCAGCCTCTGCATCGTCATAACCGTCGCCGGCCGCCGGGGAGATGGAGTCATGGAGATGGAGAAGGTGAGCAGTGGAGCGCCCAGCCGGAGGCGGCGATGTGTGATTGAACACGCTACCAAGATGAACGGGCGCACGGGCTGCCGCGATGCCGATCCGTGGTTAGGATTGGAGAGAGAGAGAGAGAGAGAGAGAGAGAGAGACCATGTGGCGCTACAGATCTTGGGGCGGCTAGGTCTGGGGTGGGGAGGCGCTGCAAGAGAGATGGAGGGACAGAACCGAAGGGAAGGAGGGGGGTCGAGCGAGGCTTGCTCGTTCGGTTGTTTCCTCGCAAGGTCTGAATGGGCTTCACGTGAGAGCAAGGGCCCAATCAACCACAAGCCTCCAATTTTGCTGCGAGAGCAGCTGCCCAGTTTAGTCGCGTTAAGCGTTGCCCCCAAAGTTTAATCAGATGGCCATAAACTCCCACAAGCGCAGATCCGACGGCCAAAAGTACTGATGGCCTGATAGGACTGGAAGAGTGCTCGGTTATAATGTATTTAAATAGATGTTCTGATAATCTGACTTGTGAGGAAATATGGCACACGTCTGACTTAATAAGCTATGCTTTATGCAGGCCCCTTGCTACTGGCTGTTGCTTTCTGCCAGCTCGGCAAATTAGCGCCGAGGTTTTGCATCGAAGTCTTGGATATATATTCTACAAGTTAAGTGTCTTGGCAGCAGAGTTGAAAAGAAATGGGAAGGCAAACAATATATGTGCTCGGATACAGCTCGGTAAGTTTTCAAACTCAAGATGTTGCTTAGCAGGTGTTTATAGTGGAGGAAACAACTAGCATATCAATTTTCGAGATATTGGAACCAATAATTTTTCCTTTATAGTTCCTTCTAAATTCTATGAAGCGAGCAGTTCCATAGGATCTATCGAGGACTACTACTCACTCTTAGAAAATCTCTTCTCTTTTGCTCAAAGAAAATTACGTTCTTCAGTGAGAAGTTCAGACACTCCTTAAAAAAAATCATTTGAACGCAAAAATGTTCTTTTGGTTTTTGTTATAGATATGTAAGAAATAGATAGAAATAAGATTGTGTCCAATAGGATGTGAACCTGTACTGAATGTCTGGAAGAACTCTGTCATTAGACAATAGACGCTTTGTTCTTGTATTTTCTTCTTTCTTTTCGTTTTGATTACTCTTGTTTTAGCTTTTCTCGTTCACTTCGTTTTTCATTGAGTTGTTTGTAAATTGGGTCGTCTAAATTATATTTGCACCATTTCGTTTGGGCACTCCTCTCTAATACAAAAGGACAGTAAATAGGGGAGAGGAAGGTGGCACAGGGCTCAGATAATACAAAAAGATCTGCCCATGGGGTCCACTAGGGGTAGTATTTTGGGCATTGGAAAAGATTTCTGACAGCGAAAAGTAATAGTGTTGATGGCACGGGCATGATAATTCTTCTTTACAATAGAACTCTGTCCAATTTAACCATAGTTGCCCTTTCCTGCTCGTTGCTCCAACTATGCTTCTCCAACTGCATTCTTGGGACTTCTTCTGACATGTCCGGTCACTGCCCTGTCCTGCTATCCTAAGATGCCCAGTTCAAGCCATGCCGACATTTCCGGTTTGACAACTTCTGTACTAAGATTGATGGCTTCGATGAGACAGTGGCAGCTGCTTGGGACACTCCATGCAATAGTTCAGACCCACTGGTGATCCTACGTAAATCCCTGAAGGCTACTGCGAAGGCTCTCAGGTCTTGGAGTTCCAAATCAATGATAACATCGCCCTCAGAGCCCTCATTTCTTCTGAGGTCATTGCTCGTTTGGATTCAGCCATGGACTTGAGAGCCCTGTCTCTGGAAGAAATCCAATTCAGAGCATGGCTGGAAATACACTGACTGGGGCTTACTGCCCTCGAGCGCACTATGTGGCGGAAGAAATCCAAAACTCCTGCTATGCTCGTCATCGACTCATATTTTGGTGAATGGATGCATGACCGATGAGATTAACCATGCCAAGGGTTTGCGTCAAGGAGATCCTCTATCACCGTTGCTTTTCACCTTGGTAATGGACTGCCTGGCCGCTCTCCTTTCCTTCACCGAGGGGGGCGGCCTGCTGCGCCCCATTGGAACGATTGACATGCCTTTCTGTGCACCAATATATGTTGATGACGTGGTCATGTTTCTGAACCCCTATCAGCAAGAATGTTCATCCATCGGCAAGCTGCTGCAGTTCTTTGGGGAGGCCGCGGGACTATCGTGCAATTTCTCCAAGAGCACAATCACTCCAATCTGCTGTGATGGGCTGATGGTGGAGAACCTTGCCACCCAATTGGAGTGTCCAAGCGCCAGGTGGACGTACCGCTCGTGCATGCGTCGGCGTCGTCTGGAGTTAGGGTTTGGCGGCGCGCGGCTGTGGGCTTCACGCGGCGTCCGGGCAGCTCGCATCCCTCCGGTGATGGCTGGCCGGGGCGACGGGGCGTTGCCACCTTCATGGCCCGCGCAGCATCAGCGGCGGCAGGAGCCCCCCCCCCCCCTCGTCCCACGAAACAGCATCTGGAACTCGCTGTTCCTTCTGGCGGGGTGGGTGCTCGACGCGGCGTGGCGGCTGGCGGGGCAATCGCGGGCCGGGCTGGAAACGGCGGCGGCGGCGGCGACTATGGAGCCGGCCCCAACAGCAGCGGGCACGGTGACTATGGCGCGGGTCGCGGATGTTTTAATAGTGGTCATGGTGGTATGGTGCTGGCCGCGGTTATGACGGTGGCTATCAGGGCTATCGGAACGGATGGAACCAGTGGAAAGAGGCGGCAATCAATGGCAGCAAAACTTCAACCCTTCACCCGACGAGTTCATTGAGGGTGCCATGGTGCCTAACTGTCGTCAGCGAGGTAGTCGCGCGGGGGGCTGGAACCCTCCTCCGCGTCGCCCGTATGTCCCCAAGGTTCATCGTAAGTAGCCGACGATCAAGCCGGTGACGTTTGACGGTGGGACAGCCAAGGCGGTCGCGTCCACTGCTTCTACTTCCATGGTGCCTCTGCCCGAGGAGGCAGTGACAGCCGTTTTGGCGTTGGCGGCGGTATCTATTCTGGCCGTGACAGTTGTCGATGATAGAGATGGGATGAGTGACAAAGGAACTGACAAAGTTGAGAATATGCGGGCTAATAAGGCGGCCCGTAAGAAAGAAAATATGACCTGTTACCGATGTGGCGAGCCAAGCCACTTTGTGATTGACTGCAAGGCGGTGCTATGCGACATTTGTCTAAAGCCTGGTCACTCATCTGAGGAGTGTCCGCTGCTTTTGGTACCTAAGCCTGTGATGACCATATACGGTGTCTGCAACAGCAAGCTCATGTTCTTTGGGACTCCACGCACGGTCTAGGTAACCCCTTACATGGAGAGCTCGAAGTTTGGTTTGGTCAAGGTCACTCAGGGGACTTTGACAGAGGAGCAAGTGTGTCGACTTGATAGAGGCGAGGGTCCCGATCTTTCGATGAGATGGTAACTATCGATTTGGTGGAGACGACTTTGACGATTCGACTACAAACGTGCACGACGTTGCGCCTTAGCAATCACTAAACCAACTCCGAGAGGTTATTGACCACGCCGGAGCATGATCAACCTGACCACGAAGGTCTATTCCTGCAAGCAATCGAAAAACAAGCAAGAATATGATTAAGCAATCTGAATATTGCGAGTATGGATGAAGTATTGATAAAAGTGGGGGTTTCATAAGCGGTCTTGGTCTGGTCGTTGGACACAAACGAAGTACACGAAGTTGCAGCGATGGCTAACTTTTAACTAAATAAAACCCAAGTCTAAACGATGCCTTAAGGGCTATATTTATAGGAAAAAGAGAGGGGATTTTGTCCACCCTTGGCAAGGTGGGACTAAAACACCTCCTAAGTCGTTTTCCCTACAATTTGGACTCTAAAAATATATTACATGGGCCTGGCCCAAAATAAGGTGGCGCAACACCAATAATAAGCTATGGACGAAATTTATGAAAGGCCATCTTGTATATTTCGTCCACCATCTTGTATGTCATCATGGTGGCTTCAAAGTCCGGAAATCTCCACTTGAACCTCCGTTCTTGTTCTCTTCGCACGCACCTTCATCTCCGTGCTTGACCATGCTCCAATGTTCAACCTTCTTGTCCGTGCTAGGCCCTTCAATTGCAAGCAACACAAATGTATCTATGTTAGGCAACATCATATTCTCATGAACATTAGAAACATTACCAAGAAACAAAAGTACCTGATAATTTAATTGGCGTATCTGAGCTCTAGCAACTGTTCCAAGAGGTAAAACAATAGGGGATATGGGTGTAATTGTGGTAGCCATGTCCTCATCAGCAGCTCAGGCGGCTAGTTTCTGTGACTTTCTCTGGGCACCTGTCAGATTGGAGGATCAGGTCTACGGAGTGGAGTTCCCTAGGAGGGAGGATCTTAATCACCTGCTGAAGTGTGGACTCAGTAAGGTGCCTGGGAGCAAATGCATTCTTGAGTTCGACGAATGCAAAAAACCTGAACCAACGGGGATACCGTTGGAGAAGGTTTGGATCAGACTCTCAAGTGTCCTAGAGACTCTGCTTAATGATTTCCTTATTGTTTGGAGTCTTGGCTCTCTGTTAGGTAAAACAGAGAAGGTGGATATGCCATTTACACGTTTGCATGGAGTTGCTAGGCTACTTGTTGGTGTTGTTGATGCGGAATTCATCCCGGATTATGTTCCTTGGACGTACGATGGTCTGTCCTATGACCTCGATGTTTTGGTTGAGGAGGCTCATCTGACAGATAATAACACTGTGATCAAAGATGTTGATATGACCGATGGAGGTGCCGGTAGTGGTGATCAGGGGATTGAGGGAAATCCCGGTGACCAGGTTGGCAAGGAGAAATCACAAAGTGACTCCATCCGGGCTTTGGCCGCCTGCCATGTGCCCCGCTGAAACCGAAGTGATGGGCGAAGATGCCCTCCTGGGATGACCCGCCTGAAAGTGCAATCATGCCCTTAATTGTATTTTGATGTTGATGACAATATACTCATAGGGGACTAACAAAGTTTGTCAAGTATATCTCAGGTTTTAGTCCCCTCAGGAGCATGTGTGTGGATTATGATTTCGTAATATTTAGCTTCCTCAAGAACGAAGAAACAAGTCTACTGGCTTATGCCCCTTTTTTATGTTTGTTCTTGAGTATAGGGATCCCGCACTATTAAGAGGGGAACATGGGGTCTCGCGAAAGTCTTGCTCAAGTGATCTTCTTTAAACACCTGTCTACAGAACTAAATCATCGGACGTCCGGTGTACATCGGATGTCCGGTACTTTCTTCACAGTGCCAAAACGTCGGATTTCCGATATCCACCGGACGTCCGGCATTTCCTTCACAGAGCCAAAACATCGGAGGTCCGGTATCCACCGGCCGTCCGGTACTTTCTATACCGTGCCAAAACATCGGGCTTCCAATCTCTGTTGGTCGTCCGGTGGCTGCCGAGGCCTCAGACGTCCGGTACTTCCTTTGCAGTGTTAAAACGTCGGACTTTTGATCCTTGTCGGAAGTCCGGTGTCTCCCGTGGCCTTGGACGTCCGATGGCTGCTGCGCTCAGATTGGCCCTAACGGCCGCTTATTGAGGGACACTATATATACCTCTCACTTACCCCGTGGGAGGTTTGACCATTTACGAAGAACATTCTCAAGAACACTTTTCACTCTCTCTCACACTCCTACACCAAATCTTAGATACCCAACGGATTTGAGAGCATTTGAGAGAAGTTGTCCACTCAAGTCATAGATCCACTCCTTCCCCATCCTTGCACCAAAGGAATTCGTGATTTGAGCAAGTCTTGAGCCTTCCCCCATCGTTCTTGTTACTCTTGGAGGTTGGAGACTCCTAGGCGGTAGGAGTCATTCGGAGAGGAATCGACCATTGTGATTACCCCCGGAAAGTTTGTGAGGGTTTGAAGACCACCCCAAGGTCTACCACTAGTGGTTGAGAAACACCTTCATGGTGTTGTCTCAAAGGGAGAATATGGTGACCCTTCGTGGCGTTGGTGTGCCTTCGTGGTAACATCCACCTCTCTAACGGTGACGTAGCTTCCCTCCAAGGAAGTGAACATCGGCATACATCCTCGTCTCTCGGAGTTGCAGTTATCCCTAACACTAACTTCCTACTTGTGGTTACTTGTCTCTTAGTCTTTACTTATATCATATTGTGCTTGCTTACTCACATATTTGTGTTCTTGTTTACCTTGCTTAGCTCTTAGCATCATACTTGCAATTGTTAGGCTCACTTTCATATTCCGCATTATTGCCTAAAATTGCTAAGTAACAATTAAAATTTGTAATTGTACCTATTCACCCCCCCTCTAGGTCCATCTCGATCCTTTCATCGCCAGTGCACCGTCAACCGTGACGGCCCTGGCAGAGATCTCGGTCGGCCGTCCGTCATCAACTAGCCAGGACACCTCCTGTGTTGGCCGGCCGCCATCACCAACCAGCCGGGACACCTCCTGTGTCGTGTTGGTCAGCTGTGGCGAAGAAGAACGAGACGAAGTCCGTGACGAAACCGACCGCTCGGCCGGTTCGGCACCCTCCATCGCGGCAAGAGAGGCAGCCGCCACCGGACTCCCCCCCGCCATGCAAGTAGAAGCAGTGGGGGCTACCTCCACCGCCGCCGGAGTATCCTGGTCACCGGGATTTCCCTCCATCCCCTGATAACCGCTACCGGCACCGCCATCGGTCATATCAACATCTTTGATCACAATGTTATTATCTGTCAGATGAGCCTCCTCGATCAGAACATCGAGGTCATAGGACAGACCATCGTACATCCAAGGAACATAATCCGGGATGAATTCCGCATCAACAACACCAACAAGTAGCCTAGCAACTCCATGCAGACGTGTAAATGGCATATCCACCTTCTCTGTTTTACCTAACAGAGAACCAAGACTCCAAACAATAAGGAAATCACTAAGCAGAGTCTCTAGGACACCTGAGAGTCTGATCCAAACCTTCTCCAACAGTATCCCGTTGGCTCAGGTTTTTTGCATTCGTCGAACTCAAGAATGCAGTTGCTCCCAGGCACCTTACTGAGTCCACACTTCAGCAGGTGATTAAGATCCTCCCTACTAGGGAACTCCACTCTGTAGACCTGATCCTCCAATCTGACAGGTGCCTAGAGAAAAGTCTCAGAAACTAGCCGCCTGAGCTTCTAACACGCCTGCTCCTCTGTCAAAGTCCCATGAGTGACCTTGACCAAACCAAACTTCGAGCTCTCCGTACAAGGGGTTACCGAGACCTTGCGTGGAGTCTCAAAGAACATGAGCTTGCTGTTGCAGACACCGTATATGGTCACCACAGGCTTAGGTACCAAAAGTAGTGGGCACTCCTCAGATGAGTGGCCAGGCTTCAGACAAATGTCACATAGCACCGCCTTGCAGTCAATCACAAAGTGGCCTGGCTCGCCACATCAGTAACAGGTCATCTTTTCTTTCTCACGGCCGCCTTATTATCAGCTTTGTCGCTCCCTTTGTCACTCATCCCATCTCTATCATCGACAACTGTCGCGGCCGGAATAGATACCGCCGCCAACGCCGAAACGGCTGCCACCGCCTCCTCGGGCAGAGTCGCCGTGGAAGTAAAAGCAGTGGACGCGACCGCCTTGGCCGTCCCACCGTAAGACGTCGCCGGCTTGATCATCGGCTGCTTAGGATGAACCTTGGGGACATACGGGCGACACATAGGAGGGTTTCGGCACCCCCCCCCCTCTTGACCACCCCGCTGACGATAGTTAGGCCCCGTGGCACCCTCGATGAACTCGCCGGTTGGAGGGTTGAAGTTTTGCTGCCATTGATTGCCGCCGTAACCCCGCCCTTCACCGTCTTGCCACTGGTTCCATCCGTTCCGGTAGCCCGGATAGCCACCGTCATAACCGCGGCCAGCACCATAGCCACCGCGACCACTATTAAAACATCCGCGACCCGCGCCATAGTCACGCACACACGCACCCGCTGCTGTTGGGGCCGGCTCCGTAGTCGCCGCCGCCGTTTCCAGTCCGGCCCGCGATTGCCCCGCCAGCCGCCGCGCCGCGTCGAGCACCCACCCCGCCAGAAGGAACAGCGAGCTGCTGGCTGCTGTTGCATGGGACGGGGGGGGGGGGGTCCTGCCGCCGCTGCTGCGCGGGCCATGAAGGCGGCAACGCCTCGTCGCCCCGGCCAGCCATCATTTGAGGGACGCGAGCTGCCCGGCAGCCGCGTGAAGGAAAGCCAGCCCACAGCCGCACGCCGCCAAACCCTAACTCTAGGCGACGCCGACGCATGCACGAGCGGTACGTCCGCCTGGCGCTGGAAATCCAAGGCTACTCTAAAAATAAAGATGTTCTCCTGGTTGGCTGTCCTTGGCAAGTGTTGAACGACTGACAGTTTGATCAAGAGGGGTTGGCCACACAACCCAGTGTGCTCGCTATGCAGCACCGTGCAGGAGACTGGCATTCATCTGTTTTTTTTTTTGCGAATATGCAAAGCTTGCGTATCAATTCATTGATAGGTAGAAGAGAAGCAACAGTGACATACATACCGAAAAAGGCTTCCGCCCCACTTTATAAATAAAGCAAACTGCCAAAGACAGAATCCAGTACACACAAGAAACACCACACCACACGACACAAAGTACGGAAGGAACTACAGAGAGGTTCTGCTGAGAGCACAGCTCAATAAGCCCAAAAGGAACAACAAAATACAAGCCGCAGTCCCAGAGCAGGGGCAGCTAATCTGGCTCGGGAGAAGGTGGTGGCAGCAGTGACGTCAGGCGGAGCGCGATGTAGCGAAGACCAGCGGAGATGGAGCGATGATCGCGTGCTCCGGGCGACGGCTAAGGGGCTTCCAAAGCTGCAGGAAACCACAAAGTTTGTATAGGGCATCCGTAGACCGCCGAAGAGGCGTATGTTCAATCACAAGCTTGTTGCGGATCGTCCACAACGTCCATGAGAGAACTCCGACCCCAAGCCACCTAATGACATCGATCCTGATGCTTGACAACCTACACCTGCCGCACCACTTATGCCCTTCACCGGACGTCACCAGCTGGTGGACGTCATCCTATTTGCACTTGCCAGGCCAGCACACCAAGGCTTGGTCCTCCGTTGTGCAACTTGTTTGGTGGTACATCTGGAAAGAGAGAAACAAATGTATCTTCCGGCACATGGCTGCTACCCCCAAGGCTGTAATGTCGTGCTTCGCCAATGAAGCTTCTCTGTGGTCGGCCGCTTGTAAATCGAAGATTGCTGGGCTGATCAACAGACCAGGGGAACCTGACTAATTAACTGAACTACCAACCTTTTGCTGTTTGCATGGCCATTTTGTTGACTGACCCATGCGATGGCCACTCCGGCCATTCAGTTGGGTCTAGTCCGCTGAGGTCCATGAGCGTGCTGTAATTTTCTTTCTTTGGCTCGGTATCACCGACTGTAATTCTTCTCTCTTATTGAAATGAAAGCTGCGCTGACGGCATTTCAGTCAAAATAATAATTCTTTACAGAATTTGTAGAAAAGAACTAGACATAGCACCTCTGACTTCCATTGAGGAAGATGTGAGAAACAGATGGCACAACTGCACAAGCAAAACTCACAGGGCCTCTTTTGTGTGGTTTCTTGAACACATGAATAGATAAATCACAGGGATATAGTGCCACACCGTCTTTGCTACTACATGATTGCTTGGATGTTTAATTTTGCACATGAAAATATAGGATTCTTTACAAGAAGTTAAAGTGGATGGAAATTTTCTTATGAAATTTAGTACTAACGAGTCCTTATAGAAAATCCTATGGATTCAATCCTACAAATCAACAACGCTCATGGGAAACCTCCAAACTTCCTTTAGAAATCCTGTGAATCAAAGAAGCTCGTTGACATCAAGAGCACATAAGAGTTTTCTTCAGTAACTTGTAGGTATATACGCGATGTCGGTCTTTGCAAAAGCATAGTGCTCTGGGTAAACATTTGTAGGGGTGTAGGAAGTTCTATATATTTTCGTTAATGGGGTGGTCTCATGGTTACGTTGATAGATAGATTGTATTAGTCAACTAAGTATATTTTAACAGGATTTGTCCCTTGGTTTGAGCATGTCAAATCTTATTATTGTTTAGGTATATACCTGCTTCTGCCTAGTTTTTATCGCACTTTTTATGAATAACATGTGCCTTTACTTTTCAATGCAGTTCTCTTGCTTATTTTGTCATACAAGGATTATGGCGCTTCCCTAGTAAGTTCTATTTTTTTTGTTACATAGTATAGATGCCTAAATCTCATCCGAAATTTTTACGCACAAAAAAAACTCTCATACTACATTTGGTTGATTTATGTATCTCTATGTGGTGTATGGTGTAGGATGTTTACCGCGTCGTCACAAAATTTATCTGGTTAGTACTTGGTGTATCCTACTTTGGTTGTTATTGTGCTTTTCCATTCTTGGAACAATTTTTTTCTCTAAATAATTGTCTGTTTACCCCCAGGCTGTTTAGTTTATATGTCTACATGTCAGCTGTGTACTATGAAGTAATTGGTGAAGAGGATCCCAGACATCAGATGCTAGGAATGTACAAGATATTGCTAACGAAAGGCGGCCTCATGAGGGTGATGAAAAAATCATTTCTTGAATGAGTAGAATACCGTAGTAATGTTAGCGCAGCTGGTCAGCAAGTCTTTTGTTTTCGATAAGGAAGAGGACTTCGGCTTTTCGTGGGGTACATCATGTTAGTTTACTCGAGTAACTGAATGTTTAGGCTTATGATTAAGTCAACTTGCTATACAATATACTAAACAATTCGTTAAGAATGTTAATGATTTCATGCATTATTATTTCCTGCAGAACTTTCCTTAGCCACATTACTAAAACTGCATAAATAATTTTGATATCGTATATACCGCATACAGCCATTTTGTGGGACCGCTAACATCACTGACAATGTTTACTCTCTCCCACCTAGCATCCTGTTATGATATCCAGTATGTAGATAGATTTTGATCGGCTGGTATGATATCCACCAGTATGAACATGTTCCAATTTTTTATTTCGGCTAGGTCACTGATTAATTCTGTCCAATGCTGGGACGTGCGATGAATGGTGATTTACCGTTCAAATCGAGCCTGAGAGCGCCGGATGAGAAGTCAGCTTTAAATGATAACTCATCCTGGGAGCAGCAATCCACGCAACATAGTAATCCCTCTGTTCTTGAACTAAAACCACAATAAGAATTATGGAACCGGGGGCCCTCTGTTCTTGAACCAAAACCACGATAACAATTATGGAACCGGGGGAGGGGGGGGGGGGGGTGTGGTTGGAAAGAGGCTCCTGGTGGGAGTG
The DNA here is from genome assembly GCA_021605205.1 of Aegilops longissima. Lineage (NCBI taxonomy): Eukaryota > Viridiplantae > Streptophyta > Magnoliopsida > Poales > Poaceae > Aegilops > Aegilops longissima. Next base: position 237,478,828 of record CM038681.1, read on the forward strand.
CAAAAGCTGATGATCCTGAGGTTACATCTCAATGCATCTCCATGGAAGAAGAACAACTATGTAAACAAGAGGAAAGGGGGACCTCAGGGCCGAAGCAGGTATACAGGAGGATAGATATGCCACCGGCTAGTACTGAAGAGCAACCAAAAGAGAATGAAGCTACTAATAATGTCATGGTGGTTTTTACTGCTAGTTGTGACAAGCCGGGTGGAGGTACGGGAGGGGAGATATATGGAGATGGAGAGAGGGCGCAAAAAAAGAAGAAACCTACTCCTACTAATTCCTAAAATCCTGAAAGTTCAGCTGCTGGAACTGCCGGAGGCAAAGGAACCGCGAGTCAGTTTGCAAGCTTAGCAATGTGGTGAAGCAAGAAAGCCCCTCTTTGCTCTTCGTGATGGAGACAAAGATCAAGAAGTAAGGAGTGGAGAATCTGCAGAACGATTTAGGTTTTGCAGGTTGTTTTGCCGTGGATAGCAACGGACTCAGTGGAGGGATTGTTCTTTTTTGGTTGCATGAGGCTGTGGTTGATCTGAAGAATTTCAGTTCGGGCCATATTGACACTATGGTGCGGAGACAAAGCGAACAATCTATTGAATGAGAATTTACAGGTTTCTATGGAGCTCCTCGGGCTGAGAATGGATATCATAGCCGGAGATTCTTGAAAACGCTATATGGTACTCGTATTAAACATGATGGATTTGTATGGGTGATTTTAATGAAACACTCTATGGCAGCGAACATTTTTCTTTGTCTGCTAGACACGAATGGCAAATGCGTGCATTTGAGGAGGTAACTGATGAATGTCAATTCCAAGATCCGGGTTACTCCGGCTTGCCATCTAGTACATGGGATAATCGGCAGCGGGGCAATTCAAATGTCAAAGCTCGGCTGGGCAGAGCGTTTGGTAAGGCTAGCCATAGTGGGAGTAACTTAGCTAGTAACATAATGCATTTCAAGACAAACATGCTTATGTGGCAAAGAGTTAATGAGGAGAGAGGTGTTTGTGGTACTCCCTCCGTCTAAGTGTGTAAGTCATCTTACGAAAACCAAATAATCCCAAAACACTTAGGCGCGGTGCATTAAATTCTACCTCGTTTTTTTGTTTCTTGACATATCAATCAATAAGAGATGTGGGGTGTGCATGCTTTTAATGACTTGAGACTACCAAACATGACGTGCAGTGGCTAATTCATTGCATGCAATGCTATTAATTAGTAAATGAACATTAAGTTCTCTCGTTTTCCCCTCCTCCTTGGTCACGGAGGACAACATAAGATGACTTACTCACTAGACAAAGGGAGTAACATACTATGTTACTGTAACAACGCATTCCAATGCAAAATGAGTGTACAATCTAATAAATGCAGGCTTGCATGACACTAAGCTATAGGTACTATCCACTATGAAGGCAGTAACATAGAGTAGTAATATATGCATGTTATTACTCTAAGTTACTTCCCACTATGACTAGCCTAATGCAGCGTTCTTGGCCCGTTTTGCACGCACGCGCGCACGCCCGCACGCACCTCTCAGATACGAGAACGTGTGGCAAACAAACGTCGATGTGAATATTTGATTGCTGAAAATTGGCGCAAGGGATCTGGTGATAATGGTCTACGAAGGTGTTGCTCAAGCCGTGTCAGACCTCCAAGCCACACTGAATGCATGGGGCGCTCGAGAGTTTGGTAGTCTGACCCGCACTGCTCGGAAACTCCACCAAAAAGTAGAGAAAATGCGTGGCAAATCTGTGGCTCATGGGCCATCGGACAAGAAGAAGTCCATCATGGATAAACTTCGGAAAACATTTCACCTATAATAGCCGTGTGATCAGTCCAAAAACATTTTACACAAATTCACACGTTCTAAAAGATTAAAATTTCATGAATTTTCCAAGTGGCAATTACAAATTTTCTAATTTTTTGTCATGATGTATGAGACAAACTTTTTATAAATTTACCATGTGATCAATCCAATTTTTTTTCATAAATCCAACATGTTCTAGAAAACAAGTATTCATAAAATTTCCGCTTCATTATCGCAATTTTTTTATTTTTGCCATGATGTAGTAAACAAATTTGCCATCATTTCTAGGGAACTTTTTTTTTGTCTAGAACTCACGATGTGTCCAGTACAGACAACAAGTTGCTAGCCTAAAAAAAATGCCACACTTTTTTCTTGAACTTGCAATGTGTTCAATACAAACACAAAGTTGTTATCCTAAAAAATGTCACATAAATTTGTCATGCCAACACCAATATGAAGAAGAAAAAATTGCCAAAGTAGGAAACACGACATATACCGGAGCAGGAGCTCGTATTCGAGCTGGAGATGCAGTCAGGCGAGATCGAGGTAGGGCTCCTCCTCCTCAGGGGTGGCATTTGGGTCAATGGAGGCAATAGACTCGTGCAGCTCGAGGGGGAGGGGCATAATATGTTGGTGGAGATGGCGGCAACTAGGGTCTCCTGGACGTTGTTTAGGAGGTGCGCGGGTGCGTTGTCGGGGGCCTACACATAGTCGACGAGCTTGAGGAACGCCTGGCGCTTGGCCTCCCTCTTGTGGGGAGTGCCTGAGGGAGTCAGAGAAATCGAAGAGCGCGGTATGAGGCACAACTTGCGGAGGAGGAGGCAAAAGGGCAGTCGGCAACTGCCACATCGCGGAGGAGTAGGAGCAGCAGCAACACGCTGGACCCGGCGGCGGCATGAAGGCGGAGAGAAATGTGCAGCGAGGTCATCACAACCTTGCGCCATGGCGTGCAGATACATCTATCATAGTGGGGGCCAAGAAATGATGCGCGGCACGCTGGACATCCCCTGAGATCGCTGCTAGATATCAACCCCCGTGTGGCGAAAGGTCGGCCCCTTGGTTCTCTAGAGCACGGTTGTGGAGGTGGCGACACAGAGGAGATGTCCTTGCGACGAAGATGGAGATGGCAGCGTTAGAGAGCCGACCTCGCGGAGGAGGTGAACTTTGCAACATCGGATTTGAGAGGAGGTATTTGGGTGAGCAGGTAGAGAGGAAATGGGGACAACATGTCACGTGGGGGAAGAGAGCAAGATGATGATGCGTTTGCTCGGTTTCCATCAGCAACGAACCATAGCGTGATGCTGATGTGTCAACCATACATGCACCAAGATTTGCTTGTCAGATCCAACGTGACAGTGTTCACGACGGACCTCACCCATATATTCTTGATCATGTCTGCAAAGTCTTCCTGTACAACCATCTCAATTCAAACATGAAAGAACAGCGAGAAGATGGACTCATAGAGTTAGAATTAAGAATGATGGACGCATGATCCCATAGTGCCTCGATATGCCCTGCCCGCATGGTTACCGAAGTAAATTTTAGCTCCCATTCATTGTCCATGAACACTATATCAAGCTTCTCAGTTATTCACATAAGTGAATTGCCGCCTAGCATACCGTCTTCTCAAATATTCAAATTGTCAATGAGAACATTGAATATGAAAGGCCAGTGAGTGTTAGAGCGATTATTATTTTTCTTTTCCTCGTACCTAAGCATCTCTAACTGTATGTATCAAAATCCGATCCCCAAACGCCCGCGGATGCGCCCGGGCGCGTCCGTGGGCACTGAACGGGTAGCACAGAATAATTGTCCGCTGCAACCATGGACATAAAACTTCATACCTCAAATGCATACCAGCCACACAGACTAAAAACCTACATATTATGTACATATCTAAACTACATACTGATCGTCGGATATGTCAATGATCTCCGTGCCGGGCGCCGGGTAGACGAACATGTGCGACAGCTCCATCATGTACGAAGGCCCCGGCGCTTCGTCATCCGAACTAGAGGCGAAGATCTCATCAATCTTCGTCCTTTGCGGCCGGATGAAGCGCCGGTTGGCCTCCACATAGGCCTCATCCTGGATGGATTGGAGGATGGCGGACTGCTCCGCCATCTCCTCCGCTTGCGTGACCTCGTACTTTGCCACGATGTCCTCCATAGTGAAGCCCGCACCCAGCTCTATTTCCTCCTCTGGCTCGACTGCCTCCTCCCCCATGGGTTGGGGCTTCTCCGCCGAAGTGAGCATGTCGTAGGTGGTGATCAGGCACCTCGACATGGTAAGCGGCAGATGGATTGGAAGTCGCGGTGATAGAGGCGGAGAGGAGAAAGGGGAAGAAATGGGGCGTGCTAGGGTTCGGTTGCCGCCGTCTGGCTTAAATACCCATTCTTCCTCCCTCGGGCGGCACGCCGGAGCAGTGCCATGCAACGCGGAGCGGAGGAGGCACCCGTCGGACTAGTGGTCTATCTGTGTCCCCCCATGGACCATATCGGTCAGTCCGTCGTGGCGGGCGCATCCGGGCTTCCTCATATCTGTCCCAAATATGGCCGGATATGGGGAGTGTCGGCCAGTCCGGGTGTGGGCCGGCTATAGGAAGATTGGTTGGGTGGTGCTTTCCATTTCGACACTAACCGAGCTACCCTCCCAGGCGTTTCGGGCAGGTATGGGGCTCTGGTTGTAGATGCTCTTAAATTCCTTCTAATAAGCATTAGATGTGGGTTATCCTTAGCCAAGTTCACTAATTCCCAAAGAAAAGCATATTTACGCTCATCATGGGCGGCCCCATAGAATGCCATCAGACTCCATGTAAAATTATCGTCTCTATTTCAGAGATGAAATATAAAATTCTTCAGTTGAAAAAGCTAACAAGTCCATGGTTGTGATTTGAATCCCAAGTAAGATTCCTCTAGACATTCAATGTGCTGCTAAACTATGTCACGTGTAGTCAAAATCACATGTTAAGTGATCTAAGACATTCGCAAGGAAGTCACATTTATTGGCCTCGAGAATCGCCATGAAATTCAATCCATGTTGTCACACACAATCACTGACGCGTTTATGTCGTCAAGTCTTAAAGACCTTTGCTATTCCAGAACACGCCATTCATGTAGAAATTCGGGTCCGGTGGCTACCTTCTCCTTCTTGGGCGATTTTCTGTTTTCTAAGGAATGTGATTTAGAATTTCATAAAGACGATGCGAAGTCACAAAACATGAACTAAGGTATGGCATCATCCAATCCAATCTTGGCAACTGCTCCAACCAAGTGGGGAGGAAGCATGCCATCATTGTACCATCATTTTTCTCCTCAATTGGAAGGTTAGGAGAGGTACTCAGATATTTTGGAGAAACCTTTTAAGCGGTCGATCTCCATGTGTTTGAGCACCAGAACCGATAGACTCACCTCGTTAAGCTAGAAGAAATATGAGTATTTGAGCAAGCAAGAAAGGATTCCGCAGATACCCGGCGTGAAGTTCAAATTACGCGGAGCCTCGCGACACATCTCCTTGTGCATAGCATGCTCATCGGCCAGAGAATACCTCAGCGATGATGGATTGGCAAGTATAACAGTCATAGACGACGAAGTCGATGCTGCAGGAGGGGCATGTGGCATTGACGGAACAACCCGTAGTGACGTTGACGAGGTCCCTAACCTGAACTGCATGGCCCCATCGACCTATAAGTTCAAGGTTATGGACCATACTATTTGGCTGCCATCAGCTTGCAGCCAACCTCACGCAAACATTTTGTTCGCTATGGACAGGTGAAACAAGCAAACAAAAGATCCTCCCCTCATACATTCGTTGTAGCGGTTCCCAGCGGGACCTTATCTGCCCCAAAAACGTCTTAACGGGCGCAGAAAAAACAAACTTCATCCTGAGTCATTTGGATGTTTCTACATGACAAATTGCTGTGCTCAAACTAAAAGGTCATAATTAAACCTGCCACCTCTCTAGATAGAAAATGCCATAAAAAATACATAAATTTACAAATTTATAGTGCCATGCTCTGAAAAAGTGCAAATTGCCATGCTACTTTATAAAACTGTCCTTTAGTTAAAAGGGTTTTATCTCCATAAGTCCCACTAAAAATTGCATGCCATTAAAAACAAAATGCCATCATCTCAATAACAAAAAATTTCATCCTATTATTAATAAAAATGACATGCGCTTAGTTATAGAACTGTGATGCCATTGAAATAAAAAATGTCATCCTCTCAATAATAAATTGACATCCATATTATTAATAAAAATGGCATATTTTTAATAATAAAACTGCCATGTACAAAAACAAAGTTGACTTATGAACATTAGAAAAAAAAGTTTAAATTTGCCACATGACATGCTCCCTCCGTCCCATAATATAAAAGCGTTTTTGAAACGCTCCCGTATTATTGGACGGAGGGAGTAGTTTCAAAAAATTATAAAAACTGCCATATTAATTTTTTTTAAAAATTCCATGTACCTAAGCAAAAAAGAACACTCGCGTACCTAGCCAATGTGGTCTACGGGAAGTGTTTTGATTAGTATTAGGTTCGCTAGCTTTTACTCCCTCTTCCCAAAATATAAGACGCGGTTTGACTTTTCTGGTCTTTATTGCATAACCTTGACTATGATTTTTATGTATTGTATGTCTATAAAATTAGTATATATACATATGAAATAAAATTGTTTTGCAAGACAAATAAGCCGATGTCATTTATACATGTTGAATCCATATATTTTGATAAATATTAGTGGTCAAAGTCATGCATCAAAGACCGTAAAAAGTCAATCACGCCTTATATTTTGGGAAGGAGGGAGTACTACTACTATCTATCTACTCCCACTATACAAGCAAGAGAGGGCAGATCTAACTCAACGTATTAGCCGTCTAATTATAGATTTGACGGTCTAAAATATTCGTTAACGAAAACAATGGTTAATGAAATCTTCCCCTCGCTAATCAAACCCGTACCCCCGCTACCGCTCGCCCCTCTCTCGCACGCCACTCTCCCGCGCGCCCGCACGCCCCTCTCTCGCACGCCCGCACGACCCTTCTGGCCAACCGCTCGCTCCGCCGCCGCCCCTTCACGCCTCGCCGCTCGCCTCGCCTCTGATGGCCGCCGAAGCCAGTGGAAGCCGCACGCCCCCGCACCTGCTGGCCTCGGGTTGAGACGGCCGTAGCCGCTAGAGGAGCCGCCGCCCCTGAGGCCTGCCGACCAGGGGTTGCGCCGGCCGCCCCCGCCGATTTTCCGCTCGCCAGGGGCCCCACACGCCCCGGCCTGGGACTGCCGTCGCTGACGCCTTACGCCCTGGGGTTACTGGCTGCTGCCGACGCCTTACGCCGTGCTGTTGCTGGCAGCTTCTGACGCCATCTGAATCTTTTCCGGTGAGCCACCTTGTTCTCTCTTTTCTCTCCAATCTGTACAAGATTCAGTACCTCCGCTGCATCTACACGCCCGTCGTCTTCTAACGCGCATTGGTCCATCACCAGCAAGAATCCGAGCCACCGCCACTGTGCAGAAGCTCCCTGCTGTAGTGAGTTTGAAACTTCAGAATCATTACACTTGTAGCTATATCCTGTCCCCTTTTGTTGGGCTTCATATATTCATTGGTTGATATGATTTTAGGTCAGGATAAATTGCGGTGATTTTGCATAATCTGTCAGGGAGCTTTTCAAGACCAAATGCTTCCTTAATCAAGCTGTTTGGCAACGACAAAGCCAAGGTCCAGTTAGGCAAGGAAGCCCAACAATTTTTCACAATGACCACTATGACAAGTATTCTGGTCAGTAGTTGTTGCTCTCTTGTGGTCGGATGTATTATGGATGTCTCTTGTGCCACTGACAGATTGGTTTGGTGCTTGGTGTGATTTTCAGGCTTGGTAAAACAAGAAATTCTGACGGTGCAACAAGATGTTGATAAGGAGGTTATCTGGTCCTCTTGACTACCAATGAGGTTAAAAAACTTCTTCGCCAAAATCTGAAAGTGTAGATATATGCCTAAGTGTATGATATCATGGCATTCACATGCTTCACTCCATCTAATACATCTAACAAAGTGTGGGTATTGCCTCTCTTTGATTTCTTTCATCTTGAATGGATATGTGCATATCCTCATAACTTATTGTCTGTGTTGCTTGAATAAGAATTGCTTTATTTGTTCATGTGTTTTTAATGTTAACCAGTGTTATGGTCCCTAAAAAAGAACCATCAGTGGTAATTTGTAGTTTTCTATGTGGAAACCTGGGTGATGGATAGTCTTATCAGGGTTGTGTGCCATTCAAAAGGGAGAGGAAAGTAGCTTCGTCCAAGATTTTTATGCCACTGAGATCTGGCATTACTTTTTTGTTTTACCGCGTTCTGTTATGAACTCACTCAGAAAGTAGTACAAATAAAAAAATGTCTTCATGGATTCTTCTTCTGACTGCCTTTCCTCAAAGGAAAGATTAATTAGTTTTACTTTTTTTTCCTTAGTTGACATTTTAATAATTTTATGTGTACTAATGAAAGGTTGCATTCATTTTCCTTTATTTGGTGATGGTAAGAACATATGCTGGTTGCTATATCTTGTTTTGGCCACGTTAATAGCAATTACCTTGGTTTTAACAAAGTGCATATATAGTCTGATTCATCGTAGCCTTGTAGGCAAAACATGCGGTGATAAAAATATAGACAACTATTTTCACTATAAATTCCGAGTAATACTAGATAGTCTAACATGGCTTCAGATTCTTTTGTTGTTTCATATGTTAGTTTTCTTCTTGACATGGACAAGGGGGATAAGTTTGGTGTGCGTTGTATATTTCTCGATGTAATATCTCATCACAGTTTCTTGTTCACATGGACAAGGGGGATAAGTTTGGTGTGCGTTGTATATTTCTCGATGTAATATCTCATCACTTCCTTTTTTATAGTCCTTAGTTGCTAGCGTATAGGTCAATTGTAGAGGTAGCACTTTGTGTTCTCTGGGCTAAGCTTAGTTGGGTGTCAGGCCAAGCACCAAGCAGTTGCCTGCAGCCTGACACTCTAAGAATATGAGGTAGTATGTTTTTTTTTTTCTGTGTAGCGATGCATGGGCCTTTAGCTATCTTCGAAGCGAATAATAATTGATTAATGTATTTCAAAGAAAGAAAGGAGTGCAATACAACCAGAATGGCCAATGTTGAAGATCTAAAGTTTTTTTTCAGAGTGAAGAGTACTCCATATAAATTCGATTGCAGAAGAAACAATAAGTTTTAACTACTTGCTTTTTGACTTCTTGTAGGAGGGTGAGCAGATTAGTCGTCAATTAGTTCCTTCCTTGTTTTAATTTGGCTTGACCTCTGATGCACGTGAATTGTGAGGTATTTGTTGTACGGGCATGATGAGGTTCTAAAGCTTTGTACCAAATTCCAGGTTTGTGTATTAATGAAATTGGTGTAAAATTAACAGTTATCTTCTCTGAATTTAGAAGGCGGAGTTCAGGTTTGTGTAGTAATGATAGTCAAGTTATTCCACCTCCTCTATCAACAGTTGGTATTCCATCCTTGAAGGTGTTCCTTTAGAAGGGCAGAGTTCTAGAAACACCGGATCCTCGATGAAGAGTCAAGTTCAGTTTGCAATATTTTCTTTCATTTAGTGATATATTGAGCCTTACATTTGCATCACAGGTGAGATATTGAACCCTACGTATAGTTTAGTTTAGATGAACGATGTTAATATTTTGATACATTGTTTAAGTAAGGATTATCATGAATGCTAACTGATGAAATCTATGCGTCCAAGATGGCATAAGATCAGACTTCACTGTATATAAATGATTGTTGTTTGCAGAGGGTGATCATCACGCCACTGTGGATAGCGTCGCCGTCGGTGCCGAGGCTGATTGTCGACCGCCCGGATCTGGGGGTGCCGCTCAGGCCAGGCGCCTGCACCATGATGCTGCCATCTTCCTACGAGACACTGCTAGCTGGAGTTGATCGGTAACTGGTTGATTTGGCCATTAATCGCTTACCCCAATCTCTCCGTTTCACATAGGTTAGCTCGGCTAGCGTCCGTCTTGATGTTTTTCCTGATGCCGTACATGATTTTTCGGGTCTTCTCTACATATATTCGCAAGACAAATAGGCCTACTATAGCATAGTCAAAATTGGTAGCACTATCTAGAAAAGTTGTGATATTTTTGGTGAAGTTCTCAAGTTGTGCATTGTGGTAGTATCCCTGCTTCATCTATAACAACATCTGCACCTCACTGCCAAGTGGCTGGTGAGCCTCATCCACGCTAAAGATGAGGGCGTCAATTGCATGGCCTTCTCAGTTTGTTCAAATTGCAAGTTTGACTGATTCCCCCTCTAATTCAGGTTGTGAGCCCCTTTGATTAATTCCTTGCTATAACTCTGTAGTGACGGTATCAAGTTTCAAGGATTTTGGGTTCAACTCTGTATGAATACTGTTTCTTTGCCGCAATTTGGTCGATCCAATCTAAAAAACGAGACCAAAGAGGCAAACACCCCTCGGCATATTTTTATAGGACATACCCAGATTTTTATATTATAAACAGATGGACACATTGTTTGAAGTAATCTTGCAGTAGATAGTGTTAAGATGTGCTATATGGGATGATATGGACCAAATAGCAAAAGCATTGCTCTTGCCTATGCTACTAAAACAATATGGATACAACATTAGCTGAAAGCCAATTTTTATATTTATTTTTTGACGAAAATGCTGAGAGCAGCTTTTCATTGATATTTGGGGGGTTTAGGGAAATTTGTTACAAAGGATATACAGGTCCAACATGCAGCATTGGACAATTCCTACACCAGTACGAGTACATGATCTAGTGCAGGCCCTTAGTCAGGTCCTCTGGGTCTATTCAGCAAGAAGCTAGCGTTGCCTCGTCCTGCAGTTCGCCATACGTTTGCCTCCTCAATCAGTTTCTCCACCACTGTCCGGACCGGTGATTGTTGATTCCGGAAGATTCGAGCGTTACGCTCATTCCAAGTTGACCACCAGACTAATTGTACCAAGGCACTCCACTTTTTCTTATGCACCGCCGGACGCACAGAAGCGGTGCATTCGGTCCATTGTGATAGCGATTCCGTGGCAGGGCAGGGGTGAGTTCCTGTGGTAGACTGCAATGGCGAAGGACGGCTTGCCAAATTTGCAGCGTGAAAGGGCAGATAGCCAGCAGGTGGATGGCATCTTCCATTGGTCCGGCACAGAAAGAGCAAGTTGTATCATGGGGCCATCCCTTCTTAGCTAGTACATCGGCAGTATTGCATCGCCCAAACATTGCTAGCCACGCGAACAGCTTGCACTTGCCAGGCGCGTCGGTATTCCAGACGAAGTCAGCGAAACCACTCCTGGTGCATCCCTTGAACTGGATGAGGTAAGCCGATCTGGCCGTGTAAATCCCGTCGGCAGTCCATCTCCACCGCACCTGGTCTTGCACCATCGAAAGTGTAGTGTTGCTGATCCCTTCCCAAAGGGCCAAGAATTCCCTGGTGGCCTGTAGAGGTAAGTGTTGCTTGAGATGTCTCACCCACCTGCCATCCCCAAGCGCTTGGGCAACCGTTAGGTTCTTCCTCGTGCAATGCTCGAACAGCGCCAGGAAGGCATGCTGAAGACAGACACCTTTGAACCATGGCTCCTTCCAGAAGAGAATGCGCTCACCGTTGCCGAGCTAGAAATCGACCGAGGCATTGAAGAGGGCTATGACAGTACGGTCAACTGGGAGTTCAAGTCCAGCCCAAGCCTTGTTGCCGTCGGTCCAGGACTGCCAGAGCCATCGCATCCGTAGGGCCCTACTATGAGCCAGCACATTTGTTGGGGATATAACTACTGAGTGTAAACCGCCCAGGAGGGGCCGGTTCACCCTCAACTATATTGAAGCCCACAAGACTCAGAAGATGGCGTTTTACTAACGAAGCTTAGAAGCCCACAGCCCAAAGGCGGATTAGGGCCCATAGTGGTAAACCGCCATGACTATGTAACTTGTAATATAAGTTAGGAAAGGAGAGACCGAGCCGGACACTTTGTATGAGTCGGCCTCGGGGCTCTGTAGACCGGCCGGGCGCCAACCTGTGTATATAAAGGGACGACCCGACGGCGGTTCAGGGACAAAAAACAACAACTCGAGACTCAGGCAAGCGTATTTCGCTCCCTGGTCATCGAAACCCAATCAATCCCATCACAACTAGACGTAGGCTTTTACCTTCATCGAAGGGGCCGAACTAGTATAAACTCCCGTGTCCCTTGTCCGGTTTAACCCCTTCAAGCTAACCCGTTGCGATGGCTCCACGACTAAGTCCTTTCATGAGGACATCTAACGTGTTAATTCCACGACAGTTGGCGCCCACCGTGGGGCTATCGCACGATGGTGTCGAGTTCTTGAAGGGCTGCTCTGAAGGACTTAAGGGGTACGTGATCGGCCGGATGACCAAAAGTCGTCGCGACAAGCTCTACATCGACGACGAAGGATGGGGCCCCGAGGCCGGCTCGATCGAGTATGGGTACCGGGTCCCCTTCGGCGGAATTCATGTCTTCATCGGCAAGATCGGCGAACCGGGCCTTGAGCCGGACATCTGCACCGACCTCGTCGAGACGGCTCGGCGTCGAGTCGGCCGGGTCAAGCCAGCCGTGAAGCGTCGTTAGAGGATGTGTCCATGGGATCGGATCTGAACCGGTGTCTGAAGGTGAGACAACCGTATACTCTGATGGCGAGTCATCCACTGGCGAAACCGAGTCCTTGTACCAGATTCATAGCGGTGTGTTCGAAGGATATTCCGATGGCAACAGATTCGACCACCTTGAACCGCCAAGTCGGGTTCTTTGTTTACATGGCGGAACACAACCCACGTTGCGATCTTCATCCACCGCAGCGACGAATCTGGGATCGGCGGTGCGCAGAGTCCCGGCGCCGTCCGGCGCAAGTCCTCTCGGTTTGATGGGCGCTGGCGACCTTGTTGACCGCAATGATCACCCCGAGACGCGGGATCGGCACAATGCGGACGTTATAAACCGAAGGACCAAATAGCACGAGCTAAGGAGGACTGGCGGTGAGGATGCTAGGATGGTCGAGGAACGGGCGCTTTGGATGCTCAATCACGCGGATCTGAGCCGCGTAATTACCGGCTCATCTTTGGATCGGACCGCATCGAGAGGATGTAATGCGAAGGAAGTACCGCCACGTCGCCGCCGGTTTACAAAGGGTTAACTCTCTTTCAGACGCCAGGCGCTGGGCCGAGCAATCCGGTAGCTGCAAACCGGACGGAGGTGCCTAGGGCGATTCCGGATCAATCGCGGATAATGGAGCCACCCGACGAGCAGATAACCCGCCGCGACACGTGTCTACACCACCGGGTCACTTCTCGAGCCCTCGATAACATGATTGCCGCAGACTTCACGCTGGCGGCCATTCCGATGGAAGGTGATTCAATAGCGGCGGCTTGAGGCGCGGCGGCGAGAGATCTTCTCAAACCGCCGTGGTACAACAAAGAAGCTTATTCATATAGTCGGGATAGAATTCATTCAACCCTCGTCCGAGCCCAAGTTATAGCGGCGATGGATGAACCGGAGGTGTCTAGCGGCCGGCATCGCAATGCTCAAGATGTGGTGGATCATGGCGAGGCACGAAGGGATGCCACTTTGGGTCGTTATCAACCCGCCCGAGTTCACCAAAGCGTCGGTTGAGCGAGGCACCGGGCTTGCCTTCGTTCTGGGAGTGCCATGCCTTATTCGGCTCTCCGTAATGTGCGTTTGCCCAAAGATTTCAAGGGTCCATGCAAAGTGCCTAACTACACGGCGAATCAGCTACCTGAGGCGTGGGTCGAGAGTTATGAGATGGCAATGGAGATGCTAGATGTAGATGAAGCGACTTGTGCAAAGTACTTCACAATGATGTTGGAGGAACAACCTGTGCTTGGTTGAAAAATCTGCCGACTAATTCCATCGAGTCATGGGATTAGTTGAAAGCCCGCTTATAGCCAATTTCAAAGACACGTGCAAGCAGCCCATGTCCATTGTGGATCCGGATGCTTGTGTTCAAGGAGAGAACGAGTCCACAACTCATTGGAGTGCGCCGGTTTGAAGTTTTACACTCGTCCGACCGGATTAACGCCGGTCAAGCGATTATCACACCGGAGCGCAATTGCGGTTTAAGTCATCAAGATGAAGTTGGGGCGGCTCAAGCGCCACCGCAGCGACATGGGAACCCTCATGACGGCCTTGGTAAAGTATGCCGATTCGATAATACCAAGGATCCCGATTCGATGATGAGAAACCGGAGAAGGAAAGAAGAATGGCGGTGCGAAGGGACAACAAAGACAACCAAGGAGGCCACGGAATAATGGTAGCGTAAAGCGGATTCAGATTTTGTGGCTAACGCTAATGTGCGGCCCGAAAAGGTAAACCGCCTAGCGGTGGGCGATGAATCTGAGCGTTTGTTGAATCAGCCCCGTCCAAGCATGGGACTAAGGAGGCTCTCGCAACGATCTCCGAAAGATTGTCATATTATGAAGGAGTTCAAGAACTCGATCATTTCCGGTATGATCGTGGTCCGTCGGCGATTCAGTCCGAGTTTCCATGGTGGCGGCGGTTCAAACTACGGGTTTGAGTAATTATGGCAACCGAACAAACAAGGTGGTAATAACCATCGAATAATCAAGGAATCGGCAGCAGCGGGTTACGAGTCACCCAAAGCGCTTGAATGGTGGGCGATATCATGTGTTCACCACTAGTCCGTACAAGCGTGATCGAAGCTTCACAAGAGGGCGCTCAATCTTTATTGAACCGGCGGCCCACGTTATCTGCGGTGGTCGAACAACATATTGTGTGGAGTAGGGAGGATCATCCGCCCGGGTTGACAATCCGGTCGACTAGCTCGTGGTGGCGCCTCGGTGAGGTTATAAGTTCACCAAAGTACTCATGGATGGAGGAAGCGATCAATATTACAGATTATGAGACATTCCGTCGCATGGGGTTGACAGATAAGAATCTTAAACCGTCCAACACTTTTTTTCATGGTGTGGTACCGTAAATCGGCGATCCGTCGTAAGATCGCTTTGGAAGTTGTGTTTGGTGATGAGCATGACTCTAGGTCTCGAGACATTGACCTTTGAGGTAGTAAGAATCGAGCCCGTATCATGCATTTGCTTGGGCGGCCACTTATGCAAAATTCATGGCAAGGCCTTGTTATATTTATTTGCGACTCAAGATGCTTGGGTCATAAAGGGACTATCACGGTTCATGGAAGTCGAAAAATCGAGTTGGATTGTGAGGAGGGTGATGTGGCTTATCTTTGAGGCGGTTTGTGCTATAGAAGAGCTAAAGTTTTATAAGGAGAATGTTGATCCGGCAGATATGACCCTCCAAGAAGCCCACCACCGAGCATGACCCAACCTCGCACTTCAAACCGGTGACGAGACTAAGCTAATTGACTTCAGTACTGGCGATTCGTCCAAGCGATTCAAAGATCGGCACCAATTTGGATCCAAAATAGGAAAGCGCTCATCGAGTTCATCTGTGAGAACCGGACATTTTGCATGGAAGCCTTCCGACATGCGGTGTGTCTGAGGGAACTCGGCGAGCACACTCTTAATATTGATCCAAGTTTAAACCGACCAAACAATTTCTTTGTCGCTTTAATGAAGAAAGACGCAAGGCAATTGGAGAAGAGGTAGCCTTTGTTGGTTCTTTGGTTTTATCGTCAAGTATTTCATCCCAATGGTTGGCTAATCCGGTCTTTGGTTCTTAAGAAAACGGCACTTGGCGTATGTGTGTGGATTACGGACTTGAATAAGGCTTGCCGGTGATCCCTTTGCTCTCCCAATATTGATCAGTTATTGATGCGACGGCGGGTTGTGGCGCTGAGTTTTTGGATGCTTATTCGAGATATCATCGATCAAGATGGCGATTAAGGACCGGAGAAGACAACCTTCGTCACTCCTTTTGGAGCCTTCGCTATGTTTCTATGCCCTTTGGGCTCAAGAGTGTTCAGCAACTTATCGGCGTTGTGTGCAAAATTGTCTTCACACGCAGATTGGGCGTAATGTTCATGCTTATGTGGATGACATTGTGGTAAAATCCAGAAGAAGGAAACACCGATCGATGACCTCAAGGAGGCGTTTGACAATCTTGATTTACAAGATGATGCTTAATCCGGATAAATGTGTTTTTGGTGTTCCGTGAGTAAGCTTCTCGGATTTTGGTATCCAACAGGCATTGAGGCCAACCTGAAAAAATTAAGGCAATCACATCCCCGGCTAAACCGAAGTGTATCAATGATGTTCGGCGTCTCGCAGTCGGATTGCGCCCTTAGCGGTTTATCGGCCGTTTGGGAGAGAAGGCAATTCCTTTGTATCGATGTTGAAAAAAGCGGATGATTTCATCCGGGTGATGCGTGTCGGCCTTTGAGGAGCTAAAGTGGCGATTGGTTGAACCGTCGGTTCTTACAACCCCGTTGATCATGAGCCTTTCTTTATTATCGTGGTCGCTAATGCCCGAGCGGTCGATGTGGCTATTGTGGTTGGCGTAAAGAAGCGGGAAGGAATATCCGGTTCAACGACCAGATACTACATCGGCGAAGTCCCGATCGAGTCAAAACAACGCTATCCGCATTGGCGAAAGTTGGTGTCTGCGGTTTTATGGCGACCAAAAACTCAAGCAATATTTTCAAGGCCATCCATCCACGGTGGTTAGTTACGCTCCTTTAGGCGATATAATTCAAAACAAGGAAGCCATCGTCGGGTTGCAAAGTGGGCAATCGAGCTTAGGCCATACGGTTTAAAGTATGTACCTCGAATACCATCAAGTCTCGAGCTCTTGTGGATTTTATCAATGATCGACCGGCGGCAAGCACCTAAGATAAACACGATAATCGTCTTGGACCATTCATTTTGATGGATCGAGCGGTTGGAAGGTTCGAAATGAGAGTTGTCCTTACTTCCCTCGAGGGATAAAGTTTGCTATGTCCTCCGCTTGATGTTTCCTTGTACTAATAATGCAACCGAGTCTGAAGCTTTACTCCGCTGGTCTCCGTGTGGCCAAAGAGATGAACTTAAGTCGAGTTTGTTGTTTGAGATTACGATCCGGTGGCTCGACAAGTTTACGGTACTTGGGATTCTAAGGATCCACTCATGGCGGCTTCTGAGCGTGAGGTGGATATTGTGGCGGGACATTTCAAAGGGTATCGAGTTGAGCATATTGATCGGCATAAAACGCGAAGCGACGCTTTGAGCCGCTTGGATCTTAGCGTAAACGGTACCTCCTAACACCTTTTTAGATATCTTGCATAACCCGTCATTAAGGTGCCTACTGAAGAAGATTTGGCTGTCCGGACCGGAGGCTCGGTTGGTGGCCGCTTTACCGTTATACCGATTGGGCGGTTCCATATCCGGGCGATATGAGCCGGGCGAGCTACCAAATGATAAAGTCCTGGCTCGACGATAGTCCAAATGGTCCAAGTCAATGGTTATTCACAATGGCAAGTTACACCGATGTAGCGTTTGGGCGTATTTCAATACATGTGTTTCTCCTAAGAAGGCCAAGAGATCCTCGGGAAATTCATGAAGGGATTGTGGTCATCATGCGGTTCAAAGTCCCCAGTTGCAAAAGCTTTTCGTCATGGGTTTCTTGGTTGATGACTCATCTTGATGAGAGGATCCGTAAAGCGATGTGATGCTTGCCAAAAATTTTCACGCAGAGCTCATATTCCGCCGGGAACTACGGATGATTCCTATTACTTGGCCTTTTGCTACTTGGGGGCTTGATATGGTGGGACCCTTTAAACGTTCTCAAGACAAGAAGACCCACCTGTTGGTGGCGGTTGATAAATTCACCAAGTGGGTTGAAGCGAGCTGTTAGCAAGTGTGATGCAACTACTAGCGGTTCAATTTCTCAAAAGATTATCTTCCATTTGGCTTTCCACAGTATCATCACGGATAATGGTACCAACCTTTCCAAATGTGAGATGGAGGATTTACATCGAGAGAGCACATCCGCTTGACCTAGCATCTGTGGCACACCCTCAATCCAACGATCGGTGAGCGAGCTAATCAAGAAATTTTAAAGGGTCTTAAACCCGGCTCATGATTCCCTTGGCATGGACGCCGGGTTGTTGGGTGGAAGAATTACCTTACGTGTTGTGGAGTATCAACACCACCCCAATCGATCAACGTTACACGCCTTTCTTTATGGTATCTGGGCGAGGCGGTTCTCCCAAGTGATATCGTCATGACTCGCCCCGGTTGCTAATTATGTTGAAGCGGACAACGAGCAAGCTCGCCAAGAGGCATTGGACTGTTAGATGAAAAATGGGATATGGCTCGCTCGATCGGCGGTTTATCAACAAGATCTACTGGCGTTATCACAGCCACGGGTTAGGACAAGAACCTTTCAAGAAGGTGACTTGGTGCTCGGCTCATCCAGATCGACCGACATGCACAAGTTATCCCGCGCTTTGGGAAGGACCCTTTGTGGTCGACAAGAATCACAACGGATCATACTACCTCATTGGCGTTCGAGACAACTCACGCAACTCACGAGGAGGAGACCCGGCGTCCATGGAACATAGCTCTCCTCCGACCTTATTACACTTGAGCCATAGGCTTTTCTTACAGATATATTTCGACAATGTATATATTATGATCAATAAATAAATTAGCATCCTTGCTCTAAGCGGGCCTCATTTATTTTTCTCAAATATCCTTTGAGTTACATGGGGCTTCACTAACAAAGCGGAGTACTACACATTAAACCGGCTATCAAGCCACAAAGCACAGGAGCTTCACACCCAAGGGGCCAAAGAGAGTCCGGATGCTATGCACAACTCAAACATAGGCACCCAATGAGCACACTCATCACGTTATTTGGGGGCTTCTTGTGTCAAATACCAAGGAGTTTGAATGGACCCTTGTAGTCGGTATCGACCCACGGCTTGGAAGCCCGGTATGTTTACCTAAAACCCGGGTTAACTCGCTTCATCAAGTAAGACACTCCTATCCGAGTCATCTCAGCACGGCCCTCGATGAGGACATCAATACCATTGTTACACCCACAGCCCCTACTGTTACATATACTTGTAACACCCCGGAAGTAACTTTCCATATTTGTAACTCCAACTCTTGCCATTTTCGGCATTGATATATGATATTCCCTCCGTGGTCGGGTTTTCTTCTTTTGCATTTTTGTCCATGTCATGCATTTTATATTATGTCATCATGTGCATCGCATTTGCATACGTGTTAAATCTCATGATTCCGAGCATTTTTCCCGTTGTCCGTTTTGCAATCCGACACTCCTATCTCTCCGGCGGTCCTTTTACGTTTTTCCGCAATGCGGTATTAAACCTTCTCGAAATGGACCGAGGTTTGTCTAGTGGCCTTGGTATAACACCAAGACCACCGGTCAAGTTTCGGTCATTTGGAGCTCGTTTGGTACTCCAACGGTTAACCGCACTCTCGCAAAGGCCTCTTTTAAGTTGCAGCCCAACACCCCTTCAAAACAGCCCAATAACCCATCTAAGTCACCTCCATGCTCTCCGTCGTTCGATCACGATCGTGTGCGTAAACTACACCTCATTTGGACTCTCCTAGCTCCTCTATGCCTATTTAAGCACCTCCCGAAAATCCGGATCATTCCACCCTAACCCTAGCGGTTTTCCTCCTCGCGCCCGGACACGTCATCGCCGCCACCGCCTCGTATTAACCATCTCGCCCACGTCGCCGGACCAATCCAGCGGACACGTCGCCATCGCCGCCGCCTCGACCAACCATCTCGCGCCCGTCACCGCGCCCGCTCCCAGCCGCAAGAAGTTCCGAAAACCATGTGAGCCCGCCCATCATCGCCGCCGCCCGCCCGGCCCGGATCCCGCCCGCCCGCCCGCCCCCCTCCGTCCTCCGGCCGGCGCCTCCCCGCCGCCCGCGCCATCTCAGCCGCCCCTCCTCCGCCGCCCGCTCCCTCCGTGAGCTCTCCCATGGCCGGCCCCACCCTCGCCCGGCCGCGCCGCCGCACATTACCGCCGCCGCCGCCCGGCCATCGCCCGCCGGCCGCCGGCCGCCCCACCCGGCCGCCTCCTCCCGCGACCTCGGCCGCCCGCCCGACCCGATCCGGCCTCGGGAGCCGCCGCCGTTGACCTTTTCTCCTCCTCCATTTTCTCTAAGTCCTTATTCTCATGTTATTTTGTGCAATTTTCAACATGCTATATCTTCGCATCCAGTAGATCCATTTTATGCGTATAATATGTCAAAATATTCGTCTCGAAGAGTAGATCATTTCATTCCATTGCATCATTTTCATTTGAGCTCATCTTGATGCCCGAAATGTGTTGGAAGAGTGCTATGTGATGTTAGTTTCTGATTTTTATCGGAAGTTGCACTTTTGTTATTTTTGCCATGATTATTGTGTGCACCCTATGTATTTGAGTCCTACATGTGTTTTGTAAAATGCCATGCCATCTTTCCAGGGTGTATGCCATGTATTTTTGTGATCTATGTGGTGACTAGCACAAGCATGCAAAGTAGGTGTCCTAATGTTGCTGATTTCAGCCCTGTTTAGCTGATTTTGATGCCATGTTTACTTGATGATACCAAGAGATCTATGCATATTTTGAGATACTTCAGTAAGGGTGTTTTGTAAAGCATGACTTGCTCTATCCATCCATGCCTTTGTTTGCAATTATGGGATGCCTTAGCTTGAGTCAATCGAGCTCTACTTTTGCTATCAAATGTTTCCTGGCAGATTGTCTACATGTTATTCAATTTTGCCAAGCTTGTTGTGGTTGATCCATATATGCTATGTTAGTGTTCTTGCCATGTATGTCTTCTATGTCATGTCTTCTTGATGTAGGTATGCTTAGTTTATCATTTGAGGCCCTGTAGTGAGTGCATTGAGCTTGTAAACATGCCATCTCGTTATCAGTTTTTGACATGTCATGTTGCTGAATCTGTTAACGAGACTTTCAATATTGACATGAGTGTTACTATATTTTCTAGTCCTTTTTGGCTTATGGTCAGTAAGGGACTTTTGTTCTAGGCTTTGAGTAGATTCATGCCATGCCATGTTTTGCTATTTTAAGTTCCAGAGCATGTAGTTTTGATGCTCTGAACATTGCAACCTGTTGCTGTTTTTGCCATGTCCACCTGATTATTAATGCACTTTTGCCATGCTTGTTTGAACCTGTTATGATGTGAACTAGCCGTAGCTCGGTGCTCATCTTTTGTCGAGCATCATGTGTAGATCACTGCCATGTGCTTTGTTGATACGTTTGGGTGCGATGCTTAATTATTTGTTGATTGCTAAGTGGTATCATGTTTGTTAATGGCAGATTTGCGCCATTCTTGTTTTGCTTGTCATTTGCAAACCGTGCATCCGTTTCCGGTGATCTTTATATCGATTTCAACCAAAATCATCTCATCTTTCCAAAGTGGCATGCTTGGTTTGCCAAGTTGATGCCTGTTCATCATTTACCTTCCGGGCGCTTTATACGCATTGCATATCGCATCCCGCATATCATGTCATGTTTTGCATCATGTTGATTGTGTATTGCACCGTGATTTATTGTGGTTCCTTTGTTTGTGTTGTTGCTTTGGGTAGAGTCGGAGACGAGTACGTGAGCGAGGAGCTGTTGAGAACGTTTTCGAGGATCAAGCTTTCGACAACTCGAGAACATTGCGAGCAAGATGACCATACCCTCGAAATCACTTCTATCTTTGCTATGCTAGTTGCTCGCTCTTTTGCTATGCCTATCTTTGCGATGCCTACCACTTGCTATATCATGCCACCCATATTGCCATGTCACCCTTAACCATCCTTTCCTAGCAAACCGTTGATTGGCTATGTTACCGCTTTGCTCGGCCCTCTTATAGCGTTGCTAGTTGCGGTGAAGTGAAGTTTGTTCCTTGTTGGAACATGGAGATGTTGTTCCTTATTGGAACATGTTTACTTGTTGGGGATATCACAATATATATATCTGCTATAATTTAATACATCTATATACTTGGTAAAGGGTGGAAGGCTCGGCCTTATGCAGTGTTTTGTTCCACTCTTGCCACCCTAGTTTCCGTCATACCGGTGTTATGTTCCTTGATTTTGCGTTCCTTACGGTTGGGTGATTTATGGGACCCCTTGACGATTCGCTTTGAATAAGACTCGTCCCAAAGAAGGCCCAACTTTGGTTTTACCATTTGCCGCCTAAGCCTTTTCCCGGGTTTCGCGAGCCGAGGGTCATCTTTATTTTAACCCCGGGCGGTTCTCCTCGAGTCTTGGTCCAAACTGTCGGCCGCGGTGTGTCATCAGGCAACTCGAGGTGGCCTATCGGAAGTTTGGACAATCCGGTGTGCCACGAGCGAGATATGTGCAGCTCCTATCGGGTTTGTCGGCACATTCGGTGGCTTCTTTGGTCTTGTTTTATTCTTTGTCGAAATGTCTTGTAGTCCGGGATTCGAGATTGATCGGGTCTTCCCAGTAGAAGAATATCCTTCGTTGACCGTGAGAGCTTATAATGGGCTAAGTTGGGACACCCTGCAGGTAATATCTTTCAAAGCCGTGCCCATGATTATGAGGCGATGGGAATTTGTTAATGTCGGTTGTAGAAAACCCAAAGTTGACCTCAAATAAAATACACATCAACGGCGTGTGTAACTGTGATGGTCTCTTCTCGTGGTCCGGAAGTGAACACGATGTTGGAGTTATGTCGGCGTAAGTAGTTCAGGATCACTTCTTGATCATTACTAGTTTCAAGGTCTGCGCTTTGCTTCTCTCCTCGCTCTCTTTTGCGAAGTAGCCACCATATATGCTAGTCGCTGCTGCAGCTCCACTTTACTACTCTATCCTTCCTAAAAGCTTAAATAGTCTTGATCTCGCGGTGTGAGATTGCCGAGTCCCGTGACTCACGATACTTCAAAAACAGTTGCGAGTTCCGATGAGGCGGTCACGGTGATTCAACCGAGCTCAAGTGGGAGTTCGACGAGGAACGTGGTCGTTACTATGTGTCTTTTCCAGATGATCGATGAGTGGTGCCCGGTTGGGACGATTCGGGATCTGTGTAGCATTTGGGGTATCTTCTTTTATTTTGGTTCCGTAGTCGGACCTTGAGTGTACTCTGAATGATGGTGTTATTTATGTACTTGTGTGAAGTGGCGAATGTAAGCCAACTATGTATCTCTTTCCTTAATTATTACATGGGTTGTGTGAAGATTACCTCACTTGCGACATTGCTTTCAATGCGGTTATGCCTCTAAGTCGTGCCTCGACACGTGGGAGATATAGCCGCATCGGGCGCATAACATCTTGGACCAATTACTAGAGCTCACAGACGCCAATTGAATTACTGTACTTTCGTTTCTTGGTAATGATTCTAATATTCATGAGAATATGATATCGCCTAAATTGGATACATTTGTTTTGCTTACAAATGAAGGGCCGAGCTTGGAGAAGGATGAACATTGGAGCAAGAACACGCATGGAGTTGATGGCATGCGCAAGGGGATCAAGGACGGAGTTACAAGTGATGATTTCGGGACTTTGAAGCCACCATAAGGAGTGCATGAAGCCTTGGACGAAATATACAAGATGCCACTTCATAATATTCGTCCATAGGCTATTCTAGGTCTCACGTCACCTTATTATTGGGCCAGCCCATGTAATTTCGAAATACTTAAGTATAGGCTATTTTAGAGTCCGTATGTGGGGAAACAAGAGTTAGGGTTGGTTTCGGACCCCACCCTCAAGGGCCACGAAATTCCTCCTCTTCCTCCATATATACATCCCTTAGGGCGTCGTTTAGACTTTGGGTTTTGTTTAGATTAAAGTTTGCCATAGCTGCAACTTCACGTGCCGTTTGTGTTCAGCGACCGGATAAAGGCGTCCACGAACCCCACCTTGATCAATAAAGCTTTCCTCTTATATTCTCAATATCCAGTTGCAATCTTAGTTTCTTGCTTGTTCTTCGTTTGCTGCAGAAGCAGACCTTCGTGGTCGTTTGATCGTGCTCGGCGTGGTCAATAACCTCTCGGAGTTGGTTTAGCGATTGCTAAGGCGCGACGTCCTTACACGCTCAGTAGTCGGATCGTCAAAGTCGACTTCATCCTAAACGATAGCCACCATCTCATCGAAAGACGGGACACCTTTGCCTCTATCAAGTGGTATCAGATTTCCGTGTTGCTTGGTGAGATTTTACAGTTTTTCAGAGATTAGATCGAGTCATTCTTCATACCTCATAGTCCACGAAAAAGCCACAAAAAATTAGGGTTAGTTCATCATATCCGAACCAATCGAGCCTTTGCATAATCTTTTTAGGGTTTTGCTTTGTTGAATTTGCGGTTGCATCGTCGTGTCAAGTTCTTTGGTCTTAGAGTATAGTCTTTTAGAGTTTGAGTTACGGTCATAAGTTGTCACGCCGCCGCACCATCATCATCGCCTTGCCATCTACCACCATTGCTTATCCGCCATCGCTCTGAATCCGTATCCATATACCACCACCAATCCGTATCCATATACCACCACCAATCTGTATCCATATACCACCACCGCTACCATATACCACCACCGCTGCCATATACCACCACCATATATCCACCACCAATCCGAGTTCTTCTCATATTAGGTTTGTTTTCGAGATCCATCTAAATTCCGATTCGTGTTTCCAAAAAAAAAGAGTCTGGAGACCCCCGGGCAGTTTTTAGGCCAAAATTTCGGCGACCAAAAATATTTTTTCCCTATCCTATTTTTAGGCTGTTCTGAGTCTTTTGAGACACTCGCCATCATAGTGACTAGATCGGGACCGCGCCTTGGCGCGAGGGTGCCGGTCCCAACATTTTGATCAAGCAGGCAATGCTAAGTGATAAAAAAAATGTTTCATAGATCAGGATTAGATCAAGTCATGTACATAGAAAGGGATACATTCCACAAATCAAAAACCGTTCATAATAATTAGAGCATGTCATTTATATGGAAAGAGACCAACGCCGGAGTAGCGCAGAGGGCAGCGACACCGACACAGTACAAAATATTGAGAGCGAAGCATTTATACAGAAGGCTAGTGACAATCAGATACCAGTCCTTCACCAAGAATGGTTGAAGTTCCTCGTCGCTCAAAGAAAAGTTGGGTAATGTTGACCTAGAAAGTGAAGAAAAAACGATATATTCCTGGAGAAGATATCTCAACATTTTTACAACAATGGACATCTACAGTGACCAAAAAGGAACTATCAGGAAGGTGAGTTTAGTATGAGAGCAAGCAGTTCATGCATGTTTCCTTTAAATAGGTTTGGGGACTGTGGTAGAAAAGGCAGCCCTACCAAGAGAACCGAGATGGTTTGGTACGACATAACACAAGCAGGCCATAGTAGTAGTTTGAGCCAATCTAAGAGCACTACTTTAATATGTCATAGCAATATAAACTTCACCAAAACATCTTGCCATCTGTATAATTGGTCATCAGGGATGAAGCAAATGATTCTCAACGTCAATCAACAATCAGTGGTGAGTCACCTGCATGAAGAAGGCATTGTCATTTATCAGTAAGTGGTTTGTCAGAAAAACGCAAAAATGATTGAGTGATGAACGTTAAGACGTACAACATGAAGAAAAGGGATCAATATTAGGTGCACGTAAAATGTGTCAAACAGATATAAGAACAAGAGACTCTACATGCTGAAGCATAACTGGGGCAGCAGGGTTAAAACATGACAACAGCTGCAACCAACTCAATCGGGAAACAATTATCTATAAAGGGAAATGAAGCCACATCTCAATAGATATAAGTAACAAAGATCGTTATGTATATTGAATGAAATAGAACAATATAAACTCGCCATAAAATGAATCCAAATATATTGGCTCCATGGATGAACAACACCTTTGTTGCTTTATACTGAACTACTTTATGCAAGAGAATTTTTAAGCTTTAGTGGCAAGCAGGCATGTGAAGTGTCATATTATCTGCATGCTTTTGTAACCCATCCCAACAAACTGAAAGAAAACCAAAGCCTACCAGAAAAAACGATATAGGAAAAGGCAGCAGTGTAGGGATGCACTATTATGTCCTCGCTTAAACCATGTATTATACATGTCTGGGATCCCATGCCATAAGCACACAATGATTAGAATTTGGAACACCAATCACCATGTAATAAAAGAAATGAAACGCTAAATCAGATTCGACTATCACGCCATAAGCACACAATGATTAGACCAAACATCAATCTCGTGTAATAAAAGAAATGAAATGCTAAATCAGATTTAGACTATCGCCACATTTATCAATTTGACATCTCGACCTAGACAACAATTCAGATTTTCTCTGTAAAATCTACTGTATTTTTTAAACAAGTACAACACAACCACCAGCTAAATCTACATGAGCTAGTTGATTAATACATTAAATCAGTACTAACCAGGTAGATTTATGTGCAATTGGGTAAGCAGGGATTTAGCTACAGATTTCATTCCAAAGGATGTACAAATTAAGGATAGAGTAACAGACTGTAGGTAATCAAGTTTCTCTACCAATAGTAGGCCTTTTTGGCCCTCGGTCGAATACCCACGCATGCCAAGGTAAAAAGTTAGTTGTAACTCCCATTTTCCATCTGCGGCCATATGGGCAGTAGATAATCCAGGACCAAACAAAAACTCACCGGAATATGATCGCATTAGACCCGGCTGCCTTTTCCCCAATCGACATAAACCGGCAGCGTCGAGAGGTAATCGTTGTTCAGTGAGTAGGTCAGGAGCATGTCCTGCACGGAGAGCTCTTGAACCAAGCATTGCGCAAGAGTTCCACGTATGCTACTGAAATGGGTTGTGAAGGCAACCCTTTTTGTTATCATCACACAAGCAAGAACCATGGTTAGCTAGCGCTAGTAGCATTGGGAAAGTATATAACTAATGAAAATTAGATTGGGTTTCACTACCTGATGGGAGAAATAGGGGCGGGATCCAGGGATAATCCGAGCAAAGTCTTCCAGTCCAGGCTTCTCGACAGAAACGGGTATCCTGTCATCATCGTCGCCATCACTGTCCTCGGACATGCCAAAGAGCCTAGAGCCCCTTTCGTTCACTGCCGCCGCTGCCGACGGGTTGTCGCAGGAGACCTGGTCACGTTGCTCCTCGTCCGGGAGCAAGGTAGCATCGAGTTCAATATGAACATGAGTGCAATTACAAAACCTAATTAGATGACATTAAGTTTAATAGTAGAGTAGGAACACAAGAGAGCAAAAGAAAGACAAAATGGCATTGAAGACAGTAAAACTATGAAGACGTAGTTAGGCATACTAATACCAGGTTCAAATGTTTTTTTACTAACTCCATGAGTACGACATTCCATATGAACCTGATGTGAAACGAGCACCATTGGAAAGATAAAAACAAGAGCTGCAACTATTGTTTTAGGAGTAAATTGAAATTCCATACAGATCATGCCCAGAATTTGAAAGAAACTTAGTGCTAAAATATACAACCTAGCAGCTATGAATTTGAATATGATTCAGCCTTATCTTAGCACCTATCTGTGCTTGCTACAGGAGAAAAGAAACAAAAACAAACAACATCCGCAGCTTGCTGTGAGCAAACGCCAACTCCAACGGGCCGAACCCCAGCGTCGTCCTCCTCCTCGCTGGTCTGTGATGCAAGCTTATATAGCTAAGCATCTTTATAAAGATACTTATGTATTTCGACAGGGAGGTAGAGCTAAAGTTATTTTTAGATATGTACATAATTAAGGGAGTCTTATGGCTGATTCAGTTCAAGCAAGTCACCTTTTGCCATAGCTCACATGGATAAACTAAAAGAAAGGAAAAACTTTTGCCATAGTCACATACGATATTCAATATCCTTAAATGTAGGCACCTGGGTATCCCATAAATATGTCCAACATAGTTAGCATCAATTATCAGGAGCTAAATTAAGCAGAGCAGACCACACACAAAAGCAAATGACATGTATGGAAATACCCCATGGCTCTGGAGATGGAGGATGGCCACAACAATCAAAAG
The DNA here is from genome assembly GCA_021605205.1 of Aegilops longissima. NCBI lineage: Eukaryota > Viridiplantae > Streptophyta > Magnoliopsida > Poales > Poaceae > Aegilops > Aegilops longissima. The sequence continues at coordinate 237,506,590 of CM038681.1, forward strand.
AAAAGCATGCAACTTTGACATTCAGTTGGTTCAGCGATGCCCAAAGAATATGCCCAAAGCACAATACCACCATAACCCGACTTTGAATTCACAACCCAAGAAAACCCCAACTAACAGAGCAACAAAAAAATAAAAATCATCCATGATGAAAGGGGAATATGCTAACCTAGGTCACGGGATCAGCAGATCGAGGAGGGTGTCTCCATGCCAGCACCCTCCATGGGGATAATCTTGCACACGATGTCACCTCAAGCAATGTATTGCCACCAGCATAACTGAAGCATGAGATATGCCGTTAGCTGAGATAGAAATCACAAATAGGTCAGCTCACAATCTACAGAATATAATCTTATCCAAGAAAATAGTCATCAGCAGCAAAGCTTTATTTAGTTATTTACTAAGAAAGCAAACTTACAAATTACAGCCCAAACAGATAAATAAATGGTTCAGAATACGCAAAGGTCAAGGTACTTACAATGAGTGGAGCACAGCGAGCTAGACGCCGTTCCAGCGAGATTGATAGGGTCGGCAATTTTGATTTGCAAGTTTCGACCGAGGGGATTTATGGCACAGAAGAAGGGTGACCACTCCATGGCAGCAAGCTGCGTCAGTTCTCCGACCTGGCAGATCACGACTGCTGCTCTGTTCTGTTGTTTATGTTGGATGACGAAGGGGCGAAGACTCGGACGTGGTGGGCATGGACTGCAGCACAAATTCGACAGCCAACATCGACGGGTCCACATATCTGAAGTAAAACAAACTCACAAGGTCAGGTTGTAACTTGACAGAAGTGAACATAGGAGCAAACAAAACATGTAGACATTAGAATTGATTAATTTGTATTATGTATTGTATCACTTTGGCCATCACTTTAAAATGATTTCCCTTCGACCATAGTAGTACTTGACTTCAAAGAACTAACACTAATACAATCAGATATATGTAGTCTGGATGAACGCCAACACATTTAATTATTCGTTTAACATCTGATTGAGATAAATTTAATTTAGACCTAGAGATCGAATAAGATTAATTAGAGCACCAAGTGAGCACAACACCAACAATCCTCCTCCAAAACCATGACCCAAATGGTCAGAATTTTATTGATTTTTCCTCCTCATTCTGGCAATCATTCAGATTTCTTTTAGAATTAATGATCACAGGGGATACATTCAGAATAATTCAGATTTCTTTCATAATTAATGACCCCATGAGATCACAGATGAAAAACATGTGTACATCATTTCTGTAATATACATGAAAGGCAAAAGTTCAGAATGATACAGTTTTATCTTATTTACCTTGTAAGAAAATGGAGTATCAGCTCAAATAATACCCTGAAACCATTGCCATGTCAGGAATGACAATCCAATAAGAATTAGAGCATTATGTATAGAAAGCTTTGAACATGGAATTGGGCCAGAAATAGCAAACTAACCGTGTATGCCCACGCAATGCCACTCCGACCACAGCCTCTCCTGCCCCACATCCATGTTATGCACCCTTCCCCATTGTTTCTATCCTTCCCCTGACTTTAGCGAGCCCGTCGAGATTGCCAAGCCCGTCATTTTGTGAATCATTTTGATCCAAGAATTAAGATCGCACACAATTATCATAGGCATTATATACGACATACCAGATGTTGTTATAAACTATCAGAAAGACACCATAGAAATAAAGTACTATCTCAAGGTTCTTGGTTTGTATAATTGTCATCATGTGCTCAATTAATATGTCTTGGATCTAGTAGTAACCATGTCTCTACTGAATCTAGCCACAACATCCCAGACATATATAAAGATGCACATAAGTCAAGCTTCTCAACTAACAGGAGATCATCTGAATCAAGTCGAAATAGGCCATGTCATAATTTGTTTACACCACAACATATATAGTATTAGTAATCACCAATTAAGTTTTAGAAATCTATTATGTAGCAAGTTCATTCTTTGTAACAAGTAGGTACTTTCTAGATTGCAATTCATTTTCTCAAATGTGTGCATGATACAAGAGCAGTTACTCCTAATAATAGCAAATCTCCCTGGGAAGCAAATAGTTCAGTAGTGGGAGGAGGAGGAAATCCACTCCTCTATTTTAGTCTCTACCCCTCAGCAGTCTCATTTATCCATAGAAAACTAGCAATCAAGAAAGGCACACTAAAAAACTGAAGCATCTCGTGTGGTAACCCTCATTATCATACAAACCTAAGAAACCTGACAGCCCTAACCTAACCTAACCCTCTCCTCGAAAACAAAGCCACATCACACCAAATATGCAGATACATCCAAATATTCAATGTTTGGTTGGGCAAGAAGACACCAATAGAACAAGACACATCTATAAAGCTCCTTCCTTGGAACCTAGCTAGACCGGAAAAAGCACACCAACATAGGAATATAACAAAGGAATCCCCCGGTCTGCCACTGTACGCACCCATCCCAACCACAACCATATCACAACAGCACATGAACACACCCAGCGACAGGCTTATCACACCGAGCCGAACATCAACCAAAATACAGAAACCAAAAAATAAAGAAAAGGGAAAAGAGAGTCGACCTGCATATCCTTGGAGCCTCAGCACGGGCCCGACGACGAATACGAGAGGAAAGACCAAGCAGGAGAAGCTACAAAGAACAGAAGAGGGCACAAATGTCAAGATCACACCTTGGCTGAAGCGAACGACAGAAATCGGGATAAAACGAAGATTTACCTGTAGATCGAAGATTTACCTGTAGGACGACAGACGGAATCGCATCAAGGAAACGAGCATGCCGTGGTGCAAGTCTTGGACCAGGTCCGGGTGCCTCTATCCACGCACGGGCACGCGCCTCGACCCCGACACTGGATCCGGCACCGCCATGAGCCGCTCGACGGGGCAGGGGCTGGAACTGCACGACGGCGGGGCAGGGAGGCACGGGCGGATCTAGGGTTTGAAGGGGCGGCAAGCTGGGCGACGCCATGGGTTGCGTGCGGTTGGCTAGGGTTCCGAGGGAGGAGGCAGCCACGGTGGGTGGGTGAGGAGCGGCGACAAGGAGCAGCAGCCGCCGCGGTGCTTCTCTGAGGGCGGCGGCGCAAGGGAGAGGGGGCAGCGGCGCGAGGAGAAGGGGGAGGGGGCGGCGGCGCGACGAGACGGGGTAGGGCAGTGGCTTCAACGCGAGAGAAGGGGAGGGGCGGCGACTTCAACGCGAGAGAGAGACCCGGCCCGGTGTCTCGCTAATTGGGGAGGCAGCAACCAATGGTGAGAAGCCACTTGGCATAGGATTAGGTGAAATCTCAAAAATACCCTCGGCGGGGCACGGGAATTTCGGCGGTGGCATGAGTTCTTTTACCAGTGGAGCACGCCAACGGGCCGCACGGGACGCGCCCCAGCCCAAGCAAATGACATGCGGGGCCCATCTGCTGGTTACCCCACACGTCAGCGAGACCGGAACGAGTCCGCGAAGTGAGAGAGACCGGGAGGGGGCGGTAACTATTCATTCCAGCAGTAACTTATTTTGATCCGACGGCCCAGCTTCCTCCAGATCTTGATCCAACTGTCCAGAACGCATCAAGCAAATCGATCCAACGGTTGAAAGTCACTGAGCTCTGAGGAGGCTTGTACATCCATCCTTCTTTTATTTCTGGATTTTTGGTCGCACTTTTTCGTCGTCGCTGCCCTGATTTCCGAAAAAAATTGTCAAAAAAAATTTCATACCCATCCTGTCAGTTTAACCTAGGAAGAGTTTTGAGACACTCGCCATTATATTGATTTTTCGCAAAAAAAAGAGGAGCGCAAAAAAAAAGAGCGCCAAAAAAACAGAGCGATTTTTTTTCTAGAGTGTGTTTTTCCCTTGTTTCCGTGCAGCGCCGTGATTTTGTTAGTGTTCTAGGCTCGCGTCTCTAGCACGGTCTAGCCTAGGACCAGCACAGTACCGTCGTTGAGCGTTTATTCAACTTTGCATCTCTGAATTGATTATTGCTGACCTTTTTGCTACCATACTATAAGCCTTCCCAGCTCCACATACATCTACGCCGCGTTTGACTCTCCCCAGCAATCGCTCTATCCAAGCTTTGAGAGTTTTGACTACAACGGTTGCCGATCACCGCTGCTCTTGGGTAAGAACTGGTAAGAATTTGAGATTTGCTTCACGGATTTGTGACACCCGCCACCACCACCACTTGTTAGTAGTCTGTAGGATCATATTGTGTTTCTATTGCTGCTAACCATGCCAGGATCACAAGCCGACGAGACTGACTGGGAGAACTTGACGAACAAGGAGCTTCATGTTAAGTTTCAGCAAATGATGAGTGGACAGGTGCAAGATGTGCTAAACAGATTTGAAGAGGCCATGGAGAAGATAGATGGCATGGAGAAGACGTTCGAAACAAAGCTCGATAACAAGTTTAATGAATTGCCCGCGTGTCTTCCACCACCACCACCGGCTGCTCCTAACGCACCTCTACAACAACAACAACAACAACGACTACCTCCACGTCGCGAAACAGCCCTCCGCCGAGCGAGCCGTGTTCCTCTTGCGCTTGGCCAAACTGTTGGTGCCGCTGTTGATACTTCTGTGGCTCCTGCTGCTGATACGGAGGAGGATAATTATGTGGGAGATTACGAGGATGAGGTTGATCAAAATCAGAACTACGTGCAACCACCAGCACCACAACCACCAGGTCGTCCACATGCAAATAATGGCAACGTTAGGGCTCTCCCTTAGGTACGAGATCAAGACCATCTCCCTAACCTGAAATTGAATATTCCACCATTTGAGGGTAGATATGTTCCTGATATATATCTTACTTGGGAGTTAGAAACTGAACAACGATTTACATGTTTACAATATCCCGAGGAGAGACGTGTTCCTGCTGCTATTTGTGCTTTCACTAGCTTTGCATGTGTTTGGTGGTCTGAACATTGTAGATTATATCCTGTTCCAGCTACTTGGGCTGCTTTGAAAACTGCTATGCGTACTCGTTGGGTTCCACCATATTATCAACGTGAATTACTTCAAAAATTGCAGCGCTTAAGACAAGGAAAAAATTCTGTAGAAGAATATTATCAGGAATTACAAACTGGCTTGATTAGATGTGGTATTGTTGAGGAGAATGAAGCTATGCTTGCACGTTTTCTGGGTGGATTAAATAGAGAGATTCAGACCATTCTAGACTATAAGGATTATAATAATATCACTCGTTTATTCCATCTTTCTTGTAAAGCTGAACGTGAAGTGCAGGATCGACAGGCATTGGCGCGGACTAACTTTTCTGCAGGTCGACCTTCATCATGGACACCACGTGCATCCTCTACTTCCACACGTTCTGCTACACCGGCACCTCCGTCGGCTGCCACCTCCAACCGTGATACAATAAAGCAGGCACAATCACCACTATCTGCCAAGAGCACACCTTCTGGGCCTGCAAAGAGCTCTTCTTCATCCATGGCATCAACAGGGCAAACACATGATATTATTTGTCGACGTTGCAAGGGTGGAGGTCATTATGCGAGAGAATGCCCATCTAAGCGTGTGATGATTGTTACTGAGGATGGTGGGTATGAGTCCGCTAGTGACTATGATGAGGAGACTTTGGCTCTTATTACACATGAAGAACACGGTGGAGATGATTTTGATCATGAGACGCAATACATGGCTGCTGAAGATGCTGACAGGTATGAATGTTTAGTTGCCCAACGTGTTTTGAGTGTGCAGGTTACACAAGCTGAGCAAAATCAGATGCATAATTTGTTCCATACAAAGGGAGTTGTGAAGGAACGCTCTATTCGCGTCATCATAGATGGAGGGAGCTGCAACAACTTGGCTAGCATGGAGATGGTGGAAAAGCTATCTCTCACCACAAGACCACATCCACATCCTTACTACATCCAATGGTTCAACAACAGCGGCAAGGTTAAGGTAACACGTACTATTCGTGTGCATTTTAGTATCTCTACATATGCTGATTATGTTGATTGTGATGTGGTACCTATGCAAGCATGTTCCTTATTACTTGGTAGACCATGGCAATTTGATAAAATTTCTGTACACCATGGTAGAAACAATCAGTATACTCTTATTCATAAGGATAAAAATATTACTTTGCTTCCTATGACTCCTGATTCCATTTTGAAAGATGATATTAATAGAGCTAATAAAGCAAAACAGGAGAAAAATAAGAGTGAAAATCATATTGTGGCAAAAGAATTTGATCAACAAATGAAGCCTAATAATAAACCATCTAGTGTTGCTTCTGAAATTAAATTGAAAAGTGCATGTTTACTTGCCACAAAATCTGATATTGATGACCTAGATTTTAGCAAATCTGTTTGCTATGCTTTTGTGTGCAAAGAGGCATTATTTTCATTCGAGGACGTGCCTTCCTCTTTGCCCCTGCTGTCACTAACATTTTGCAGGGAGTTCACGACGTCTTCCCACAAGGCGTGCCACCGGATTACCACCTATTCGAGGATTGAGCATCAAATTGACTTAATTCCGGTGCATCGCTACCCAACTGTGCACCATACCGTACCAATCCGGAGGAGACGAAGGAGATTATCGTCAAGTACAGGAGCTGCTCGACAAAGGTTATATCGCGAATCTCTTAGTCCTTGTGTTGTTCTTATTATACTAGTGCCTAAAAAGGATGGTACGTCGGCGTATGTGTGTTGATTGTAGAGGCATTAATAATATTACTATTCGTTATCGTCATCCTATTCCTAGGCTAGATGATATGCTTGATCAATTGAGTGGCTCTACAATATTCTCCAAAGTTGATTTGCGTAGTGGATACCATCAAATTCGTATGAAATTGGGAGATGAATGGAAAACAGCATTTAAAACTAAGTTTGGTTTATATGAGTGGTTAGTCATGCCTTTTGGGTTAACTAATGCACCTAGTACTTTCATGAGACTAATGAACGAAGTTTTACGTGCTTTCATTGGACGATTTGTGGTAGTCTATTTTGATGATATACTGATTTATAGCAAATCTTTGGAAGAACTTTTGGAACATTTACGTGTTGTTTTTAATGCTCTACGTGATGCACGTTTGTTTGGTAACCTTGGGGAGTGCACCTTTTGCACCGACCGAGTATCTTTTCTTGGCTATGTTGTTACTCCACAGGGAATTGAAGTTGATAAAGCCAAGATTGAAGCTATTGAGAGTTGGCTGCAGCCCAAAACGGTCACACAAGTGAGGAGTTTTCTTGGACTCGCTGGTTTCTATAGGCGTTTTGTGAGAGATTTTAGCACCATTGCTGCACCTCTCAATGAGCTTACAAAGAAGGATGTGCCTTTTGTTTGGGGTACCGCACAGGAAGAAGCCTTCACGGTATTGAAAGATAAGTTGACACATGCTCCTTTACTCCAACTTCCTGATTTTAATAAGACTTTTGAGCTTGAATGTGATGCTAGTGGAATTGGATTAGGAGGTGTGTTATTACAAGATGGCAAACCTGTTGCATACTTTTCTGAAAAATTGAGTGGGCCTAGTCTGAACTATTCTACTTATGATAAAGAATTATATGCTCTTGTTCAGACTTTAGAGACATGGCAACATTATTTATGGCCCAAAGAATTTGTTATACATTCTGATCATGAATCTTTGAAACATATTAAAAGTCAAGCTAAACTGAATCGTAGACATGCCAAATGGGTTGAATTCATTGAGACTTTCCCTTATGTCATTAAACACAAGAAGGGTAAAGAAAATGTTATTGCTGATGCTTTGTCTAAATCGCTATAGTATGCTTTCACAACTTGACTTCAAAATATTTGGTTTGGAGACCATCAAAGATCAATATGTGCTTGATGCTGATTTTAAAGATGTAATGCAGAATTGTAAAGAAGGAAGAACATGGAACAAGTTCGTTGTTAATGATGGTTTTGTGTTCGTGCTAACAAGCTATGCATTCCTGCTAGCTCTGTTAGTCTTTTGTTGTTGCAGGAGGCGATGGAGGAGGATTAATGGGACACTTTGGCGTGAAGAAGACGGAGGACGTACTTGCTACACATTTCTTTTGGCCAAAGATGAGACGGATGTTGAGCGTTTTGTTGCTCGCTGCACTACATGTCAAAAAGCTAAGTCACGACTCAATCCTCATGGTTTATATATGCCTTTGCCTGTACCTAGTGTTCCTTGGGAGGATATATCTATGGACTTTGTTTTAGGTTTACCTCGAACAAAGAAGGGAGGATAGCATATTTGTTGTCGTGGATAGATTCTCGAAAATGGCACACTTTATACCATGTCATAAAAGCGATGATCTTTGTTAATGTTGCTGATTTGTTCTTTCGTGAAATTATTCGCTTGCATGGTGTGCCAAATACTATTGTTTCAGATCGTGATACTAAATTTCTTAGCCACTTTTGGAGATGTTTATGGGCTAAGTTGGGGACTAAACTGCTTTTAGTACTACTTGTCACCCCAAACTGATGGACAAACTGAAGTAGTCAATAGAACATTGTCTACTATGCTTAGGGTTGTTTTGAAGAATAATAAGAAAATGTGGGAAGAATGCTTGCCTCATATTGAATTTGCTTATAATCGTTCGTTGCATTCTACTACTAAGATGTGCCCTTTTGAAATTGTGTATGGTTTCCTACCTCGTGCACCCATTGATTTGTTGCCTCGTCCATCTTCGGAGAAGGTTAATTTTGATGCTAAACAACGTGCTGAATTGATCTTAAAATGCATGAGTTAACTAAGGAAAACATTGAGCGTATGAATGTTAAATATAAACTTGCTGGAGATAAGGGTAGGAAACATGTTGTCTTTGCACCGGAGATCTTGTTTGGTTACATTTATGTAAGGATAGGTTTCCTAATTTGCAAAAAAAGCTAATGCCACGTGCTGATGGTCCATTTAAGGTGTTAGAGAAAATAAATGATAATGCATATAAACTTGAGCTGCCTGCAGAATTTGGGGTTAGTCCCACTTTTAACATTGCAGATTTGAAGCCTTATTTGGGTGAGGAAGATGAGCTTCCGTCGAGGACGACTTCATTTCAAGAAGGGGAGGATGATGAGGACATCAATACCATTGTTACACCCACAACCCCTACTGTTACATATACTGGACCAATTACTAGAGCTCGCACACGCCAATTGAATTACTAGGTACTTTCGTTTCTTGGTAATGATTCTAATGTTCATGAGAATATGATACTTCCTAAATTGGATACATTTGTTTTGCTTACAAATGAAGGGCCGAGCTTGGAGAAGGATGGACATTGGAGCAAGAACACGCATGGAGTTGATGGCATGCGCAAGGGGATCAAGGACGGAGTTACAAATGATGATTTCAGGACTTTGAAGCCACCGTAAGGAGTGCATGAAGCCTTGGACGAAATATACAAGATGCCACTTCATAATATTCGTCCATAGGCTATTCTAGGTGCTGCGTCACCTTATTATTGGGCCAGGCCCATGTAATTTCGAAATACTTAAGTATAGGCTATTTTTAGAGTCCGTGTGTGTGGGGAAACAAGAGTTAGGGTTGGTTTCGGACCCCACCCTCAAGGGCCACGAAATTCCCTCCTCTTCCTCCATATATACAGCCCTTAGGGCGTCGTTTAGACTTTGGGTTTTGTTTAGATTAAAAGTTCGCCATAGCTGCAACTTCGCATGTAGGAAGATGAACTCAAACTCCAAGTGGTGCTCCCAACTCTTGATGAGCTACATCAACCTTGAGCATCCCACACAAGTTCGACTACATAATCAAGATTGACACCACCACCACCCTGTTGGAAATATGCCCTAGAGGCAATATTAAAAGGATTATTATTATATTTCCTTGTTCATGATAATTGTCTTTTATTCATGCTATAATTGTATTATCTGGAAATCATAATACACGTGTGAATACATAGACCACAACATGTCCCTAGTGAGCCTCTAGTTGACTAGCTCGTTGATCAACAGATAGTCATGGTTTCCTGACTATGGACATTGGATGTCATTGATAACGGGATCCTATCATTAGGAGAATGATGTGATGGACAAAACCCAGTCCTAAGCATAGCACAAGATCGTGTAGTTCGTTTGCTAGAGCTTTTCCAATGTCAAGTATCTTTTCCTTAGACCATGAGATCGTGTAACTCCCGGATACCGTAGGAGTGCTTTGGGTGTACCAAACGTCACAACGTAACTAGGTGACTATAAAGGTATACTACGGGTATCTCCGAAAGTATCTGTTGGGTTGACACGGATCGAGACTGGAATTTGTCACTCCGTATGACGGAGAGGTATCTCTGGCCCACTCGGTAATGCATCATCATAATGAGCTCAAAGTGACCAAGTGTCTGGTCACGGGATCATGCATTACGGTACGAGTAAAGTAACTTGCCGGTAACGAGATTGAACGAGGTATTGGGATACCGACGATCGAATCTCGGGCAAGTAACGCATCGATCGACAAAGGGAATTGTATACGGGGTTGCTTGAATCCTCGACATCGTGGTTCATCCGATGAGATCATCGAGGAGCATGTGGGAGCCAACATGGGTATCCAGATCCCGCTGTTGGTTATTGACCGAGAGTCGTCTCGGTCATGTCTCGTGTCTCCCGAACCCGTAGGGTCTACACACTTAAGGTTCAAAGACACTAGGGTTATTAGGAAGACTTGTATGTGATTACCGAATGTTGTTGAGTCCGGATAAGATCCCGGATGTCACGAGGAGTTCGGAATGGTCCGGAGGTGAATATTTATATATGGGAAGTTGTCATACGGTCACCGAAAGGTTCGGGGCATATCGGTATTGTACTGGGGCCACCGGAAGGGTTCCGGGTCCACCGGAGGGGCCACCTCTCGGAGGGCCTCATGGGACGTGGTGGGCAGGGAACCAGCCTGGAGGGCTGGGCGCATCCCCTTGGGCCCATGCGCCTAGGGTTGGGGACCCTAGTGGGGCGCCCCTTGCTTGGGGGCAAGCCCTCCCTTGGCCGCCGCCCCTTCTAGATCTCATCTAGAGGGGGCCGGACCCCTTCCCCCTTCCCCTATAAATAGAGGGGCGAGGGGAGGGCTGCACACAACATCCAAGGCGCAGCCCCTCCCCTCCCCAACACCTCTCCTCCTCCGTTAAGAGCTTGGCGAAGCCCTGCCAGAGTACTGCCTCTCCACCACCACCACGCCGTCGTGCTGCTGTTGGAGCTCTCTTCCTCAACCTCTCCCTCCACCTTGCTGGATCAAGGCGCGGGAGACGTCTCCGCTCTGTACGTGTGTTGAACGCGGAGGTGCTGTCCGTTCAGCACTAGGATCATCGGTGATTTGGATCACGACGAGTACGACTCCCTCAACCCCGTTCTCTTGAACGCTTCCGCTCGCGATCTACAAAGGTATGTAGATGCACTCCTTTCTCTCGTTGCTAGATGAACTCATAGATTGATCTTGGTGAAAGCGTAGAAATTTTTTATTTTCTGCAACGTTCCCCAACTGTGGCATCATGAGCTAGGTCTATGCGTAGTTCTCTTTGCACGAGTAGAACACAATTTGTTGTGGGCGTAGATGTTGTCAACTTTCTTGCCACTACTAGTCTTATTTTGCTTCAGCGGTATTGTGGGATGAAGCGGCCCGGACCGAACTTACACGTACGCTTACGTGAGACAGGTTCCACCGACTGACATGCACTAGTTGCATAAGGTGGCTAGCGGGTGTCTGTCTCTCCCACTTTAGTTGGAGCGGATTCGATGAAAAGGGTCCTTATGAAGGGTAAATAGAAGTTGACAAATCACGTTGTGGCTTTTTCGTAGGTAAGAAAACGTTCTTGCTAGAACCCTATTGCAGCCACGTAAAAGATGCAACAACAATTAGAGGACGTCTAACTTGTTTTTGCAGCAATTGCTTTGTGATGTGATATGGCCAAAAGTTGTGATGAATGATGAATGATATATTATGATGTATGAGGTCATGTTCTTGTAGTAGGAATCACGACTTGCATGTCGATGAGTATGACAACCGGCAGGAGCCATAGGAGTTGTCTTAATTATTGTATGACCTGCGTGTCAATGATTTAACTCCATGTAATTACTTTACTTTATTGCTAAACCGTTAGCTATAGTAGTAGAAGTAATAGTTGGAAAGCAACTTCATGGAGACCCGATGATGGAGATCATGATGATGGATATCATGGTGTCATGCCGGTGACGAAGATGATCATGGAGCCCCGAAGATGGAGATCAAAGGAGCTATATGATATTGGCCATATCATGTCACTACTATTTGATTGCATGTGATGTTTATCATGTTTTTGCATCTTGTTTACTTAGACCGACGATAGTAAATAAGATGATCCCTCATTATAATTTCAAGAAAGTGTTCCCCCTAACTGTGCGCCATTGCGACAGTTCGTTGTTTCAAAGCACCACGTGATGATCGGGTGTGATAGATTCTAACATTCACATACAACGGGTGTAAGACAAATTTACACATGCAAAACACTTAGGTTAACTTGACGAGCCTAGCATGTACGGACATGGCCTCGGAACACAGAGACCGAAAGGTCGAACATGAGTCGTATGGAAGATACGATCAACATGGAGATGTTCACCGATGATGACTAGTCCGTCTCACGTGATGATCGAGACCACGGCCCAATGACTCGGATCATGTAACACTTAGATGACTAGAGGGATGTCTAATCTGAGTGGGAGTTCATTAAATAATTTGATTAGATGAACTTAATTATCATGAACTTAGTCTAAAATCTTTGCAAAAATGTCTTGTAGATTAAATGGCCAACGCTCATGTCAACATGAACTTCAACGCGTTCCTAGAGAAAACCAAGGTGAAAGATGATGGCAGCAACTATAGGGACTGGGTTCGGAACCTGAGGATCATCCTCATAGCTGCCAAGAAAGCATATGTCCTAGAAGGACCGCTAGGTGAAGCACCCATCCCAGAGAACCAATACGTTATGAACGCTTGGCAGTCGCGTGCTGATGATTACACCCTCGTTCAGTGCGGCATGCTTTACAGCTTAGAACCGGGGCTCCAAAAGCATTTTGAGCAACACAGAGCATATGAGATGTTCGAGGAGCTGAAAATGGTTTTCAAAGCTCACGCCCGGGTCGAGAGATATGAAGTCTCCGACAAGTTCTATAGTTGTAAGATGGAGGAAAATAGTTCATCGGTGAGCACATACTCAAAATGTGCAGGTTGCACAACCGCCTGTCCCAGCTGGATATTAACCTCCCGGACGAGGCGGTCATTGATGAATCCTTCATCACCCCCACCGAGCTACAAGAGCTTTGTGATGAACTACAATATGCGGGGGATGGTGAAAACTATTCTGAAGTATTTTCAATGTGAAGTCAGCAGAGGTAGAAATCAAAAGGAACATCAAGTGTTGATGGTCAATAAAACCACCAAGTTCAAGAAAGGCAAGGGTAAGAAGAACTTCAAGAAGGACGGCAAGGATGTTGCCGCGCCCAGTAAGCCGGTTGCCGGGAAGAAGTCAAAGAATGGACCCAAGCCTGAGACTGAGTGCTTTTATTGCAAAGGGAAGGGTCACTGGAAGCGGAACTGCCCCAAATACTTAGCGGACAAGAAGGCCGGCAACACTAAAGGTATATGTGATATACATGTAATTGATGTGTACCTTACCGATGCTCGTAGTAGCTCCCGGGTATTTGATACCGTGCCGTTGCTCATATTTGTAACTCAAAGCGGGAGCTGCGGAATAAGCGGAGACCGGCGAAGGGAGGAGGTGACGATCTTGGCGTCGGGAATGGTTCCAAGGTCGATGTGATCGCCGTTGGCACGCTACCTCTGCATTTACCTACGGGATTAGTTTTAAACCTCAATAATTGTTATTTAGTGCCAAGTTTGAGCATGAACATTGTATCTGGATCTCGTTTAATACGAGATGGCTACTCATTTAAATCCGAGAATAATGGTTGTTCTATTTATATGAGAGATATGTTTTATGGTCATGCCCTGATGGTCAATGGTTTATTCTTAACGAATCTCGAACGTGATGTTACACATATTCATAGTGTGAATACCAAAAGATGTAAAGTTGATAACGATAGTCCCACATACTTGTGGCACTTCCGCCTTGGTCACATTGGTGTCAAGCGCATGAAGAAGCTCCATGCTGATGGACTTTTAGAGTCTCTCGATTATAAATCATTTGACACATGCGAACCATGCCTCATGGGCAAAATGACCAAGACTCCGTTCTCCGGAACAATTGGAGCGAGCAACCAACTTATTGGAAATCATACATACTGATGTGTGCGGTCCAATGAGCGTTGAGGCTCGCGGAGGATATCATTATGTTCTCACTCTCACTAACGACTTGAGTAGATATGGGTATGTCTACTTGATGAAACACAAGTTTGAGACCTTTGAAAAGTTCAAGGAATTTCAGAATGAGGTAGAGAATCAACGCGACCGAAAGATAAAGTTCCTACGATCAGATCGTGGAAGAGAATATTTAAGTCACGAATTTGGTACGCACTTAAGGAAATGTGAATCGTTTCACAACTCACGCCGCCTGGAACACCTCAGCGTAACGGTGTGTCCGAACGTCGTAATCGCACTCTATTGGATATGGTGCGATCTATGATGTCTCTTACCGATTTACCGCTATCATTTTGGGGATACACACTAGAGACAGCTACATTCACTTTAAATAGGGCTCCGTCTAAATCCGTTGAGACGACACCATATGAATTATGGTTTGGGAAGAAACCTAAGCTGTCGTTTCTAAAAGTTTGGGGATGCGATGCTTATGTCAGGAAACTTCAACCTGAAAAGCTCGAACCCAAGTCAAAAAAATGCGTCTTCATAGGATACCCTAAGGAACCATTGGGTATACCTTCTACCTTAGATCCGAAGGCAAGATCTTTGTTGCCAAGAACGGATCCTTTCTGGAAAAAGAGTTTCTCTCGAAAGGAGTAAGTGGGAGTGTAGGACCTTGAAGTATGTCTAGAGGGGGGGGGGGTGATTAGACTACTTGACCAATAAAAACTTAACCTTTTCCCAATTTTAGAGTTTGGCAGATTTTAGCTATTTTAGGACAAGTCAAGCAATCATCACACAATTCAAGAAAGCATGCAAAGAGTGTGTAGGATCCGGAAATTAAAGCATGCAACTTGCAAGAAAGTAAAGGGAAGAGTTTGGAGGATTCAAACGCAATTGGAGACACGGATGTTTTTGGCGTGGTTCCGATAGGTAGTGCTATCGTACATCCACGTTGATGGAGACTTCAACCCACGAAGGGTAACGGCTGCGCGAGTCCATGGAGGGCTCCACCCACGAAGGGTCCACGAAGAAGCAACCTTGTCTATCCCACCATGGCCGTCGCCCACGAAGGACTTGCCTCACTAGCGGTAGATCTTCACGAAGTAGGCAATCTCCTTGCCCTTACAAACTCCTTGGTTCAACTCCACAATCTTGTCGGAGGCTCCCAAGTGACACCTAGCCAATCTAGGAGACACCACTCTCCAAGAAGTAACAAATGGTGTGTTGATGATGAACTCCTTGCCCTTGTGCTTCAAATGATAGTCTCCCCAACACTCAACTCTCTCTCATAGGATTTGGATCTGGTGGAAAGAGGGTTTGAGTGGAAAGCAACTTGGGGAAGGCTAGAGATCAAGATTCATATGGTAGGAATGGAATATCTTGGCCTCAACACATGAGTAGGTGGTTCTCTCTAAGAAATGGTAAGTTGGAAGTGTAGGTTCGTTCTGATGGCTCTCTCCACGAATGAAGAGGAGGTGGAGGGGTATATATAGCCTCCACACAAAATCTAACCGTTACACACAATTTACCAAACTCGGTGGGACCGAATCGTTAAACTCGGTCGGACCGATTTAGTAAACCTAGTGACCGTTAGTGATTTTCGGTGGGACTGACATGCATCTCGGTGAGGCCGATTCGGTTAGGGTTAGGGCATAACGTAATCTTGGTGAGACCGATTACACAAACTCGGTGAGACCGATTTGGTAATAAGCTTTCCAGAGAGTTGGTCGGGTAAACTCGGTGGAACCGATTTGCTCTTTTCGGTGAGACCGAAATGTTACAAAAAGGAAATAGAGAGTTTACATTGCAATCTCGGTGGGACCAATTTCTCACTTCGGTTAGACTGAAACGTTACGAAGAGAAACAGAGAGATTGCAACCCCATCTCGGTGAGACCGAGATCCCTATCGGTAAGACTGATTTGCTTAGGGTTTGTGGCAGTGGCTATGACTTTTGGAATCCGTGGCGCCGGATAGAAAGAATCGGTGTGACCGATTTTGGCTTTAGGTTTAGGTCATTTGTGGATGTGGGAAAGTAGTTGAGGGTTTTGGAGCATATCACTAAGCACATGAAGCAAGAGGCTCATTAAGCAACACCTCATCCCTTCTTGATAGTATTGGCTTTTCCTATAGACTCAATGTGATCTTGGATCACTAAAATGTAAAATGAAGAGTCTTGAGCTTTTGAGCTTGAGCCAATCCTTTGTCCTTAGTATTTTGAGGGATCCACTTTCATCATCCATTCCATGCCATTCATTGAGCTTTCCTGAAACAATAGTCTTGGAATAGCATTAGCTCAATGAGCTATATGTTGTTATGAATTACAAAAACCACCTAGGGATAGTTGCACCTTCAATATCCCCCTTTTTGGTAATTGATGACAACATATAGATCAAAGCTTCGACAAATGATAATAAAATTTAAATAACATCATCGTTTTGAGAAGTATGTGATAAGCAAGAGCTCCCCCTAAATTTGTGCATAGTTTTAGATTTGCTTTGACTGCAAATGCACAATGAATTAGGCTCATGGGTTACTCTTCCATGTCACATACATCTTGGTGGAGCGCTCAAAATAATAAACAATGAATACATGCACTCATCCAAGCATAGTGAGTGATCACATAAGATAGATAGGATAATATCAAGCATGCATAAGTGTAGCTTATGATCAAACACGTGATCATCAATGTCTCACAAGCATAGTATCTCAACCAAAAGCAAACAAAGATTGAAAACCACCAAATAAAGCAAGAGAGAACAAAAGCAACACTCTCTCTCTCTCGGCCTATGATCTATACATTTTTCTCCCCTCCGCAACAAGTTACCAAAAGTTCATAGAAAATGCATAGTGCTAGATCGACTCTCGTGCTTGATCTTCGGTGGTGGTGTAGAGATGGCTCCTTGGATGAAGGCTTCAGTTGAAGTGGATGGAGCTGGAGGAGTTGGTCTTTGGAGCTGGTTGCACTTTGGAACCTGTAGGGCGGTGGCTGGTGCTGAAGTTGTTGCTCTAGTGTCATCCACTGCACTTTGCAATCGACCTCTGGCTCTGGGCACTCTGCAAACACATTGGTGATAGTCTTGCCCTTCCTCTCCTGCATGTCATCCTGCAGCTGCTCCACAACCGATCAATCTCGCCACCTTGACATCTAGATCATAGAATTTTTGTTCCATTATTCTTTCCAGGTTCTCCTGGTTTTGAGTTAGGGTGGCCAAGCCCTTCTCAATCCTCAGAGATGATGCTATCAAGTAACCAAGCTGCTCCTGTTTGGTTTTCAAGAAATATTTAGATGCCTCCTCTTGAGTTGGCATCTTGGCAGCCTTCTCCCTCTTTGCCTTCTCCTTCTTCTCCTGAGCTTGAACTAATTGTGGATCATCTTCATTCATGACAACCTCATTGTCCTCAAAGTCCTGGATAAAGTGGAAAGTGTTCCTTATCCAACTGATATTTTCCTGTGCCCATCTTTGAGTTTATCAATTCTTGAATCCGAGGTGCATATCCACAGCTCCTCTTCTGATCTACTGCAGTCCTCTTGATTGTTTCAATGATCAGGTTCATGACTTTGAACTTCTGTGGCACATCAAACACATGCAACATGTTGATGGCATGCCCTCCGATCATGTTATGGTCACGGACTTGGGCAACAAAGTGTGCCTCGTAATCCAATTTATGGTTGGCAACCCCGACAAGAGAAAGTGAACTGATCCAAACTTGTGAGTCTCTAATGCCTTGTCCGAATTTCCTTGTACATGTGAGCCATTGAATTGTGACCCAACTTCTTCTTTGCATAAATGTCTAGGTCATCCTCATTCTCCTTGGGGCATTGATCGACTTGCCCATTCTTCAATAGTGGACTGGTACCTTGTACCTTCGACATCAATCTATTCTTCCATCTGGGTAAAAGTGTCTTTGTGGAGTAGAACGCATGATAAGCTCATCATTCCAGTTGGTGAACTTCATCCAACAAAATCTGCAACTCCACAAGCAACAAAGCTGTCTTGCACTCCGTGATAATGCTGTTCATTTTCCTTGATGAATTTCAGATCAACCCACCTCATGTCACAGACTATGGGCTTCTTGTCCAAAAGAATTGTTTCATAGAAGTCCTGTTGTTCCTTTGTGTGGAACCCGTAGTCAACAGCAGTTCTTCTTCTTGAAGCATATGGATCTTCCATTCTCCACAGTCTCAGCCCTAATCCTTCCTGATTCTCATGTCCTCACCACACAGGATGGGCATCATTGTGGTCTGGTATCTTGGGCTTGAGCTTTCTTAGAACCTGTCCTTCTTCTTCCTCATCTTCACAACATTGGGCATTTGGGGCCTTGTTCTTCTCGGCAGAGTTGGAATACTCCTAGTATTCCTCTTTGGAACTTGCTTGGCCTTGGAGGCAGCTTTGGGTGTTTCCTTGGGCTTGGATGTTGCAGCCCCGATCTGATTGCATCTCCCATAAGCTTAGCTGCCTTTGGAGCTGGTGCAGCAAGCTCTTCCTCTTCCATCATGGAAGGTTGACCAACAATTTTGGCCATGGTCCTCTTGACCCTTTCCTTCCTCTTCTTTCCTTCAAGAGTGGCTCTTTGGGATCAGGCCTTTTAGGCGTTGAATTGATGCTCGGCCTTGGATATTGGTTGTCTTCCTGCAGGCCTTTTGGTCTTCATGCCCGGCTTTGTATTCTTTGCTGAGCCATATTCCTTCTTGAGCACCTCTTTCTTGGAAGTAGCCTAATCTTCCTCAGCTTTGTAATCTTCATCCTCTGTATCTGAAGTTCTTTTCCTCCTTTGCCTAGTTGCAGCCTTAGGCAAATTGCTAGGAGTACTTCTGCTCCCTTCATCTAAAGTTGAGGGACTAGTGCCCTCACTCAAGTCCATCTGCTCTTGACACTGTTCAGGCTGTCACTTTGATCGGACATCTGCAAAAGCTGATCATGACCACATGAAGAGTTATAGATGAGATATAAAGATGAGCATCACAAAATGCAGAGGTTTTGCAAAAGAATGACTCAAAAGTTCAGTCTTAGTTTTCCACGAAAAGCATTTGGATCCACCGATTTTCAAACTCGGTGATCTTGAAGCAGTTTTGGAACCTAAATTGATGATCTCGGTTGGACCGAGTTTCAGTTCGGTGGTACCGAGACTGCTAGGGTTTCACAGAATCCTCAAATCGGTTGCACCGATTAGTAATTCTCGGTCAGACCGAGAGTCACTAGTGCAATGGCATAAGCCAAATCGGTGAGACCGAGGTTTTCAACTCGGTGGGTCCAAGATGGTTTCGGCGGAAACCTAACCCTAAAGATTTGAATCACAACTAATCTATGAAGTACTTTGGCTGGATAGAAGAGTTTCAATCGTGGCAAGAATCAATATGATAACAATGTGCCAGGAATCAGACGTGGATAGCAAAGTCCATACCCTAACTTGGCGGTGGACTTGCTACGGCGGCAACAGCAGGGACGAAATCCGTTGACGGCGGCGGAGACCAGTGACAGGAGGCTGCTGGCGACGAGGAGACGATCCGGAGACCACGATGGTAGAGCGAGCTGTTGCGCGGGCGAAGGGTTTCGGAGAAATTTCCAAAAAAATTGCCCGTGGCTATATATAGCTCGACCACATCGGTGTGACCGAGTGGAACAACTCGGTGGCACCGAGATGCATAACTGTCAGATTCTGCAAATCGGTGAGACCGAAAAGTTCAAATCGGTTGCACCGAGATTGAAAAATCAGATCAACTTGATGATCTCGGTAGGACCGAAATGGAAGGATCGGTCGACCGAGAATCACTAAGAGGTTTTGGAAGTTTAAGTCTATATCGGGACTCAAAGTGCTCCTCACACGAGTGGTTCGAATCGACTTGATCAAATTTTGTGATGTAGCATGAATAGAGTTTGAGACGAGAAAAGCATAGATAGCTAAAGAAGGTTCTTAGGCATTCTTGTCCATCCACTTGGCACAAAGAAAAGAATCCAAACAAACAAAACAACAAGTGGATGTCCTTGAATGAGTAAAATATGCACCAACATGCTCACACAATAAGATGGCAATTGAAATATGTGGCAAAGCATGCGCAACCAATTTTAGCATCTATCAAGCAATTGGCGATGACTAGGTCATCTATATGAGTATATTGACTTAGGAGCCAAATGAGAACATTTGATCATAGGTCATACTCATCGTTTAAGCTCAGGTGGGGTTACCACTTTTACATAATGCATTAATGTGTTCACACCATTAGAGTTGCTTTGACTCAATTCTTAGAGTTAAGCTCCCCCTAGATGTGAGATCCCCCCTTAGAGGGATGAACTAACCTTGGGTTTTGTCGATGATGACTTCATGTAGGTGTTGAAGATGTAGATGCTCAATGTTGATGTAGATCATTTGGAGCAATCCTTTGGAGTGAGTTGCACTTTCAACTTGCCTACATGGGTTAGTCCCACAAGGAACAAACAAGAATATCCATAGACATAGAGTGATGCACACACAAGATGATGTCCATGAAAACATTAGGTTACCTTGTCCCTTGCCTTACCAACATGAGGGTTTGTGACTCCTTGAACTAGTGCAAGATGTGAAAGTTGATTGCACTTGTTCTTGCCAAAATGATATGAGTGAAGAATGTTGGCGGAGTCACCCTCAAGAACTCTCTAGTTCTTCTTCTTGGGATCCACATCATCTTGATGGGAATCCTTGGAGTTATAGTTGTACTTGATGAAGTAGAACTTGGCGTAGTCTTGGGGACCCACTTGAGCGAGGCTTTAGGTGCTTCTTCAAATGCATCAATCTCTTCTTGAAGCTTGTCCTTGCCTTTGTTCTTGTGGTCTTGTGGTGGAAGATCATCTTGAGCATGTGTCCCTTGAAGGAAGTAGGATCATACTTCTCTTGTTGAGGAACAAACTTTGTCTTGGGGTATTGATCTTCTTCCCACTCAACTCCATTGGCGTTGAACTTTCGTTCAAAACCAACACCTTGATTCTTCCGTGCCTTCCTTGCTTGCGTACAATTTCCTCGAATTGCTTACTCCGGCAAGGCTCTTGTAAACACCTTTCTCTATAATTCCCTTCAATAAACTATTTTCTTGCTCAAGTGTAACTTAGCTAAGAGAATCATTAGTGGAATCAAGAGAACTACTAGAAGCAACAACATTGGATTTGACATTATTATTGTTACTACTAGGGGAAGTATCTTTCTTGTACTTACTACTAGACTTGACTTGAGGCATGTAAGTAGATAAGAGTAAACGCTTGGCAATGTAAGAAGAACTTTTCTTGCGGAGATCATCATTGATTGCCTTTAAGAACTCATGCTCTTGCTCAAGATTGAGCTTTTCAAAGCGTAACTTCTCATGAGCCCTTAAAAGTTCTCGATGATCTTCGAAGATAGTTTCATGAGCCAACTTAAGAGTGTTTAGTTCTTTAGTTAGAAGCTCAATTTTCTCCTTATCATTGTCATTCGTTTGATTAGCATGATTAATTGACGTTTCATCATAGTATTCATCACTAGAGTTGTCAACAAGTAAATCATCATCCACAAGCAAGTCATCTTCATCACTATTAAAATCAACATACTCGGGATGTGTTACCTTTGGACCTTTGGCCATGAAGCATCTTACAACACCTTCATTTGGTGAGTTAAATATGTAGTAGGAGTTGGTTGACACAAGTGCTAGACCGGCAACACCTTCATCTTGAGTATATTCGGAGTCGGAGTGATAGCTTCTCTCGGAGTGATTGTCGGAGTCGGAGCCGGAAACCCATTCACCAACATGAGCTTGATGTCTTCGTTTTGTGTAGCTCCTTGATGACTTTTCCTTTCTTTCCGAATCCTTACTTCTCCGTGAGGGTCTTTGTTCGTAACGATCATCTCTACTCCTCCTCTCTCTTGGTGGTGATTCTTCTCTTTTGCTCCTTCTTCTTGGAGAATCTTCTCTTCTTTTGTAGGGTGCCGTACACTCATTGGAGTAGTGTCCGGGTCTCCCACAATTGTAGCAATTGCGCTCTCGACTAGAAGATCTCTTGTCATTGTAAGACCTTGACTTGGAGCTTCTTTCTTTGCTTCTACTTTTGTAGAATTTGTTGAATTTCTTCACCATTAAGCTCAATTCTTCATTGAAGGTTGGTTTCTCACTTGATGATGTGGGGGCTTCACTTGAGGCTTTGTAAGCACCACTTGACTTGTTGTGAAGTTCCTCCTTATCCTTGAGTGACATCCCATGAGCAACAATCCTTCCAATGACTTCCGTTGGCTTGAGATCTTTGTAGTTTGGCATCATTTGGATCAATGTGCACACGGTATCATACTTTCCATCCAATGCTCTTAGGATTTTCTTGATGATGAATTTGTCGGTCATCTCTTCACTCCCTAAGCCGGCAATCTCATTTGTGATAAGAGCAAGCCTAGAGTACATTTCAGCGACACCTTCACCATCCTTCATTTTGAACTTGTCAATCTGACTTTGGAGCACATCCAACTTGGATTCCTTAACGGATTCGGTACCTTCATGCATATCAATCGAAGTATCCCAAATTTCCTTTGCATTCTCATGACGGCTGATTTTGTTGAATTCTTCGGGGCACAATCCGTTGAAGATGATGTCACATGCTTGAGCGTTGTATTGCAGCATCTTCAATTCTTCCGCATTAGCTTCACGGTTCGGTTCTCTCCCATCGAAGAATTCACCTTGCAAGCCAATACAAATAATTGCCCAAACGGCGGGGTTATGTCCAAGAATATGCATTTTCATCTTATGCTTCCAACTAGCAAAATTAGTACCATCAAAGTAAGGACCTCTACGGTGATAATTTCCCTCGCTAGACGCCATACTCTCCTAGGTTGTGAAACCAAGGCTATGACCACCAAAAGCTATGGAAATCAAAGCAAATGGAGATCAATGCTCTAATACCACTTGTAGGACCTTGAAGTATGTCTAGAGAGGGGGTTATTAGACTACTTGACCAATAAAAACTTAACCTTTTCCCAATTTTAGAGTTTGGCAGATTTTAGCTATTTTAGGACAAGTCAAGCAATCATCGCACAATTCAAGCAAGCATGCAAAGAGTGTGTAGGCAACAGAAATTAAAGCATGCAACTTGCAAGAAAGTAAAGGGAAGGGTTTGGAGGATTCAAACGCAATTGGAGACACAGATGTTTTTGGCGTGGTTCCGATAGGTGGTGCTATCGTACATCCACGTTGATGGAGACTTCAACCCACGAAGGGTAAGGGTTGCGCGAGTCCACGGAGGGCTCCACCCACGAAGGGTCCACGAAGAAGCAACCTTGTCTATCCCACCATGGCCGTCGCCCACGAAGGACTTGCCTCACTAGCGGTAGATCTTCACGAAGTAGGCAATCTCCTTGCCCTTGCAAACTCCTTGGTTCAACTCCACAATCTTGTCGGAGGCTCCCAAGTGACACCTAGCCAATCTAGGAGACACCACTCTCCAAGAAGTAACAAATGGTGTGTTGATGATGAACTCCTTGCTCTTGTGCTTCAAATGATAGTCTCCCCAACAATCAACTCTCTCTCATAGGATTTGGATTTGGTGGAAAGAGGGTTTGAGTGGAAAGCAACTTGGGGAAGGCTAGAGATCAAGATTCATATGGTAGGAATGGAATATCTTGGCCTCAACACATGAGTAGGTGGTTCTCTCTTAGAAATGGTAAGTTGGAAGTGTAGATTCGTTCTGATGGCTCTCTCCACGAATGAAGAGGACGTGGAGGGGTATATATAGCCTCCACACAAAATCTAACCGTTACACACAATTTACCAAACTCGGTGGGACCGAATCGTTAAACTCGGTCGGACCGATTTAGTAAACCTAGTGACCATTAGTGATTTTCGGTGGGACTGACATGCATCTCGGTGAGGCCGATTCGGTTAGGGTTAGGGCATAACGTAATCTTGGTGAGACCGACATACAAACTCGGTGAGACCGATTTGGTAATAAGATTTCCAGAGAGTTGGTCAGGTAAACTCGGTGGGACCGATTTGCTCTTTTCGGTGAGACCGAAATGTTACAAAAAGGAAACAGAGAGTTTATATTGCAATCTTGGTGGGACCGATTGCTCACTTCGGTTAGACCGAAACGTTACGAACGGAAACAGAGAGATTGCAACCCAATCTCGGTGAGACCGAGATCCCTATCGGTAAGACCGATTTGCTTAGGGTTTGTGGCAGTGGCTATGACTTTGGGAATCGGTGGCGCCGGATAGAAAGAATCGGTGTGACCGATTTTGGCTTTAGGTTTAGGTCATTTGTGGATGTGGGAAAGTAGTTGAGGGTTTTGGAGCATATCACTAAGCACATGAAGCAAGAAGCTCATTAAGCAACACCTCATCCCTTCTTGATAGTATTTGCTTTTCCTATAGACTCAATGTGATCTTGGATCACTAAAATGTAAAATGAAGAGTCTTGAGCTTTTGAGCTTGAGCCAATCCTTTGTCCTTAGTATTTTGAGGGATCCACTTTCATCATCCATGCCATGCCATTCATTGAGCTTTCCTGAAACAATAGTCTTGGAATAGCATTAGCTCAATGAGCTATATGTTGTTATGAATTACAAAAGCCACCTAGGGATAGTTGCACTTTCAGCGAGGAAAGTAGAACTCGATGAAGTACTACCTCTTGAAACCGGAAAGTAGTGCAGCTCAGGAAAATGTTCCTGTGGTGCCTACACCGACTGGAGAGGAAATTAATGGTGATGATCAAGGTACTTCGGATCTAGTTGCTACTGAACTTCGTAGGTCTACAAGGACACGTTCCACGCCAGAGTGGTATGGCAACCCTGTCCTGGAAATCATGTTGTTAGACAATGGTGAACCTTCGAACTATGAAGAAGCGATGGCGGGCCCAGATTCCAACAAATGGCTTGAAGCCATGCAATCTGAGATAGAATCCATGTATGAAAACAAAGTATGGACTTTGACAGACGTGCCCGATGATCGGCGAGCGATAGAAAACAAATGGATCTTTAAGAAGAAGACGGACGCGATGGTAATGTTACCATCTATAAAGCTCGACTTGTCGCTAAGGGTTATCGGCAAGTTCAAGGGTTGACTACGATGAGACTTTCTCTCCGTAGCGAAGCTGAAGTCCGTCCAATCATGTTAGCAATTGCCGCATACTATGATTATGAGATATGGCGATGGACGCCAAAACGGCATTCCTTAACGGCTATCTTAAGGAAGAACTGTATATGATGCAGCCGGAAGGTTTTGTCGACCCTAAGAATGCTAACAAGGTATGCAAGCTCCAGCGATCCATTTATGGACTGGTGCAAGCATCTCGGAGTTGGAACATTCGCTTTGATGAGATGATCAAAGCGTTTGGGTTTATGCAGACTTATGGATAAGCCTGCGTTTACAAGAAAGTGAGTGGGAGCGCTGTAGCATTTCTCATATTATATGTAGATGACATCCTCTTGATGTGAAATGATATAGAACTCTTGGACAACATTAAGGCCTACTTGAATAAGTGTTTTTCAATGAAGGACCTTGGAGAAGCTGCTTACATATTAGGCATCAAGATCTATAGGGATAGGTCGAGACGCCTCATAGGTCTTTCACAAAGCACATACCTTGATAAGATATTGAGAAGTTCAATATGGATCAGTCCAAGAAAGGGTTCTTGCCTGTATAACAAGGTGTGAGATTGAGCTCTGCTCAATGCCCAACCACGGAAGAAGATAAAGAAGAGATGAGTGTCATCCCCTATGCCTCAGCCATAGGATCTATTATGTATGCCATGCTGTGTACCAGACCTGATGTAAACCTTGCCGTAAGTTTGGTAGGAAGGTACCAAAGTAATCCCGGCAAGGAACACTGGGCAACGGTCAAGAATATCCTGAAGTACCTGAAAAGGACTAAGGATATGTTTCTCGTTTATGGAGGTGACGAAGAGCTCGTCGTAAAGGGTTACGTCGATGCTAGCTTCGACACAGATCTGGATGACTCTAAGTCACAAACCGGATACGTGTATATGTTGAATCGTGGAGCAGTCAGCTGGTGCAGTTGCAAGCAGAGCATCGTGGCGGGATCTACATGTGAAGCGGAGTACATGGCAGCCTAGGAGGCAGCACATGAAGCAATATGGATGAAGGAGTTCATCACCGACCTAGGAGTCATACCCAATGCGTCGGGGCCAATCACTCTCTTCTGTGACAACACTGGAGCTATTGCCCTTGCCAAGGAGCCCAGGTTTCACAAGAAGACCAGGCACATCAAGCGTCGTTTCAACTCCATCCGTGAAAATGTTCAAGATGGAGACATAGATATTTGCAAAGTACATTCGGACCTGAATGTCGCACATTCGTTGACTAAACCTCTTCCGCGAGCAAAACATGATCCATACCAGAACTCTATGGGTGTTCGATTCATCACAATGTAACTAGATTATTGACTCTAGTGCAAGTGGGAGACTGTTGGAAATATGCCCTAGAGGCAATAATAAAATGATTATTATTATATTTCCTTGTTCATGATAATTGTCTTTTATTCATGCTATAATTGTATTATCCGGAAATCGTAATACACGTGTGAATACATAGACCACAACATGTCCCTAGTGAGCCTCTAGGTGACTAGCTCGTTGATCAACAGATAGTCATGGTTTCCTGACTATGGACATTGGATGTCATTGATAACGGGATCACATCATTAGGAGAATGATGTGATGGACAAAACCCAGTCCTAAGCATAGCACAAGATCGTGTAGTTCGTTTGCTAGAGCTTTTCCAATGTCAAGTATCTTTTCCTTAGACCATGAGATCGTGTAACTCCCGGATACCGTAGGAGTGCTTTGGGTGTACCAAACGTCACAACGTAACTAGGTGACTATAAAGGTATACTACGGGTATCTCCGAAAGTATCTGTTGGGTTGACACGGATCGAGACTGGAATTTGTCACTCCGTATGACGGAGAGGTATCTCTGGCCCACTCGGTAATGCATCATCATAATGAGCTCAAAGTGACCAAGTGTCTGGTCACAGGATCATGCATTACGGTACGAGTAAAGTAACTTGCCGGTAATGAGATTGAACGAGGTATTGGGATACCGACGATCGAATCTCGGGCAAGTAACGTACCGACTGACAAAGGGAATTGTATACGGGGTTGCTTGAATCCTCGACATCGTGGTTCATCCGATGAGATCATCGAGGAGCATGTGGGAGCCAACATGGGTATCCAGATCCCGCTGTTGGTTATTGACCGGAGAGTCGTCTCGGTCATGTCTACGTGTCTCCCGAACCCGTAGGGTCTACACACTTAAGGTTCAGTGACACTAGGGTTATTAGGAAGACTTGTATGTGATTACCGAATGTTGTTCGGAGTCCCGGATAAGATCCCGGACGTCACGAGGAGTTCCGGAATGGTCCGGAGGTGAATATTTATATATGGGAAGTTGTCATACGGTCACCGAAAAGGTTCGGGGGCATATCGGTATTGTACCGGGGCCACCGGAAGGGTTCCGGGGGTCCACCAGGAGGGGCCACCTCTCTCGGAGGGCCTCATGGGCCGTAGTGGGCAGGGAACCAGCCCCTGGAGGGCTGGGCGCATCCCCCCCTTGGGCCCATGCGCCTAGGGTTGGGGGAAACCTAGTGGGGCGCCCCTTGCTTGGGGGCAAGCCCCTCCCTTGGTCGCCCCCCCTCTAGATCTCATCTAGAGGGGCCACCCCTTCCCCTTCCCCTATAAATAGAGGGCGAGGGAGGCTGCACACAACATCCAAGGCGCAGCCCTCCTCCCAACACCTCTCCTCCTCCGCTAAGAGCTTGGCGAAGCCCTGCCGAGTATCGCCTCTCCACCACCACCACCACGCCATCGTCTTTGCTGCTTGGAGCTCTTCCTCAACCTCTCCCTCCACCTTGCTGGATCAAGGCGCGGGAGACATCTCCGCTCTGTACGTGTGTTGAACGCGGAGGTGCTGTCCGTTCAGCACTAGGATCATTGGAGATTTGGATCACGACGAGTACGACTCCCTCAACCCCGTTCTCTTGAACGTTTCCGCTCATGATCTACAAAGGTATGTAGATGCACTCCTTTCTCTCGTTGCTAGATGAACTCATAGATTGATCTTGGTGAAAGCGTAGAAATTTTTTATTTTCTGCAACGTTCCCCAACACACCCAAGGTATGTTATTCCATCTTAGAGAAGCTTTACTCCAAATCATGGAGCAAAGCAACTCAACAAGATGTGAATACATCAAGATGCTTAAACAAAAAATGGTGACCCAATTTTGAGCTTGAGTATGACCAAAGATCAAGTGATCTCACTTGACTCCTAAGTCAATATACTCTAACATAGGTGACTTTGTCACCGCCCACATCTAGATGAAGTTCTCTTGTGTTTCCCCGCACCTCTTGCATTTGTCATGCATATGTGTTTCCCCTTTCAAAAAAAACTTCATATAGATCTTTTCTTGTCTTTTCTTTTTTGTTCTACATTTTCTGCATCCAATTCATTGCAAATCTTTTAGCTAATTCCTTGCAAATCCTTGTGAGATCTTAAAGTGCCTAGTGAGCTGAGGTGACAAGTGTTTTACTGTGATGAACTCGGTCACACCGGTCTGTTTTCTTCGGCCCAACCGAATTCTCTCGGTGACACCGAAGCACACAGCTCGGTGCTACCGATTTCACTACAGGAAAGACAACTTGCCACTTATTCATGCAGTCCTTTTGCTGCAGCTCCACTCAATGATTCTTGTCCTCTACAAGCATCACATTCAACTTGCTTTGTGACTCAAGGACCAAACCCTTCTGCAATAACACAAAAATCCAGAACAGCCCTTCTTGGAAATTGATGTCAAAGGGGGAGAGAGAGATCACATCAAAGCTCTATGCTTAATCATTTCTATGGGGGGAGAGGAAACTCAGGGGGAGTGTGTAAGAAACCCCAAATGCTTGGTGCTCAAGAGGAGAGAAGTTACATGTATTTAAGAGGGGAAAGACATGTTCATATTTGATTGCTTGCATTAGCTCAAGCTCTGTTGTTTCTTTTCTTTTGCTCTGATTTTCTGTTCCCTATCTTCTCCCAATATCCCATGCAAGATTCAGGGGGAGCAAGACATCTAAGGGAAGGAAATCTCTGATTTTTTTGCATATCTTTACCTTTGGAGACATGTCTATACCCAATGGGGTACTCAGTACTCACTCTCTACATGTCATCCCAGTCTTGGTTCTCTTGTGGTTTCTTTTGTTTGTTCTGGCTAGTAGGTGTATCTGTGTTGTCCAACCTTGTTTACTCAGGTTCATTCCTTCCTAAGCCAACTCAAGACCACAAGGTAAGTATATGCATCACATTCATGTGTATGGGGATTTCTTGCTGATGTACATACTGTTTGCAAGAAGGACTCATGGGCATGAAGGTACATTTCCTATATTCACATCATTTGCTCTGATGCATATAGCCAAGATACATGTAACACATGGATTACTCTGTCATGCTTATGCATTCACATGCTCCTACGTTTCATATTTATATGATTGCATACATGTAGGGGGAGCCTATGCATGTTACATGTCTTTTCAAAGCTTTTGACCAGGTCAACGCGATCATCTGGAAGATTGGCATGGCCGAGAGCACCGTTTTGACCAGGTCAAGCCTCCCGTCCATGGTGAGTAAGGCCATCTTCCAGCCCTTCATTCTATTGACGAGCTTGTCACATATTGGTTGGAGATCATTCTTCTTAAGCTTTGTATCTGCAAGGGGCATGCCGAGGTAGGTGCACGGGAAATGCTTGATCGGGCAGTTCAGGTCTTGTAGCAATTCCTGCAGGTCCATCCCCGCACAGCAGATGGGGGATACGGATGAATTTGCAAGATTCGTGTGCAGGCCCGTGGCATCGCAGAAGATCATTAGGTTCTGGCTGACGGCAACAATCTCGCGTCGGCAAGGGTTGATGAACAGCACTGCGTTGTCTGCGTATAGAGATGTCCGGAACGGCAATTTTTGGTCTCCAATAGGGCCCAAAATCCCCATGCTCGCTACTTTGTCAATTAGGACTGCCAGGCAGTCCATCACCAAGACGAATAGAAGTGGGGAGAGGGGGTCTCCCTGCCTGAGACCCTTCATTAGATCGATCCTCTCGGAGAGCTCACCATTAACAAGAATTCTCGTGGAGGAGGTACTGAGGAGCGCAACCAGGCAGTTGGTGAACTTTCTCCCAAAACCCCTTGCGGTCAGCAGCTCAAGCAGGAACTCCCAGGACACTGTGTCGAAGGCACGTTGGATGTCAAGTTTCAACATTAGGGCAGGTGTTTTGGATCGCCGAAAGGCCTTGGCCAGGCCGCTGACATAGCAGAAGTTGTCTTGGATGGCCCTGCCTCTGATGAATGCGTTCTGACATGGCCCAACAAGATCCTTCATCCTCCTTTGTAGCCTAGTTGCCAAGATTTTGGTGATCAGTTTGGCGAAGCTACAAACCAGACTGATCGGTCTATAGTCTTTCATGGTGGCGGCCTCGGCACTCTTTGCAAGTAGGATCATGGTAGCTTGGTTCAGACAGTGGAGGTGGGTCGTCATGTTGGTCTGCACAGCCATGATGCCTACTGTTAGGTCAGCCTTGATGATGGACCAACAACATTTGTAAAATAGGCCCGTGAACCCATCGGGCCCGGGTGCTCTATTGCCGTCTAGTTCCGCTATGTTGGCAAGGATCTCCTCTTCCTTGATGGGTGCATCCATGTCACCAAGATCAATCCGTTCATATCCAAGCCAATGTAAGTTCAGCCTCCTTGGCCTTTGTTTCTTGGATCCAAAGATTGGCTCGAAGGAGTGGAAGGCTTTCACCTTGGTCTCCTGATCAGTGACCGTAACCCCGTCCACTTGCAGTTTGGGGATGAAGTTTTTGCGTCTCCGCGCCGTAGCTTTGGGACGGAAGAAGTTCGCTCCTGCATCTCCTTCTGAAAGCACAAGTGCTCTCTGGGTGATTTTGGTAATTAATGTCAACATATCTCTTGTTGGACTAATGCTTCTACCTAGTATGTTTCAGATAAGTTCAACAATGGAGTGGCATGGACAAGAGGATGTGGAACCCCTTCAAGATGCTAAGGACAAAGGATTGGCTCAAGCTCAAAGCTCAAGACTCTACATTTTCTATTTTAAGTGATCCAAGATCACATTGAGTCCATAGGAAAGCCAATACTATTAAGAAGGGATGAAATGTTGCTTAATGGCTTGCTTGCTCAAAGTGCTTAGTGATATGCTCCAAAGCCCTCAACCACTTTCTCACTTCCACATATGACCTAATCCAAAAAGTCCAACTCGGCTCCATCGATTCTTTCCATCCGGAGCCACCGAGTTCAGTTGACATAACCACTGCCAGAAACCCTAATCAGTTCGGTCTCACCGATGGGATCTCGGTCTCACCGAGATGGGCTTGCAAACTCTCTGTTGTCTGTTGCAATAGTTTCGGTCCCACCGAGATTTGCAACCGGCCCCACCGAGTTTGCTTGGCCAACATTCTGTTTCACTTATTACCCAAATCGGTCCCACCGAGTTTGAGTAATCGGTCAAACCGAGTTTTGGATTTACCCTAACCCTAGCACATCGGTCCCACCGAGTTGTTCAAGTCGGTCCCACCGAAATGCCTAACGGTCACATTATGAACCAAATCGGTCCGACCGAGTTTAAGGATTCGGTCCCACCGAGTTTGGTGATTTGTGTGTAACGGTTAGATTTTGTGTGGAGGTCATATATACCCCTCCACCCACTCTTCATTTGTGAAGAGAGCCATCAGAACATGCCTACACTTCCAATACATATTTTCTGAGAGAGAACCACCTACACTTGTGTTGAGGTCAAGATATTCCATTCCTACCACATAAATCTTGATCTCTAGCCTTCCCAAAGTTGCTTTCCACTCAAATCTTCTTTCTACCAAATCCAATCATATGAGAGAGAGTTGAGTGTTGGGGAGACTATCATTTGAAGCACAAGAGCAAGGAGTTCATCATCAACACACCATTTGTTACTTCTTGGAGAGTGGTGTCTCCTAGATTGGCTAGGTGTCACTTGGGAGCCTCCGACAAGATTGTGGAGTTGAACCAAGGAGTTTGTAAGGGCAAGGAGATCGCCTACTTCGTGAAGATCTACCCTGGTGAGGCAAGTCCTTCGTGGGCGACGGCCATGGTGGGATAGACAAGGTTGCTTCTTCGTGGACCCTTCGTGGGTGGAGCCCTCCGTGGACTCAGCAAGAACCGTTATCCTTCGTGGGTTGAAGTATCCATCAACGTGGATGTACGATAGCACCACCTATCGGAACCACGGATAAAAATCTCCGTGTCTCCAAATTGCGGTTTGCACACTCCAATCCCATCTCTTTACATTCTTGCAACTTGCATGCTTTACTTTCCGCTGCTCATATACTCTTTGTATGCTTGCATGTTTGCTTGATATGTATTGTGAATGTTTAAACTTGTGCTCAAACTCCACATCAACTAATGGAAATTAAAAACTTCAACTTTTCTTGATTAGAGTCTATTCACCCCACCTCTAGACACCTCTTCTCGATCCTTTCACCTTCTTTTATCCCTCCGACCTCGATTTCTGCCTCCAGATTGCCCTGTCCAGCGCGGCATATCCAAGTCGCTGCATCTTCATGTTGGCCCTGAATTGCCTCTCGTCTACCGTAAGAGGCCTCCGATCAATAGCCCTGTCAAGTGATAGAGGCGAAGGTGTCCCGATCTTTCGATGAGATGATAACTATCAATTTGGTGGAGACGACTTTGACGATCCGACTACAAACGTGCACGACGTTGCGCCTTAGCAATCGCTAAACCAACTCCGAGAGGTTATTGACCACGCTGGAGCACGATCAACCTGACCACGAAGGTCTATTCCTGCAAGCAATCAAAGAACAAGCAAGAATATGATAAAGCAATCTGAATATTGCGAATATATATGAAGTATTGATAATGATGGGGATCCGTAAGCGGTCTTGGTCTGGTCGTTGGACACAAACGGCAAGTACGGTTGCAATGGCTAACTTTAACTAAACAAATCTCAAGGAAAAAGCTACTAGATGGATCTACTTATATAGGAGCAAGGGTGGCGGCCAAGGAGGTGGGAGGACGTCCCAAGGCAGCCTAAAACTAACCCTAGGTCGTACAAGGCCAATGGGCCCAAGCGGAGGTGACGTAACACCTTTGGACTTGTAGTTTGACTCGGATTCTGCTGCAGCATCAGATTGTTTCGTCTATAACTCAACGCTCCGGACGGATTTTAAGGTGATTCAATTGGGTTGGAAAATGCACGAAATCTATTTTCCAACAAAAAAAGAATCAACCAATTTGGAGTCCGTATGAAAAAGTTATAGACGTTTTGAGTCAGGTATGTCTGTGCAGTCCGAATCTGAGTCCAGAACGTGAGAGACTTGGACTCTATCTTCTCTTGGGCCAAAAGTGACGTGAGAGAACTTTTGAACAGCAGGTAAACATCTCTTTCTCCCTTATCTTCATATGTGGATTGTACAAATGTCCCATACACCTGCAATTAGACAAAACACAAAAGTATGTGAAGTATTTTTGTTCTGGATAACATAAATATATTATTGAATAGTTTGCACTAGAAATCACCTGAGAAATATGCATGTATGCAATATTTTTGGTCTCATCCAAGGTAGTCATGTCCTCATCATCAAGCTGCCCAATGATCTCACTCGTGATGGCCGCCTTCAGCTTGATGTTGTTGCAGAATTGGGCCTGCCAGCACTGGAGTGCTTTGGCCGTGGCCTTGAGCCTCCCGGAGAATTGGCCCACGGGGTCACCAGCCGTAGGCCCCCCTGCCATGCGCCACAGACCACCTCCTCGAAACCCTCCAATTTGATCCAATGGTTCTGGAATCTGAAACACCGCACCTGCCGAAAAGCAATCTCACAGTTGAGTAACAAAGGGCAGTGGTCCGAGATCTCTGAGGATAGCGCATGCAACATGCAGTCGGGCAGTGTCGGCGTTCTGGGAACGGGGGTCCCCAGACTTGCCTGCCTGCGGCCTGCGGCGTGGCTCAAAGGAGGCCCAAGACAACCCATCTTCATCAGCGCAAGCTCAAGACCCTCGCGAGGGGCCAAGAGATGAGGCGGACGACGAGGAGCTTCTCGTGCACGGCCTCGTCAGGCTGGCTCATGAGGAGGCAGAGAGCTCAAGGTAGGGTACCTCGCGAGGTGCCCATGACGCAAGCCATGACGACCAAGGGCGCCAGTCGGGCGCCAGCCCGCGCAGCGTCCTCCTTTCCTCTTTGGTGCAAAGGGAGCAAACGCAGGCGAGAGCATCAAGCAAAGGCATCCGTTTCGGTGCAACAAGACCAAGACCAGCCCCCAACGGCTGGAAGGGAGTCATCATGGAGCCCAAGCAGGCGTCATCACCAGAGCCTTTGGCAGGCGAGGACCGACTTTAGTCAGGATAAGTGTACCCGCTGTTCCCCTTCAAAATGGCCAATTGTTGGCGCCCTTCCCGCTTAATATTTGGGAAGAGGCCCAGGGCCTTTGCCTATAAATAGGAGTAGCCACACTCAGAGTAGGGAGAGGGAAACGATCGGCATCCAGAGAGAGACAGAGACCCGATCCTCAAGCTAGAGCGACGAGACACCACCTAGCAGTTCATCACACCCACCAAGAACAGACCCTCGCGAGGCTGTTCTTCCCTGTACTGTTCCTCATCAGCCCAAAAGGCAATCCACCACACCACAAACTAGAGTAGGGTATTACACCACAACGGTGGCCCGAACTAGTATAAATCTTGTGTCTCTTGTGCTGTTCTTTTTAGTAGTTTAGGTCCCTGCGATTCGGCGAGGTACGAGACGGTGGAGGGTTGGATCTCCACGCACACCCCAGTGTTCGAACCTCAAGGGTCTGCCGGAACCCGAAATCCGACATTTGGCGCGCTGTAGGTGCGCCGAATCTGCTTTCGTCGCTTCGTTCTTCCCCGACCACCGCAACCATGTCTAACGCCTGCCGGGCTCGCGCTGAGCACCGAAGCGCCGAGCCGCCGCCTCCCATGTCGCCAGACAGCTCCGTCGGCGGGCGCCTCGTCGTTCCCCATCGCCGCCGTCAACGCCGCCACCGCCCGGGCGGGAACGAGCAGCAAGCGCCGCCCCAAAGACTCCGTCCATGAGGCGGGACGGCCGCACCGCCACACCTTCGCCACCCGCTGGTTCTTTCGTCACGCGCCCGCGCCATGGAGGCCCGAGCTGCACTCATCGCGCTAACGAGCTCTGCGCTACCTCCCGCCGACGACGTTTACGAAGAATGGCTCGACCGAAGTCGCCGAAGCTCGTCACTGCTGCAGAGGCGACCCAGCCGTCCGTCTCGCTGCACCGCACCGCCTTCGCTGGCGATGAAGTTTTGGGCGCCAGCCGCCTCCTCCTCAAGAAGGCAACCTGGCCCCAAGGCGCGCGGTCCTCGGCGTAACCTGCTCCGCCAGCGCCGCACGCAGCAAGAGCAGAGCTGTCAAGAAGTTCTCGCCCACAAGAAGCTGCCCGAGCTCCCGCGCCCCAAGACGTCAAGACCTCGCGCTGCCGCCAGCGGCGGCGCAGGAGGCCTGCAAGACCAAGCTCTCGCCATCCGAGGCCCTCAGCGGCCACGGCGGGCTGCCACGCTTTCACCTCCGAGCTGCGCAGTCGCGTAGCCCGCGCAAGTTCAAGCCAGACCTGCCTCCTCGCCACGACGGCACGGCTGACCCTTACGGAGTTCCTCCAGCTTCTGAGCTGGGCATCAAGGCTGCCAACGGGATGAAAAGGTCATGGCGAACTGGTTACCCATGGTGCTCAAGGACGGAGCCCGCACTGCTCCTGAATCGGCCCTGTGCACGATCTCTTCCGGCCGAGATGCGCACCCGCTTCATCGCCAACTTCCAAGGTACTCGCGACCGCCACCGCCGTGAGCGACATGCGCCAAATCAAGCAGCAGCCGGGGAAACCCGCAAAGTACATCCAGCGCTTCAACAACGCTACCAAGATCCCTGTGGTAACGGAGGAGGCCATCATCTCGCCTTCTCCGACGCCAGCGCGACGTCAAGATGAAGGAGGAGTGGCGATGCATGAAGACCTGTGCACCTCCTCGAGCTGTTCAACTTGGCGACCAAGTGCGCCAGGCTGAGGAGGGCGCCTCCTCCTCGAGCTGCCCGCCGCGATCCCAAGAGAAGAAGTCCAAGGCCAAGGACGTGAAGCGCAAGGGGCTGCCGTACTCGCGCCAAACCGCAGACACCAAGCGAGGCGTAGATCAGCCCGAGTCCTCCAAGGGCAGCCGATCTGCGTGTACCACGACCTCCACACTCACAACACCAATGAATGTCAAGAGCTCCGGGCCGTACGCGAAGGAAGGGTCGGCAGACGCCCCGAGCGCAGCGACCGGGGCTACGGCCGAGGAGGAAGAAATGCAGGACGCTGGGAAGACAGCGGCCCGCGCCAAGGGTGGCGCGACCAACCTCGCGAGGACCGCTGGCAAGACCCACCTCGCGAGGGAGGCTGGAGGGATCAGCCTCGCGAGGATCGCCCGCAGGGGAACGCAGGCCTCCCTCCGCTGCTGCCGCCGCCAAGGAGAATCGAAGACCGTCATCAGGACGAGGGGCTGGGGGCTTCCAGGAAGCGCGTGCGATCGCCTGCATCCTGGGCGGAGCTCAAGCCCCAGCCTCTCAGCGCATCTTCAAGCAGTTCGCCCGCGAAGTGAATGCAGTCCTCCCCAAGCTCGAGTCCACACGCCCTCTCAGGTGGTCGGCGTGCGCCATCACGTTCAGCTCAGCGGATCAGCTCAAGTGCGCAGCCACAGCCGGAGTTCTCCCGATGCTTTGTTCCCCAATCATCAGCAATGTGCTAGTCACCAAGACCCTCATCGACGGCGGAGCAGGGCTCAACGTCCTGTCCGTGGAAACATTCCAGAATCTTCAAGTGCCTTACAGTCAGCTTCAGCCAACCAAGCCTTTCTCCGGAGTCACCGACGGCTCCACGGTCCCGATCGGGCAGGTCCGCCTTCCTGTCACCTTCGGGGCTCGCTACAACTACCACACCGAGCTCATCGACTTCGACGTCGCTCACATTCGCCTGCCGTACAACGCCATCCTCGGGTACCCAGCGTTGGCCAAATTCATGGCCGCAACCCACCATGGCTACAACGTCCTCAAGATGCCAGGAAGCGGCGGGGTCATCACGGTGCCCTGTGAAGAGAGAGACGCAGTGTGCTCCCTGGAGCGCGCCTTTCAGGCCGCGTCGCTGGACGACCCAGACCACAACAGCAGGAGGCCTCCCGAGGCCGCACCCAAGAAGAAGAAGACATCGACCGGCCCGGCTCCTCAAGAGACAGGCCCCTCAGGGCCCACATCGGGCCAGGGGGAGCCTCCTTCCATCGCATAGGAAAGCGCCGGCGCCTCCTCGGCAGGCTCGGGGCTCTCCCCGAGGGCCGCCGACCTCGCCAAGGTCTCGAGGGAGGCGCTGGGCACCACATGGAGGCATGTTTCAAGCACGCTTCCATAGCAAGGGAGTAAGGCCAGGAGGGCAGGACCCTCAAGAGTTCGTCGCCAAGGCCATTCAGAGCTACAGGAGTCAAGGGTCATGAGGGCAGCCGCCACCACCACTGTGGCCCCCATCCAGCGAGGATGGTGGGCTGCGCGCGTCTGCATCGACATACCAGGCTCAACCGAGCCGCATCTCAAGAGCGCCTGCCCTCGCGAGTGGGACGCTTGCAGGGTCTGCCCCACAGCCACGTGACGCATGCCTTATGGCTCGCCAAACGCGGCTGCTGCGTACCATCGTCTCATGAGGACCATCCTGGAGGCTCAAGAGGTCAGGCACGCCGCAGCCCTGGCGGAGATGGAGATGGCCCGCGAGGAGCCGCCGGCGCCTCCGGAGCCTCCCGAGGCCCCTGGGCCTGGGGGCTCGTGAGGATCGGCTCCCGCAGCCCACCGAGTCTGCTACACCAACACCCCTTCATCCCTAACATCACCAGGTGACATCTTTGAGTTTTATTTCCGGCTGGGAGCGCCTTCAGGGCCGCATTATTCCCAGGCCGCGTGGGTCCGTCCCCGCGACATTTATCCCTTTTATTTCATGTCGTTAGCCTATCCTACTGGGGGCGCCCCTCGGGCTGCATCATCCCCAAGCCGCTCGGGCCAGTCCCAGCGGCATGTATCCTTCCTACTTTTTCCTTAGGATTATGCTCTCGCTCCACCATGCTTGTTATTTGGTGCCTTTTCCTGGGTGGCGGAATCTTGCACGTTAAAGGGGGGTGCCCGAGCATCGCGACTCAGGGCTCCTACCGGCTCTGCAGCCCTCACCTCTGGTCTTGTCCATGGCATCGTGACTGGCTTGCCAACACGGCCGAGACCAGCCCGAGAGCCGGGACCCGAGGACGAGAGTTGCGCCATCTAACCCAGCTTATGCTAAGTTAAAGGGGGTGCCCGAGCATCGCGACTCGGGCTCCTACCGCTCTCCGCCCTCACCCTCTGGTCTTGTCCATGGCATCGCGACCGGCTTGCCAACGACGGCCGAGACCAGCCCGAGAGCCGGACCAAGACGAGAGCACCGCATCCGCCAATTTTGCAGGAACACACTCGAAGATAAGGCCCAGAGCCAGGCGCAATCCGCCTTGAGGTAGGGCCTCGTGAGTCCCGCGCTGGCTCATGGGTGCCCCAACACACCTCGCGAGGCCTCTCGTGCCTCTCCAAAGCAACTAATAGCAGGACTAACGATCGCCACGGCGAGCTCTTGTTCCTTTTGTGGTGAACCTGCAGGGTCCCTCCAAGGAGCACGAAACGACCTCGCCATGCAATCTCTAGCCGGCCAAGGCACTGACCTAGCGCCGCACCAGGAAGCATTGTCCTGACCCTCGAGATAAGTCACCCTCCGGACACACTAGCTATCGCAACACCATCCCCACACTCAATGCAACTCCGTGTTAGCAACGTCGCTCTCCTTTCTCACCGGATGATGGCTGCTTGAGCGCCAAGGGGACCCCCGAGCATCGCGACTCGAGGCTCTTACGGACCTCGGTCGCCACCTCCTGCCTTGACCACGGCATCGCGACCAGGCATACCAGCGACGGCCGAAGCCGCCTTGGGACTGGGGCTGGGACCGTCGGCGAGAGCATCAAGCCCTCACGAGGTCCGAAAGGAAGAAATCGAGCTAGAACGGAATGAGCATCCCGCACTTCCTCACAATAAGGATCATATTGACAAACGGCTACAAACATCTTACAAGCCCCATGCTGGGTACATTCTTGGCTCTCGCAGAACAAAAGACGTGAATCCTAAGGACTCCTATCTACAGGGACCACCACGGCAGACGCCATCATCAACAGGGGCCACCCGTCCGAGCCAACCCCATCCAGATCAGGGCGGCGACGACTGACGAGCCCGCCTGCCCGGAGCGCGCGCAGGCTCGGGGCTCAGAGCTTCGCCGCCGCCTCCGCGCGCAAGAGCTTGGCGGAGTCGCTGATCCTCCGCGCCTTCGCCGCCTCGAGGAGCTGTCAAGGGAGCGGGCGGTCGGCCCTGCCTCACCACAGCAGACCCGACCACCTCTCCCGGGCAGCACTCCAGCCGATGCGACCCTCCGTCAAGACCTTGAAGGACACCACCGAAGCACCATCGTACTCCAGGTGGATCGTGAGGGCGCCCCTCGTCCTGCAGACCCGGGCGACCTCGCCCCAGCCTCGAGTCATGAAGACCTCGCCCGGGGCAACTACCGCAACCTCTGCCCCGGTCGCGAGGGTGCCGCAGCCGGCGTGCTGCAGCCAGAGTCCCAGGGGCTCCCCCTGCCGGACGACGGAGGCGAAGAAAGAAGGAAGACGAATCCAAGACTTAGGAGGCGCGGCGACGCGAAGCACGAACTCCCGGCAGGAGCCCTCGGCGTGGACTCCAGGGGGAAGACGCACACCTTCGTGACCCGCCGGCGTCGGCGGCGGCGCCGCTCGTGGCGCCCGGCGTCGCCTCCTTCAGGGCCACCAATTTGCGCGTACAAGGGAAGAGGAAACCCTGGTGGCGGCCGCACGCACCAGGGCATGGGCGCCTCGGCGAAGCGCCCCGCCGTGGAACTGAGAGCAAGCCGCTTTTTAGGCGGAGCAGGTCAGATCTCTTGAGGAGCCTTTCCTTCTCTTCCTTGGAGAACCGGCGGATCGGAGCCATGGCAATGCATTTAGACGAGGAAGAGGAGAAGCGTATGATAGATCGGAAGGGCGCGCGCCGTTCCGTACTTATAACCGGCGAAGGCCAACCGTCGGCCTCCACGATCACCGGTCATCATGCCCAACTCTGCATGCAAGGACTCGTCTAATCCGGGCGGTTACCGAGGCATCATGGGGAGCAGGCGCGACGATCCAATCAACCGCCACGCGCCGCCCAAGGTCAAGGCTGTTAGGGCCGTGGCGCTTCGACTTGCCCTTTCGCCTCTCGCCGCCAAGTTCGGGCGCGCCAGGGGCCGGGGCTACTGTCGGCGTTCGGGAACGGGGTCCCAGACTTGCTCGCTGCGGCTCGCGGCGTGGCTCAAAGGAGGCCCAGGACAGCCCATCTTCATCAACAAGAAGCTCAAGACCTCGCGAGGGGCCAAGATTGCATGAGGGCGGACGACGAGAGCTTCTCGTGCACGGCCTCGTCAGGCTGGCTCATGAGGAGGCGGAGAGCTCAAGGCAGGGTACTGCAAGGTGCCCATGACGCAAGCCATGATTTACCAAGGGCGCCATCGGCGCCAGCCCACGCAGCGCCTCCTTTCCTCTTTGGTGCAAAGGGAGCAAGCGCAGGCGAGAGCATCAAGCAAAGGCATCTGTTTCGGTGCAACAAGACCAAGACCAGCCCCAACGGCTGGAAGGGAGTCATCGTGGAGCCCAAGAAGGCGTCATCACCAGAGCCTTTGGTAGGCGAGGACCGACTTTAGTCAGGATAAGTGTACCCGCTGTTCCCCTTCAAAATGGCCAATTGTTGGCGCCCTTCCCGCTCAATATTTGGGAAGAGGCCCAGGGCCTTTGCCTATAAATAGGAGTAGCCACACTCAGAGTAGGGAGAGGGAAACGATCGGCATCCAGAGAGAGACAGAGACCCGATCCTCAAGCTAGAGCGACGGGACACCACCTAGCAGTTCATCACACCCACCAAGAACAGACCCTCGCGAGGCTGTTCTTCCCTGTACTGTTCCTCATCAGCCCAAGAGGCAATCCACCACACCACAAACTAGAGTAGGGTATTACACCACAACGGTGGCCCGAACTAGTATAAATCTTGTGTCTCTTGTGCTGTTCTTTTTAGTAGTTTAGGTCCCTGCGATTCGGCGAGGTACGAGACGGTGGAGGGTTGGATCTCCACGCGCACCCCAGTGTTCGAACCTCAAGGGTCTGCCGGAACCTGAAATCCGACAGGCAGCAACTCCTCAAAATCTCCATTGATGAGTATACGGTCTAGCTTCACCATTGTGGCCTGATCTTGCTCGTTACTCCATGTGTACGTACGGCCATGTAGATATAGATCCTTCAGCTGCAACTCTTTGATAAAACTCCTAAAAGCTGTGATGCATCGACGGTTGATCCAGGAGTTGTTCTTGTCAGCGGCCCGCATGATGAGGTTGAAGTCCCCAACCAGAGCTAGGGCAGCCCCAACGAGTGTCGAGTTCTGCACCGTCTACCTGAGTTCATGAAGAAACTGCATCTTCTCGTCCCAGCTCTGCGGACCATATACACCGATGATCCCAAACTGCTCTCCCTTGGCGTTGCTCCCCGTCACTGCCATGGCGTGAGTGAGAATGGTGGCACCGGGGAGGGAGTAATGGTTCCCTTTCCAGGCCAGAAGTACACCCCCTCTTGAGCCCTCCGCGGGCAGGTAAGCAAACTCCGAGAAATCATTGCCACAGCATTGGGCCACCATAGCTCTATTGATGAATGATAGCTTTGTCTCTTGCAAACAAACTAGGGATACATTGTTGCGATACACCAACTCCTTAACCACGGCTCTCCTAGCTGGGTTGTTCAAACCCCTGACGTTCCAAACTAACCAGTTGTCTTCCATAAGGGAACAAGATCGACTAACAACTGGCACAGCAGCCTAAGACGAGGCCGGGGCCGGTGGCGCTGGATCCTTGCCCGCCCTAGCCAGCACGGATAGAGCCTCGATCTGGATGGGCGAGAGAGGCTTGTCAAAGGCCTTCTGATACTCGGCAAGGCGTAGCTCCATGGACTCGCCACGCTCCGGGATGGCAAGCCCTCGCTTGGACATGACAAGGCGCCGCGCCTGTGTCATGACGTTCCCCTGAGCCGCATGGAAGAGACTCTTCTTGCAGTTAGGCGGTAGCGGCGACTCGTGGCCGTCGCCGGAGCCCTCGCCGGTCGGCGTGGACGACCGCGCGGTGCTCCTACAGGACGGCCGGTTTGATGGGTGCAGCCACCAGGCGAGGAAGAGCTCGGTGGCCTGCTCGTGGGTGATGGGGAGGGCGTCAATCCCACCGACATCCCATCCAGGGCCCACCTCCGTGGCCCCACCCTGTGTGGGGTCCCCCTCTTCCGCAACACCAGCGTGGGCATGCAGAGGTGCGGCCAGCGGCCCATCCACCGGGTCCAGTGCGCCATGCAGAGCAGCGGCCAGGGGTCCGTCCGTGGTGGGCCTCGAACAGCCCGCCCGACCACCCGACAGCGGTCCCACCGCGCTGGACATGCAGGGGGAACTGCAGCCAGCAGATCCGATGCTGCAGGGGTGCAGGCCGCCGCAGTTATCATTGGCGGGGAAGTGGGGGCCTGCACCTCGCTGTCGGCTGCCTCCTCCTGAGACAGGGACAGATGGCCCATGCCCACCAAGGACAGGGCCCCGCCTGCGTCCTCATGCGCCAGAGGTTGGTCCACCAAGTACTGAAGCACCGGGGGCCCCACAGGTGGGGCGCGCGACGTGACACCCGCATGCAACCTAGCCGGCTCGACGTCCGCAACCACCGCGCGCGGCTCCGCCACCGTCCCCTCCGCCGAGCCGCCGAAGGAAGTGTCGTCGTCGGGACCCTCGTCTGCTTCCGCCGGCACGAAGACGGAAGAAGGAAGCTTGCGGTTGGCCTTGCCGTAGATCTCTTCGAGCTGCAACACGACGGGCACCCGCCTGTAGTGGCCAGAGTAGGGGCGACCATTTCGGCGGCGGCCCGTACGCTCGGCCAGCAAGAGGCCCAAACCCGTTCGGGCCCTGGTGACGTCGTCGGGAGTCCCGTGCTCCCACGGGTGCGGCAACTCCTCGGGCGGCGGCGCATCGTCATCCTTGTCGCCCCCATCGCGCCGGACCGCATACTCAGGGCGGGGCGGGTAGTAGGTGACGGAGTCGACGTGGACGAGCACCGGGTAGTGAAGCTTGCTGGGTAGGTGCTCGGTGCAGGCGCAATTCTCCTCCTCCTCCCCATCCAGCCCAAAGCCTGGCGGGAGAGAGACGTGCGCCAGCGGGTCGGAGCAGCGGGTGCGGGGCCGGATGGTGAGCATCGTCTCCGTCGGCACCTCGTCGGGGTTGCCCACCCAGGCCCGGGCGACGAAGTAGGACATGCAAGCTTGTCGAGGGACTCAATGGCCACCTAGTAGAAGAGGCATTCGGGAAGCAGGTCTTGGGCGGTGTTGAGGCTGAACTCGTGCGGCGGGATGCCTTGGATAAAGAGTCGCACGCTGTACCGGCACTTGGCGGAGGTCGCGAAGGTCAGCCGGTTCCACCGGCGGACCAGCAGGGGCGTCCCGTGGGCGTGCACCATATCGTGGCCACGCACCAAGTCGAACCATCGGCGATGCGCGAAGCGCACGAAGAACGAGCCCGGCTGCATCAGGGAGACCTGAAGGCCGTTGGTGGGCACATCAGGGAACTCCGCACGGATCGCCACCGTGACATCCGCGGGCACCAAAGCCGGCGAGCCCACGGCGGTGAACACGAGGGCGGAGTCACGCAGCCGCGCCTCTTCGTCCAGCGCCTCCTGGGACTCCTCGATGAGGCACACCGTCTTGCGGCAGCGGCAGTTCCCCCTTGTCGGGCCATAGGAGAAGCGTGCTGCCATTTCCATGGAAGGCACAGGGGTAGCTGTAGGAGCTGGCACGGTTGGTGGAGATGGAGGCGGCGGCGGCGGTGCTGGTGGGAAGACCAACCGAGAAAGGACAGGAGCGCGGTCGTGGTTAGGGTGGCCTTGCGAGAAAGTGATGCGGGAGAGGACCGGCAGCCGCGGGGGAGGGGGGCGGCGACGCGGCTCGTCGAGGGTGGAGAGCGGAACGCGAGGAAGGTGGCGAGATGGGCAGTGGTGGGTGGTATGGCCAAGGACGAGGCAGTGGATGCACCGGCTTCACTACGACAGGATGCAATTCTGTGCGAGGAGCTGAGACACCGGAAGCATCTACCGCGAAGGTCGGCCTTATAGGTCGAGCCGGCATGAATGCCACGGCCGACGGTGGTTGAGGTGGGCGGACCAGTAATGGCGTCGGTGCCATCGGCTGGTCGGTGCAGCGTCCCTTTCTTGCCCTTGCGTCGGACCACTTGCCAATCCCGTGAAACAGCCGCCTGCGAGGCCGCAGGCCTGCTCGGCCCGGCGGGTCCACGGCCGCCCTCACCCACCACCACAATGGATTGAATGCGCGGCCGTGGGGGGCAGGCGGCGCAGGCAGGTCAGGCCTGAGGGGTGAGGCAGTGCGGGGCGAGGTGGGCGGTGCAGGCCTTGAATGCCCGGAGCAGACCACCTCGACGAACGATGGAGCCGGGGATTCGAGGGCAGACCCCACGTCCGAGAGGGCGACCCTCTCCGAGGAGGCGGGGCTGCGAGGAGACATGGCAGCCGGGAGCATGTCGGGGCCGGTGGAGA
Organism: Aegilops longissima; assembly: GCA_021605205.1. NCBI lineage: Eukaryota > Viridiplantae > Streptophyta > Magnoliopsida > Poales > Poaceae > Aegilops > Aegilops longissima. Next base: position 237,551,556 of record CM038681.1, read on the forward strand.
CCTCAGGCGGGTGGAGGAGGCACGGCCGCGCCGTCGGCACAGGGGCCGGCGATGCCGAGGTGGGGGGGGGGGGGTGGGAGTGAGCCGCGGGGGAACCTGGTCGACTACGATGAATTTTTATATTTATTCATCTTCCGATCATTCATTCTTTCTATAACTTTTTATTTGCTTCCTCGTTGCGTTCTTGATTTTCAGGTAACATAATTGATATGTTTTAGCATTCAAGGTGTATGTTCACACGAAACTGTTTTTACCTGTCACAATGTTTGTGAATGGAGCAGCAACACATTTTTCACATTTCATGGGCATTTGCCAAGATCTCTTATGATCCTAAAAAGGATCTGATCTTGATATACATGTCCTTGGCACTTTCAGAAGTATGTAGACCATCTCCTGGTACATGTAAAAATACCAATTTCAGAAATATGCAAAGGGACCTTCTCTTGGTCCATGTAAATGGCACTTTCAGATATTGTACATGTGCAAATATACTTATAAAACACCTGAATACGATTTATATGTTCCGTGTGCTGCCAAATTTTCATTAACACCTTCTCCTGCTTAATTAAAGCCATGCACAAAAGATTTGAGTACTGACAAAGTATTTTCATGCATCAAATTACCTTAGTGAAGAGAATACGTGTAAAATGCAGGGATTCTTTTCCTGGAACTTTAGTCACAATGATATCATTTTACTGAGGTTTCTAATTCACCATACTGCTAAGTTGGGATCTCAAGTTTTCTGATAGCTTCCGATTTTACATCTGTTTATATCCTTCTCTCAAAATTTAGCCATTTTTCTCCTGGTGACGGATTGCTATATGTTGTGTCTAAAGCTTTTCTTGTTGCTCTACATTCCAAGCTTCCGATTCCACAGAATGAGAAGGGACAAGAAGGCTGCACTTAAACTCTATGATGTTTTGAACATCTAACCAATGTTGACAAAAAGAGCATATTTGGTATGCCTTTCTTGCACAGGTCCAAGGTTGGATAATTATAAATGAAATTCCCAAGATTACGTGTGTTACACGTGCAAGCTTACTAGTTCACGGAAAAGGCTCGTGTTGCACAATGGTAAAGAGACGTAACACAATTGCTCAAAAGGGCAAGATATGAAACTTGTGCATAACTTATGAGAAACAAAACGTGTCGACTTTCTATTCCAAATATGCTACATGTTAATAAATCTAACGTGTCTTCTGACTTGCATGATGATTCGTGCAACGAATCCGACGGGAGAGAGCGCGTTCGCCAGGATTGGCCTCCCTCGCGAACGTTCGCCAGTTGTTTTTCCGATGGTTATTAGGCGGAACGTTCGCTAGTTAGCTTTTTCGAAGGTTATTGGGCGGAAATCGCTTTCAGTGTCGAACTCGGACCGCATCCCTTCACCTCTTCTTTTCTTTCCCGACAGCTCCAGGTCCCTTCATGGCTGTTGTAATCTGCAAATGAATCATGTGTCCTTCAAATCTGGAAGGCCACCGAGCCGAAAGCCAATCATGAAGGATCTTTCCGTCCCAAACCAATCATGTACTCCTACTAGACATAAACCGACGCGTTAAACGGGGACTGTTTCCTTTCTCCATCTTACAGGTACTAGCCCACAACATTCACTAAGAAACAACATATCACTCTCACAGTGACTTTTGAGGAGACGTCCAAGCTTCAAATTCGCGTGGAGCACGATGATTACGACGCGAATTAACGCATGTTCAGAATAATTCAAAACAGATGAAAAGTCAAGGCTGAGAAACAATAATGCACTCGAGGTTAGCTCCTGCTTGATTAAACAAACTGATATGAAGCAAGGAGGCCGGTGGGGGAAGCTCTAGCCTATACTCATGACAAAACAGAAGCAGGAGCAAGCTGCCACCCCCAGCCCTAGCCCCGCCCTCTTCTCCCTCCACCCTACACTCTTCTTCCTCTTCTCGTCACTAGATTCCAACTTCCAGTTCACCCCCGCCCCGACCAAGAGGCAGCCGGCGACGACGAAGGCGGACGAGGACGAACCTTCGCACTCGCAGGGCGATGACCAGAGGCCGCCGGCCATGGATCATGCCAGGAAGCGCCACCAGGAGAAGGGCTTCCTCTATGACTGGTCAGTAAATTACATGTACACAGGCGCACGCTTGATGCTGTTGTTCTATCTCTTCTTGGTGCCTGCTTGCAGAGTTGCAGTAGCGTCCGTGTCATTGATCTAAGGGTTTTGTATGGCTGCAACTGTGGAAAACATATATGTGGACATAATATGTGGTGCGTCATGTTTTCTTCCTTCATTTGATTGCTGCAGCTTCTTCATGCTGTGCTGCTGCTTCTTCTGCCATGAGGCCTGCGAGCACTGCCGCAAGCGCTTCTGCTGCTGCCGCAACAAGGACGAGTGACCGACCAACCGGTCCGGAATCGGCGCTCATCCGAAGATAAACCTTGTGGATTTGCGATTGTATATTTTCAGTTTGGTTGCCAATTTGCACCATTTTAGTGCACTGGTGTAGTAAAGTCCGTGCGTGTACATCTGGAATTGGTCTTCCCCTGCATCTCAACACTGTACACCGAGAGACCCAGAGTAAGAAAACTGTGGTAATTCTTTTTTTTTCCTGAACCGTAAGAAACTGTGGCATTCAACAGATGAATACAGACGTTCCTTGTTGTTGTTGTTGTTGTTGTTGTTGTTGTTGTTGTTGTTGTTGTTGTTGTTGTTGTTGTACAGTATTAGTCTGTTGTTGTTGCCTATGATTCAAACTAACGCTGCCTATCCTCTCTCTCTCTCCATTTCTGCGTCATCTCAAGAAAAATGCAGTCCCGATGACATTGCCTGGCTAGGAAGTGCCCAACGTGCTTGCAAGTACAGTAAGCAGTGGCTGAGCCAATATGAGCCATGTATCCGGATTTCCAATACAGTGAGCTACTGAATCAAGCTTGCAAGGGGAAAAGAAAGAAAGAGATGTGACACCCGACCGAACTAACAGAAAAATGGTGCGTACGACACTATGTTTGTCGCAGAAAATACTCGAAGCATGATTGGTCTCTGGCCCCCCTTTGTTTTTGCATGAATTTCACAACGAAATTCGTTTCCTATAATCCTGGCACAGCCGTCATCTGAGAGCGACCCTAGCGGTCATATATGATCAATCGCCACAATAATTGGCTGCACGACGATTTTGCCCAAAAAAGCCGATCTAGCATAGTCACCATTCCGCGCTCGAATGCCATATTTGAAGATCACTCTGAATCGAGCCAGCGACCATACTTGGAAGCAGCGAAGAGATCTTTGGAGCACACTCAATCCCGAAAAACAGTTTAGTGCAAGTAACATTTCCACTCCCGCTCTTCTTTCTGCCGCCGTCTCCCCTTCCTCACCATAGCGCCACCTCCGGCTGCCTACCCATAGTTCTCGTCACCGATGCCATGGACTCCGGATGGACCGGTCCCATACTCCCATTACATTCCCTCAGTTTGGAGGCTGATCCCACTACTTCCCCACATGCTCGTCTGTCGCTAATTTTTTTAAATAATATTGTATATTTTTAATTAAATATCAGAAATATTACATCGTAATTTTTTTAATAATACCCAGTCGGCCTACTGCTGGCCGATTGGACCTCAGTCGGCCCACTGCTCGCTGATTGGGTCCAGTCATCCCACTAGTGGCCCCAGTCGGCTACTACTCGCCGATTGAATTCAGTCAGCCCACCGCTGGCAGATTGGTCCAGTCTGTCCCACTAGTGGCCCCAGTCGGCCCACTGCTGTCCGATTAGCCCGCAGTCTGCTGCGATTCGATCGGGTTGGCCCATAGCACGTACATTAAAGAAAAAATAAACTGAAAAATGGCCAATACAAGGTTCGATCTCTAGTCTCCATGGCAATCACCAGCTCAGCTAATCACCCCACCAGCTTCCAATTACTGGTTAGAAAAGGGATTGCGACCAACTAAAGGCGACTGAGCCGGTCTTCTCCATTCTTTCTTTCTTCTTTCTTTTCTTTCTGTATTTTGTTTCTTCTTTTCTTCTATATATTCTTTTGTTTCTTTGTTTTTTTGTTTCTCATTCTACGTTCTTATATACATGATCAACTTTTTTCAAATACTTGTTCAAAATTCTTTTTTCCTCTCCGATTTGTTTTTCATTCTACATTCTTATACACATGTTAAACATTTTTCAAATACTTGTTTAACATTTTTAAATACTTGTTCAACATTTTATATACATGTTCAACATTTTACAAATACTTGTTCAACATTTTATATACATGATCCATATTTTTCAAATACTGTTCAACATTTTTTAAATACTTGTTGATCATTTTGTATACATGATCAACATTTTTAAAATACTTCTTCAACATTTTCAAATACTTATTCAACAGTTTCAAATACTTGTTAGACATTTTTCAAATACTTGTTCAACATTTTTTTTCAAATGTTTGATTAACATTTTTGTATACATGATAAACATTTTTTCAAATACTCCTTCAACATTTTTAAATACCTATTCAACAGCAAAATGGGTGTGCACCTGTCGGCCTAGAGGAAGCAGACTAGGGTGCCAATCAACCAGCAGTGGGCCGACTGGCTGGGCCAATCAGCCAGCAGTGGGCTGACTGGATCCAATCGGCCGGCAGTGGATTGACTGGGGCCAATCGACCACCAGTAGGATCATGGGCGGAGCCAGGATTTGAACATAAGGGGGCGTGGCAAAAAACTTGATAACTACGAAAGTATGTTCATATGATGTGCTTTCACTTTTAGCTTATGGTTGAATATCTACCACCCATGACACAATATTTTTATCGGGAGTTTGTGTATCAAGTGAACGAGAACGGGGCTAGCTCCATCTCATTAGATTTACGTTTTTAGAAGTGGGGATTTACTTAGGGCACTGATAGGCACGGGCGCCGGCGCAAATTTGGGCCGGTCGCACCGCAGCCCTTCGATCACGTGCGTGTAAACCGTCTGATCTGTTTGTTGCCCACCCTTTCTCTCAGCCTTCGCATCCCCCGCTAGGAAAAACATGGCGGCCGCCCCTGTCTCCTCCGGCACCCAGCATCACGTGTTGCCGCCCCTCGTCGGTTTGCCTCGCCTCCGATGCTCGCCGTCGAAGCTCGCCGCTCGCCGCTGTCAATCACAAAAAAGCCCCGTAGCAGATTTTCGTCCCCGTCCCTGCATCCATGATGGCCCCACCATGGAGTCGGCCGCAAATCATTCCTCGCCGGTGCTGCCGACCTCCGCTTGCAGCATTAATGGCGAAGCAATGTCGCTCACAGCCAAAGCCGGTGGTAGCAAAAAATTAAGTCGGTTCCAGCAAAACAAAAGGATGGTGGTAGCAAAAATACGCTGGTTCCAGCACAAGCCCCACATGGTTGTAGCAAAAAAATGTGCTAGTTTCAGCAAGACGGAAAGCCGATTGTAGCAAAAAAAGTGGTTGGTTCCAGCAAAAATCCAAAGATGGTGATAACAAAAGAAGACCCGTTTGTAGCAAACAAAGTGGCTGGTTCCAGCAAATTTCAAAGACGGTGGTAGCAAAAATGAATGCTAGTTCCAGCAAAATTTGATGTAGTAAAAAATCATGGCGGCTAGGCACCACCTTTCTCTCAATTTGCAGCAAAATTGGAATAAGGTTCCAACAAAAATGGAAGTGGTTCCAGCAAAAAGAAATGATGCAACAATAATAATAATGACACGTCTAGCCAGCACCCGTTGGCTGACTAGTCGCTTGGAGCACACACCCAAATAAAGTAAGATCCTGTCCACACCGTCTTAAAAAGGAAAGGATGCCCCTGTCCCATGTGGCCTTCAATAGAGAAGATTTCTGCCTCACACGTGATTCCATCATGCTACGACTCCTTCCTGCAAATCAGATTGAGCACACAAGTTAGCAAATGCATCAAGTGCATTTAATTTCCTTTCAAAAAAATTCAAAAGACTACAGCTTTTAAACTGAGCGTCGAAATTAAGTTCTGTTTTCACCTATAGGATTCTCACAACGACCTCTTCAAAATAAGATCCCATATGGGTATGTTTTGATATACTTTTTTTTCAAGTAACTTTGATGCTATATGGGGCAACTTTGATGCTACAATAAGCAACTTTGCAATAGATCACCTATCACGATTACATATCTAGCCCAAGCATTCTAAGTCTATTTGAAAATAAAAATCAGGTTGAGCACACAAGTTAGGCAATTTCATAATGCTTGCATGCAACTTCGTTTTTTGAAGATAAAATCAACAGTAGGGATAGTTTTCTTTTGGTTTGTTTACTGCTTGGGCAATTTGTACTTGTAGGGTAGGCAAATTTTACGAGTTGAAAACCTATTTATGCAGCCAGCTAATCAGAAAAGGAGAAGGGGAAATCAAAAGCAAGTTTTCCTGTAATTAAAACAATTTGTATATAACTTTGAGGCAACTCCCTTTTTTCTGTAACAGGAAAGCTAATAGCCAGCCACTCGGGAGGCAGAAAATACTAGTTGCAAAGCTATTAGGATTATGTGGAGTTTACTTGGAAGTGGCTAGCAAAGCTTCTTGCTTGCAAGGATGGAAAATACTACTAAAAAGCAATTACTTCTGGGATGTGGGAAAAATGCTTGGGCATGTACACAAAACCTCAAAAATATTGCTTTGACATCTTTTTAGAATTTAGTGAGACTTCTGCAACAAAACAAACAAAAAGGAAACACACCTCAGGTCATGCACCCCATCATGTGCTTATGCGCTCCAATCCGTTCTCGGATCTCCTACACCCAGACCTAGCCCTACGGTTCCTAGAGACCCCCAAGATCTACAAGTAAAGAAGAGCGAAAACTAAATGGATTCTACAGCAAACTCATTAGCTTGCTTGCCCCAAAGAAAAAAGATAAAAGAAAGTGGAAGTAAGGAGCAACTACTAGTAGATAGAAGGCAATTGCCTACAATTTTCAGGCGACAAAAATGTGGCCCTATATTCTGCGGAACGTTCAAGTTGGTGTCCTGCTGGGAAAATGCATTTGTGGTTGTAGGCAAGTTGTGATCTGATCTAAGCAATTTGCATAGTATATCCAGGCAACAATCGTCAACTTACTTAGAAGTGGACGTTGAAGCTTCTTGCTTGGGTGTGTGCACAAAACCTCGAAAATGTTGCTTTGACGCCATTTTAGAATTAATTTAGTGAGGCCCTGCAAAAAATATTGTTAGGCAAGAATATCCACGAAATCATATTTACAAAACTTAGGTGATTTAGGCAAGTACTATTTATATGTAGACAACTTATTTTATTGTAAATAGCAACTTATGTGCAAATTAAATCACTTTGTTGCTAAAAAAATCTCTGGGCAACTCACGCCAACTTCTCTAGCAACTAACTATCATGTGTTGGGCATATTTTTGGCGAAATAAAACCCAACTCTCTTGGGAGCGGATATTTGGGCAACTCATGCCAGCATCTCTAGCAACTAACTATCATACGTTGGGCAAGTTTTGGACACTTTTGGCTCAAATCATCGATGATTCCCGCCCCCGCATCGCATGAGCAGTTGGGCAACTCATGCAATCATCTCTGGCAACTCACTATCATGCGGTGGGCAACTTTTGGATGCTTTCGGCTCAAATCATCAATGATTCCAGCCCCCGTATCCCCAAGTCATAAACCACCGCACGCTCGAAATCATCGATATGCCCAAAAAGCCGGGACCCCGCACACCCCTCTTCAACCTCCCTATCTCGCCTCTATCGCATAGAATCGTAGATTTGAGTAGAAGAGCACATGCTTAGGGGGGCGATTTCGAGATACTTGCCGATGATTTGCGGCCCATTCCTCGACCATTGGTGACAACACTTTCTCGGCTCTAGCTCCTCCCCGCTAGGTGGTCACAGCGCATGGATGGCATTGCCCCCTTGGCTCTTCCTCTTGGTTCGCTTCTTGGTCGCCGGCACTCTTAACACCTCCCTCCTCCCTTCGCTTGCTAGTTGCCGCAAATCCTATGCCAACAAAAATATGAAAAAATATTGTAGGCAACTTTCGGACATTATTAGGCAAGTTAGTGTAGAAATCTTTGACTACAAGAAAGCATATTTTTTGGCTAGAACTCAATGCTCAAAAAGGTAATAGATTGTAAATACACACATACATGATGCATGCTCACGGTTTCACGAGCCTACAAATCCATTGGATGGCTAAGAAAAGAAGATATACAAAGAAGAAGACAAAAGAATCACACAGATTCATGAGTGCATCACCACATGACAAGAAATTTCATTGATTTTGTCTTCCTCTTGTACACGTAGTTTGTCTCAGAATATAATCAAGGCTGGAATTAGTGTAGCAGCAGCAGCAAATCGAGTGCTAGGCCAAACGAAATGAACATAGCTAAGACTAGTGTGCAACGATCAATCCTTGTTAGAAAAATGAAAGCAGCAATAGTGCAATAACTAGAGTAACTAGATGATACTCCGCGCGTTGCTGCGGAAAATGAAGCTGATAAAAGATTATACAAAGACAATAAATAAATGTTTACTGAAAAAGGTCTGTATAAATAGTTTAACTATGAATGCTATGTTAGTGTAGTAAAAAAATCAACTACAATTGATTTGTTCGTTACAACATCCTTAATGTGAGACTACATTATATTGGGCACGAAAACAAAAGGTGACGGTTCACAAAGGTGATTGTATAAAGAAGTCAAAGCTGCTAGTTTGCTTCCGATCAGCTGACCTATACTTTAGAACATGTTTTACTTGCATTTTCCATTGTAAGCTGCAGCTGTAAAAATTCATGTAATAACTCAAAAGACTTATGTACCTAATTTTTTATTTAAAGATATACTGAATGGATCTCTATTGAAACACATAGTACGAAGTAGCATGTTAGCATTACTATAATTTTGTTGGCTATTCATCTTTCCATTGAACAATCAGACAAATGAGCAAAGCAATAGTACATGATAGATAAAAAATCTAATTAAATTCCAATTATCTAGATGTCCAAACTTTACAGTTTAGAGTATTTTAAAATAGAAATATACTCGCTCCGTAAAATTTTATAAGAACTTTTAGATAACTTTTCTAGCAAGTACCAACTATGGCCGGAAATATTTTCTTACCTGTCCTTCATGTAGATTTCGGTCTTGATCCCATGAAAACCAAGAGACTCAGCAATTGAATATTATACTTATAGTTGTAAACTGAAACTGTCGGAAAAACAATGATTAATACGCGCATCCACTTATATGACATCTGTCTACATTGTACTTGTGGTATTTTCCTAGTGTAGATAAAGAAATCATTAAGCAAGAAAAGAGTATATAGCATAGGGACCAACAAATCTGAAGAAAAGGTAAAATGATCTTACCTCAATTCCGTAATTATCTGATCTGATAAAGAAATCACTTGCAGTAATAAGTGGAACTTTGATATTTGTCGCAACTCTATCAGTGCCTCAAATACCATGTACATGATTAATCATATGATGGACACTTTGTTATCTTCTAGAGACCAATAGATTGTCAGTTGGGAATGGTACAGAATAAAGGGAATACGATGTTACTATACTATAGTGCATTGACCACCTTGGCTTGAGAAAAAAAAAAGTGCTACCTCTAGCCAAAGAGATGCAAATAAAGCAATAGGTAGAAATATGTTTCTTCAAATAAGTAAAAAATTATTTACCTACAGCGCTCCTCCTGATCTTCATGAACAAATAGAGCAATATCAAGAATTGTACTCGATCATGAAAAGCTTTGATCTTCACAAATGAAAAGCCAATCATGTGGGGAAATTAGCCTTCAAACTCATAGAATCCTCGAAATACTAATCACTCCATCAATGTTGCCGAGCAGGCTGCAGTGGCGAGCAGATGACCCAATGGAGTGATGGCGAGGTGATGGCCATGGCCAGTTCATGCTGGGCAAGGAGTACCAATATTTGGTATGTGAGCGGGATGGGGAAGGGATTCATCCGATGAAGACATGGCTCATTGGTATATAATAGGAAGGGGAAAAGGAAGAGTAAAATGCATTGATGCTCATTGGACTTATTGTGTACGCTCATTTTGGTCACTGTACTTAAAAATACAGTCAATACGGTCACTGTATACGTGTTGTGATGATTATACGGTCACTGACACAACATATAGCTTTGTATTTTGTTTAGTTGACCGGTCAAATGATGCCTTGTCAGCTTAGTTTCTCTCCACTGATGCATGGGACCCACCTGTCAGTTGTAGAAGGAATATAAAAAAAATAAAAGCAACGCCAGGTTATCTGCGCACGCACTAACACGCGGCCGAGGAGCGCCTGTAGTTGCCGAAGTCGGCTTGCAGACGCCGATAAGTTTGTGCTGATGCTGTCGGGGTTGCAGCGCCATGATGTTGCTCGGCAGTTCGCCGTCGACGGGCCGCCGGAAGGCACCCCCGCAGCACCGAGAACGTGTAGGTGCTATACGAGGGTGCATGGAGGCGCGCGTGGCCTGCGGCGACATTAAGTACTTCGCCTGCGAGATGTGCTACGGCACAGCTTTCCCACGACGGCCTCCTGTATTCTGTCCTGCAGCACGGCTTCTCCGGCGTCGCTCCTGGCTGGTTCATGCACGAAGCCTGGCTCCTGGCCGGCGTTGAGTCTGGTTGGTTCATGCATGAAGTAATAACCATATATAAGTACAAATAAGTAAGCTTGGTTAGGTTCACATGGCCGGTCTGGAGCCATTAATTGTTAAGCACTGTATTATCGTTACATCCAAGATCCAACAGCCGGTCTAGAGTCCATTGCGGGAATTTGAACAACTAGAAATACTGATGATTATCCGCAATTTTTTTTACAGATGATCAGATGCCTGAACAACTAAAAATACTGATGGTCACCCGCAAAAATAAAATAAAATACAGATGATCAGATGCCCAACCGAACACTTCATGGAAGAACACACGTACGGAGTTGCACGCGAGCTGCACTATATTATCGGATATTTCAAAACGGAGGCTGCATTATATTACACCACCAGCATCTACAACGAAAGATATGGTGCATTCTTTTACCAGGGACGAAGACGAGATTATCTCCTACTGAAGTGCGCAAGACATATACACAAACACAAATATGCACGTACAGTCAACAGCCGACCAACCATAGTTGTCACGTGAATGCAACCACGATATAATAGGCAGCCTCAGTTCAACTCGCTAGCGTGCTGACCTCACAGCACTAGGTTAGTCGTTCGATTCTCTCACTTGCGCATTGTTTTTTCCCCCCTCCATTTCTTTCTTCCTTCTATCCATTGACAGGTGAGCCCCGTCTAGGTAGAGAGAGAAAGTGAGCTGACAAGGCGTCATTCAGGCGGTTTGACTGGTCAACTAAACGAAATACGAAGCTATATGATGTGATAGTGACCGTATAATCACCATAACATGTATATAGTGACCGTATTGACTATATTCTTAAATACAGTGACCAAAGTGAGCGTACACGATAAGTCCAGTGACCTTCAATGCATTTTACTCGAAAAGGAAGGTGCAAGGAACAGGAAGAGATAGGCATGATATTGAAATAGGAAGAAAAGACGATGCAGAGTTTAAGTCGGACTTTTAGTATGCCTCTGTCAGTTTTCTTTTTTTAGATCGCCTCCATCTATTCTCTGCGCGGTTCGTTTCTGGTGGGCTTCATGTTGCAAGTTTTGCCAGCGACAAAAACTGAAAGTACACAGGCATGAATCCGACAGGCTACGCTAAAAGGAAAAAATGGAACGGACTATTGTTCGTGTCGTGGGATAGTGGGAATTAAATGGAAGTACATAGTGGATGGTGGCTTGAAGAACAAAGAAAACGACACACTGGTAAAAAACTACGTGAGTGTGGAACAGAAAAAATAACAAAGAGATGAATTGACGTGGGTGGAAATTGCTGAGGTGGCTAGTTGATGATGTGGATGGGCATGTTGAGAGAATTGGTGTGAGTGGGGATCAACTTTTTAAGAATGTAAGATATGATACGTCCAGTTCTGTTGTCGTTGAGGTGGCAAAACTTATGGACAAGTGAACTTTTAGGACTCCCGTTCCAATCTTTATCTAATCTGCGTCAACATCCAGGTGTCGCAGCTTATTGTAGGCTGAATTAGCGGAAATTATGAGCAAATTTAGGCGGCAGATCAACAATCAATAACAACATCGAGAAGAACAAAACCTGAAACAATATAATGGACAGGGAACTAAAGATTTTATGCACTATTTTAATACATACTACCTGAAATTTAGTCACAGGTTAGAAAATTAGCATCTTCTCTCCAAAGGTAAAATGAGAGGACTGAACTCTATTTGGCTTTTTAGCTTCCACATTTTTTACTGGCAGCAGATATTATGAAATGAACCAACTGAAAATATCTGAATCAAGGGCACATTTGTGCAACTAACTTCAGACAACCTTTTACCATGCGTACAGACTGATAAATCCACATGGCACCTACTAATATGTATGCAAATCTGATTCAGAGGGAAAAAAATTCATAGATCAAAAAGGTGCCAACACGTCAAGGTCAGCATCTCTCTAGCAATATGTAAGCAGCAAACTAGAAGTACGCACACACACGTCAGGCAAATGACAGGTAGATTTAGGCAAGTATATGTTGTAAAGTTAGGTGAATGACAGCATCTACTATGTTGATAACCAAGTATAATCGCCTCTATCGCATCAGGCAAATGACAGGTAGATTTAGCCAATACACACGCATCAGGCAAATGACAACATCTCTCTAGCAATATGTTGTAACTACTACAACACCAATTCATATCAATAACCTAGGAAGCACATCATACACATTGGTTATCTATGACATCACCTATGATTTTTATTCCACGCCCAACTATCTGCTCTTAAAAGACCAAGAACAAAACCACAACAATCGAGACTCCTCGATGTATGCAACGATGCAATCCTAGGCTGCATCTAGGATAGTGCATATAAGTGTCCAATCTTGGATAAAAGAAAAGGTACAGTGTGTCAATGGTTTAATCACTGTATCACCTCATTGATTGGTTTTCCACGAAAAATGAAAAGAGTTGTCTCTCTATTGACATAAGCTTGCCTAAGTGTTGGTTGCAACCTGCTTGCTTGCAGTGAAAAAAGCAAATTCGTTCGCCCCTTCCTCTTACTATCCGAACGATAGTGGCAATTCATATCAATACTTAGGCAAGTTTTTGTACAACAAAAAAATTGCAGGCTTTGCGAGAAAGCATCTGGCAACTACTCATACCGCAAACTCTGGCAAACTCGCATCAAATCTTCATGCAACTCGCGCTCACGCCTGCGGCAACCCAACATACGTGCTTTGGCAAATCCAAAACTGGTTCAGAAGTCAGAACGCCTCACCCTGTGGACGAAGCGCTAGAGGGGAATCTATAGTGATGTACTGCGCGTCTGTGCCGCATCCACCTCGCTGCAATTCTCGCCGTTGTCCACAAACCTGCGGGGAACCAACATCAACATCCCCAATACGCACTAGTAGAAAAAGGGTCAAATATGAGAAACATTAGTACCGGTTTGCATATGAGCTGGCACTAATGCGTCCATTAGTGCCGGTTCAAATGACTTGGCGGGAGGTGACCTTTAGTACCGGTTCATTGCGTATCTTTAGTACCGGTTCGTGGCACGAACCAGTGCTAAAGGTGCTGGCCGGGAACCAGCATCTTCAGTACCGGTTCGTGCCACGAACCGGTACTAAAGAGGTTGTGGCAGGCGCTATTTTTAGTCCCACCTCGCTCCCCTAACAAGAATTTGACCACCTTAAATATGTTACTTCTCAAACTATCACAAGCAGTTGGTCTTCATTGAACTCTATGTGTAGGATCTGTGGCTGCAATAGGAGTCTTCGCCGGTTCTTAAATCGGTGGTAGATTCCTGTTGACGATGTAGATTCTATACAAAAAGATCATTGATGATCAATGTATTTTTTATATGTACTAGATTCCTATTGACGATGTAGATTCTATACAAAAAGATCATTGATGATCAATGTATTTTTTATATGTACTTCTCTGTAGCAGTAGCGCGTTTTGGCTGAAAGGCGGTACTAACCAATGTATTTTCTCTGCGTTCAGATGCACAATTTAAATATGTTATTTTTCAAACTATCACAAGCATTTGGTCTTCATTGAACTCTATATAAAGAAGAAGAAGAAGAAGAAGAAGAAGAAGAAGAAGAAGAAGAAGAAGAAGAAGAAGAAGAAGAAGAAGAAGAAGAAGAAGAAGAAGAGGAAGAAGAAGAAGAAGAAGAAGAAGAAGAAGAAGAGGAAGAAGAGGAAGAGGAAGAAGAGGAAGAGGAAGAAGAAGAAGAAGAAGAAGAAGAAGAAGAAGAAGAAGAAGAAGAAGAAGAAGAGGAGGAGGAGGAAGAAGAAGAAGAAGAAGAAGAAGAAGAAGAAGAAGAAGAAGAAGAAGAAGAAGAAGAAGAAGAAGAAGAAGAAGAAGAAGAAGAAGAAGAAGAAGAAGAAGAAAGAAGAAGAAGAAGAAGAAGAAGAAGAAGAAGAAGAAGAAGAAGAAGAAGAAGAAGAAGAAGAAGAAGAAGAAGAAGAAGAAGAAGAAGAAGAAGAAGAAGAAGAAGAAGAAGAAGAAGAAGAAGAAGAAGAAGGAAGAAGAAGAAGAAGAAGAAGAAGAAGAAGAAGAAGAAGAAGAAGAAGAAGAAGAAGAAGAAGAAGAAGAAGAGGAGGAGGAGGAAGAAGGAGAGGAAGAAGAAGGAGAGGAAGATGAAGAAGAAGAAGAGGAAGATGAAGAAAAAAATAAAGCAGAAAAGAAAAAACTATATAAAAAATTACACAAAAATAAATAGAAGAAAATAAATAATGCAGAAAAGAAAAAATTATATAAAGCAAAAATATTCACAAAGAAACTAAATACATCAAAAAACAACTCAAATTAAATAGAAGAAAAAATAAAGCAGAAAAGAAAAAACTATATAAAAATTACTCAAAAATAAATGGAAGAAAATAAATAATGCAGAAAAGAAAAAATTATATAAAGCAAAAATATTCACAAAGAAACTAAATACATCAAAAAAACAACTCAGAAATAAATAGAAGAAAAAATAAAGCAGAAAAGAATAAACTATATAAAAATTACTCAAAAATAAATAGAAGAAAATAAATAATGCAGAAAAGAAAAAATTATATAAAGCAAAAATATTCACAAAAAACTAAATACATCAGAAAACAACTCAGAAATAAATAGAAGAAAAAAATTAAGCAAAAAAGAAAAAACTATATAAAAAATTACTCAAAAATAAATAGAAGAAAATAAATAATGCAGAAAAGAAAAATAAAATATATAAAGCAAAAATATAAAAAATATGTTGGGGCGCTGCCCGGTGGGCCTGCCAGAACTAGGGTCTGCAAATACAGGCCCAGAAGGGCCAGCAGGCTCATAGGACAGCGCGCCGTAGTTAGGCCCACAAGCCTGCTATACAAAGGAGTTCGAAAGGGAAGCCGCGGCTGGGTTTATAAACCAGTGCGGCTGCCCTTCGCTCGGCGAGGTGGGACTAAAAGTAGCGCACGGCGGGTGGCAGCGCACGGTCATTAGTACCGGTTGGTGGTTCCAACCGGTACTAATGGGTTGCCCTTTAGTACCGGTTGGAGCCACCAACCGGTACTAAAGGCCCTTGTTTCCCGCCGCTTGGGCTGGGCAAAATTGGCCTTTAGTACCGGTTGGTGGCTCCAACCGGTCCTAAAGGGCCGTCCTATATATATGGCACTTACAAAAATTCAGTTATCGGAGACCACTTCGTTCCACTTTTCTCTCGCGCGACATCGATCTCCGACGCGCCGACGCTGCTGCCAGCGCCGCGTTGCCGCTTCGCCACACGCCGTCGCTTTCCCGCCGCCCTCGCCCGCCCCGCCGCCCGTCGTCGTCGTCCCGTCGTCGCTGCTGCTTCGCGCCATTGCCTGCTCTCGTCGCCAGACGTCTCGCCGCCCCGTCTCGTCGCCGTCCCTCGCCATTGCCCTCATTCGTCCCCTGGCCGTCGCGCCAGCTCCATATGCACACACACACACATATGCACACACACACATACACACACACACGCATACACACATACACACACACACGCATACACACATACACACACACACATTTTTTTTACTTATTTTCTGTTTTCTATTGTGTTTAGATGAATTTAATATAACTAGTTTATTTTTAGAATGTTAGAAATGTTAATGCATGTTAGATGAATTAATTAATATAACTAGTTTATTTTTAGAATGTTAGAAATGTTAATGCATGTTAGATGAATGTAACACCCCAGATGTAACTTTCCATATTTGTAACTCCAACTCTTGCCATTTTCGGCATTGTGATATGATATTCCCTCCGTGGTTGGGTTTTTCTTCATTTTGCATTTTGTCCATGTCATGCATTTCATATCATGTCATCATGTGCATCTCATTTGCATACGTGTTCGTCTCATGATTCCGAGCGTTTTCCCCGTTGTCCGTTTTGCAATCCGGCACTCCTATGTTCCCCGGCGTCCCCTTTTACGTTTTTCCGTGAGCGGGTAATAAAATTTCTCGGAATGGACCGAGGTTTGTCAAGTGGCCTTGGCATACCACCGGTAGACCACCGGTCAAGTTTCGGGTCATTTGGAGCTCGTTTGGTACTCAACGGTTAACCACACTCTGCAAAAGCCTCTTTTAAGTTGCAGCCCAACACCCTTCAAAATAGTCCAATAACCCATCTAAGTCACTTCCATGCTCTCCGTCGTCGGATCACGATCGTGTGGCGAAAACCGCACCTCATTTGGAGCTTCCTAGCTCCTTCTACCTATAAATATGCATCCCTCCAAATCCGGATCAATTCCCCTAACCCTAGCAAAAATCCTCTCGCGCCGCGGACACGTCCGGACGGAGCGGACGCAGCGCGTCGCCAGCCGCTTCGCCAACCATGGCACGCCACGTGCGTGCCCGCCGCCGCCGCCCGCCGTAGGGCCAGCGAAACCCTCCGGCCAGCGCCCTCCGCGCCGGCGCCCTTGTCCGCCGCCGCCTCGGGCCTCCGCCCTTCTCGCCGGCCGGCACCGTCGCCGCCCGGCCGCGCCAGCGTACTTCGCCGCCGTCCGGCGCCGCCTCCGCCCGCCGTCGCGCGGCCTTCGCCCCGGCCGGCCCCGCCTCCTCCTCCTCCGGCCTCGTCCTCCCCCGACGCTGCTCCGGCGAGCAGCCGCGCCGCCGGCCGCCTCGAGCCGATCGGATCTAGGATCGGGCGGTTGACTTTCCCCCAAATCCCTCTAAGTCTTTTCCTATGAGTATTTTATTGCATTTTCGTTATGCCATAACTCTCTGCATATTGCTCCGTTTTGTGCGTGTAATATGTCGAAATGTTCGTCTCGATGAGTAGATCATTTCATCTCACTGCATCATTTTCATTTGAGCTCATATTGATGCCTGAAATGCTGTTGGAAGAGAGCTATGTGATGTTAGTTTCTGTTTCTTAACAGAATATGCACTTTTGTCATTTTTGCCATGATTGATGTGTGCATCCTATGAACTTGAGTCCTACATGTGTTTTGTAATATGCGATGCCATCTTTCCATGGGTGTATGCCATGTATTTTTGTGATCTCTGTGGTGACTAGCACAAGCATGCAAACTAGGCTTCCTGATGTTGCTGATTTCAGCCCCTGTTTTGCTGATATTTTTATGCCATGTTAACTTGATGCTACCGAGAGATCCATGCATATTTTGAGATACTTCAGTAAGGATGTTTTGAACATATGGTTATTCTCTATCCATCCATGCCCTTGTTTGCAATTATGGAGTGCCATAGCTTGAGTCAATCGAGCTCTACTTTTGCTATAAAATGTTTCCTGGCAGATTGTTTACATGTTATTCAATTTTGCCAAGGTTGTTGTAGTTGATCTGTGTATGCTATGAAGTTGTTCTTGCAATGTATATCTTCTATGCCATGTCTTCTTGATGTATGTATGCTTAGTTTATCATGTAATGCTCTGTAGTGAGTGCTTTGAGCTCTTAAACATGCCTACTTGTTATCTGTTTTTGTCACTAGATGACCCGTTGCGCCAATGGCGCAAAGGCCGAGATCAAACCAAGCATTTTAAGAATATTAGGAAATGTATGAGATTAGTTTATGATAGCTTATTTACATTGCTTTTATGAGGCAAGCTACATAGGCAGAGGTTCATCATATAGAAAGCTTTGGTCATTTAGCTTACTTGAGTAAGCTACGCAGCGATGAATATCAAGTAGAGTCAATGCATGCTGGGCCAACGGCGATATTTACGCATAAGAGTCCATTTGTTCAGGGACTTAAATAAGAGGATTGTATTGACGGTGACTTGACATAGTTCTTCGAGTGTCACAGTCTTGCTTTGCAAACATACACAAAATACATCAGGCTTGACATAGTCGTCCGTTTTAGTACCTTAGAGAGTATGAGCTTCTGTAACTCATGGTGAAATTTTCATCTCTATGTGGTGACAGAATTGACAGCGTGCATCAGTTCAACTGATGGGCACAAGTCTTGCAGCCTCCTTAGCCTCTTGCTAATCCTTGTTCTTCTTTCCTAAACAGCATAAGCAAAAAAAAAACAGTACAAACATGTGGCACAAAGACAAACACCAAAAAAGTTGCAGGAAACTAACTAACCCTCTCAGCGATGCTTCACGGGTGAGTGGCGCAGCCAAGCTTGGCGCGGACTGCGCAAGCGACAGAGTCCTGCTGCAGGTAGTCGTCCATGCCGGGAATGTCCAGAGACGTGCTTGACAGGCCAAACTGAATTTCGACTAAGGTGTTAGTAGAAGTGTAGCATTAAACAATTGACGGGCAGCAGAGTCCGGATGGATGTGAAGTTCATATATGTGAAGTTTGTCCTACTTGGGATTCGATTTTGCTGAAGCTGGTGACCATGTTTTCGTCGCCATCGATGAGCACCACATGTCTTTCTTCATGCAATCTTTGCAATTTAACTTCCATCGTATTTGTAAAGGAAATTACAGTTTTAGATCTAAAGAGCAAGAACAATTGTTATGAAGTTGTCTATTTGGACTGGAAGGCATGAACACATAGTAAGAAAAAATGGCAGTACATATCAATTTCCATGACCGAATATTAATTGACCTCTCAAATATTAGTTGGGCTACATTTCACATTCATTAGAAAAATCATTTTTTTTGAAAAGTTTCAACAACACGCATTCACTAAAATAGTGAATGTAAAGATGTATTCATTAACATGGTTAATTAATTTTGATCCATTTGGATGTATCAATTGCTTCATGCTGCCCAAAAACAATTGATTAGCTAGCTAGGCAGCTTGGGCCTAATCCGACCAATACGGAGTGACAGACACTTGCAGACGACTGCCCAATGCCCATCTCACAATCTCCCTCTTATTTTCCGTCCTTTCTCCTGTTATTGGAGCGAGACATCGGCTAATCCGTGAATTTATACTCTCCTCGGCCTACTTTCGACAACATCTTTAAATTAGTACCAGGCAAATACAACACTATCTGTGGACATTGCACTATCTTTCTTATACCAGCCAAATACAACACTAATTTTATTGAATACAAAAAGACCACACTATTTGCGTTCCTGGGCAACATTACAAATATATGCTTTGCTGAAGCATCTACCAGTTGTATGGCTTCGTAAAATTTTGTACTTCCATGGTTCAACAAAATCAAAGTGTGAACTCTCATGGCTATTACACAAGAAAAAAATGAAGTTGTTGCTGCTTCTCCACAGAAAGGATCATAAATAAGATAAGCGGCATAAACTGCAAGCAGCAAGGCAGAACCTTCCTGCACAGTCATGATTCCGTCGACGGTGACAGCAGCGGTCCCTGGTAACGTACCTGATTTTTGCCACTTCCAAGAGAATGTACCATTGTTGTTGCCGTTGGATGGACGCGTATGAATCTTGGTGCATGGTACATTGCCACGTCGCATGAGGCTGAACACGTCGCAAGGAGAGAGAGAGAGAGAGAGAGAGAGAGAGAGAGAGAGAGAGGACAAGAGGGATCCAGCGCATCTTCACCAAATCATTTCTATAGTGACTGGCCGCATCACCCGCTCCTCTCTCTCGCGCATGCTCGTGCTTGTCGTTGCAGTCGCTCGCCTGCGACCCAACCTGCCAGAGTCCCGCCGGCAGCCGGCGCCCTCCTCCTCGTTCGTGCTCTCGGACGCCAGAGACTGAGCTATCCCAGAGACCGAGGCCAAAACCGCGTGTCGCGTGCGATCTCGACGAGATCCTGGCTCATGCGGAAGGAGGCGGCCGGCCAAGGCCATCGCTGCAGCAACAGAGCCTGCGCTAGCCTGCCCGCTCGGCGGCGGATGCGGAGGTTATGGGATTGGCGGAGCACTCGAGCGCGACCTCTGCCGGATCTGGCGCCTAGGCGCGGTAGTTGACGCAGCGGTGCTTGCGGGGGAGCAGGGGATTTTGGAACTGGAGGTGGACAGGGAGATGAACACGGTCTGCTCCCTTGACCCGGTGTCTTGTTCTTCTCAAGCCACAGCATCGACCAAGAAGATCACGCGGGAGGCCTCTGTCACGCAGACGTCCAGCGCCCGATGGACGGCGACCTTCCGGCTGAACATCTTCCTCATGTAGCTCAAGACTCGTTTTGCTGGTCGTCCCCGACCGCACATGGTGCATCAGTGAGTAGCTTTTTCCTTTGCTCAATCCCTATTCAGTGCAGGCTATGTTTTGGAGAGTTTTAACTATGTGGGCAGTCGTGTCAGCGTCTGCCTGATGCAAGTTGATCTGCTTTCAATTGGAGGTTGGTTTCATGTGTGTTCGTGTTTTCTTTGGTAATATATAAATTTTTAGTTGTTGAAATTTCTTCGAGTCGTAGCTGGCGTCCCTGGCTTACCCAAATGGAAAGAAAATAAGAGCTTCAATGAATGCCAAAGAAAAAATAGATTTAAGTTAAGGTTGAATATAACATGCCTTCAAAAATCAATCTTCACATACTGAAAGTTGACAGAAAATGTGTGCTTAGTTTCTTTGATTGACCTTTAGCACAAATATACTGGTAGAAATTAACAAAAGAACATTTAGTGGAATGAGAGCCCCTGCCTAGCTTAGTAAATCCACTAATGTACTTCACATAGAAGTTTACAGTTCTGAACTTAGTTTTAAATATTTATCAACCCTTCTAATTTGAATGAACTGCAATTAATTTGAGGTAAATTAAAAAAAATTATGTATATAAAAGATTAACATGAACAATATAAACAATTGGTTTGGATCGTAGCTAATGACAAAAGTGATCATCTCAGACTCAGGGTTCAAATGTGGGTATTTCTGCATCAGAACCATGAGCTGCCTGATATAGAAGACTGGACAGTGTACTCCTGTAGGGATCCTCCTCTCTCCTCTTCAGATACTTGATACGGCTCTCCACTTCAGATTTGACATGCTAATAGAGGTGCTGGGCCTTCTCTTTATCTATTAACTCCTTCTCCTTCCCTATGCAAACAAGTAAACCAATCGAAAACACAAGAAGCAAACCTAATCAGACATGGCCTCTCCGAAATACGCCTGCATGCATTCTGACTCATTTTCGATTATTAAAAAGGATAACAGGGCAGCGTATGTTGACTTGCCACGAGAACATGTAGATATCTTTTCAGATTACTATTTGCTAGTGCAGCTGGTTACCTTTTTCTTTCAATAGGCTCCCCAAAGATGAAGTAAAATCTTCCTGACATTTTTGGCGTAAGCACTACATGATGCATATCTTTATTCTTTATCTCTCCCATAAAATCAGTCATGTGAAACAACAAGGTAAATAAAATATCATTGATTCTCACGGACAAAGTATTTGGGAGATTACAAAACTATTATTATTTTGCTTCTAAAATGCAATCAAAAGATACCTTAGCTTTAGGCCCCCTTCATTTAGCTTGTTGTCATGGATATCATAAAATTGGAGCACCATAAGATCATTGTATTCTAACAACATTTGAGGTGAAAAACATTGTTTCTAGACATTAGATAATCAAGGGGATAACATAGTAAGATACATATCTTTTGAGGTTGCACTTGCATCACATATATCGTCTTCTCCAACCAATCCAAATGGTATTATTGTTGCTCCAAACCATGATACCATCTGCAGAAATTCAGACTACTCAGACCAAAATAGCTTGTATTCCTCTCCCTGTAAACAACTACGTCACCTTAACAATTGATGTTTTTACTCTCTACAAAGATATATTATGCTCTCTATACCAAATTCTTACCTTCCTATAAAGAGCATCGTGCACGTCTCCTGGATACAACAAAACGAATTGCTTCTCTGAAAGGAGAAAAGAAGAAGCATAGGCCAATATGTGCACCATGACAAATTCAGAATCTATCCATCATTCAAAATTCAGATTCCAGAATCTATCCATCATTCTGAAATTCAGATTTCAGAAGGGGGTGGATGGATGGCGGCGAACCAGCGGAGCTTTGACCATCGACTGACGCGTCACATGCGATGTTCTAGACATTTTAGTGCCAACGGGCAGCACAACTATGAGCATGAACACCTATATATTCTTAAATTAAGCAATGCATTGATTGCCTCCTAATATGCTTGAACGTGTGAGGGAAAAAATTACCTTCTTGCAGTGGCAACTCTCCTCAACCTGTCCTAAAAGTCAACAACATAATAGAAAGAGGTAAGTTTGCAACCAACATTCCTATATAGGTCTTTTTATCATTTAGCCAAATGTAATATAAGCTAAATGCAAATTAGGGACACTATTATAGGAAAAATATAGGTCAATATGCCAACTGCTAGACACGGACCAAACACAACACTATTTATCAATCGGCACACCCTGCTATTAATGCAGGGTTAGAATTCCAGCAGAGATTCAAAAATATTAAACAATAACAAATATTATCTTGGGCAAACATCTAGTGCTCTGAAGAACTACTAATCCAAAATCTGCCATCTCAAATACACAATCTGATTTCAAAAGTAGGGTGACAACCCATGTATATCTATTAATATGTCATTGAAGGGAACTAAAGTTTACATATAACCATGCCTTGTATCTCAAAAGGCACCTCTAAAGAACACAACTTTTTAATCTACAAACATATGCTTGAACATGTGAAAAGGCAAAAAATTACCTTCTTGCAGTGGCAACTCACCATCTTTACACTAAGAAAGGCCGAAAATACCTACTCGGACTTAATGTGCTGAATTTGACTTACGTACATTTAGCTGCCTCATCACTTAAATGTTGAAGTCCATGCTTTCATTCAGCTCAGACCTGCAGGCTGCACATGGCAGCCAATTAGAAGAGAACAAAGAAGCTCATGTGCGCATACACCTCTCCAGTGCTGTATTCTTCTATTCGCCTTGAGATAAGCAACACTTACACATACAATTTGTTTGCCTCTCAGAACAGAGGCCTAAGGAAGATAAAGAACAACCTAGCCGAAGCATAACTGCAAGCCAAAGAGGAAAATTAGGTCTGCAGTGCTTGGCGCACTGCGTTGCATGCCCTGGAGGGCCATGACGAACAAGGGCTAACCACCACATCTCCCCTGCAGCTCCACCCCAGTGCGATGGGAGCGTTGCCCCCGCTGCTTCTTGCTCCGGTCGCCGGCCACGTTGCTCCTTCCCCCCATCACCCACCACCCCTGCTCCTCCACCTGAACTATGAAGACCCAGCTGCGATGCTACTCCTCAACTTTGCTGCCCCACCCCTCTTCCCCTGTAGATGTGACCCTTCTCTTCGAGGATAAGCCAGCACGCGGGAGGATCCGGCAGGATCTGGTCGAGGAAAAGGAGGAGAGGCAGCCTTGGGCAGAGGAGAAGGAGGAGAATGGGCGTGGTCGCGGCGGCAAGAGAGGAGAGACGAGGCATAGGGTCTGGGATCGAGGATGAGAGGGGATTGGCAGCTAGGTTTTTACCCGATTCCACCGCGCACAGAGCATACGGGACCCTGAGGTTTCTTCTCAATGTAACTGCAAAACGGGCCCGCGAGGAAAGGAGCCCCACACGTCATCTGCTGTAGCATGAAAGATCAATGTCCACAGAAACTAACAACAAGATTTTTGACAGCACTGTAAAATCAAGCCAGCGAGGCAGATCGTGCGGCCAGATCGCATGCGTGCCGCGAATGCCCCTGGAATGGTGGGTACTCTAGCAGCGTTTATATGTTCGATCCTCTAGCATCTCCCGTTGTGCCCCAATTTTTTTGGCATCTCCTCCCTGTTAGATTTTTCCGTAGTGTAGCAGCTAAAAAGTTAACTATATTTCTCGTGCACACTGCCAACTTACCCTACGGCCATACCACTGGATTAGAGCTAAGAACAGGAGCATCTCATGAAATTCTCTTTGAAGCAACACTTCCATTTTATGCATAATTACTATCGGTTTATAACCCTACTGCCCAATTAAGGCCCTCTTTGGATTGAAGTAAATTCATAAGAATTTTTTAGGACTGTGTCCATTACGTATCCTGGTTATGACAGGACTAAAGCAATAGAAAAAATAAATTCAAAAGGAAATATATAGCATACCTTTAGCAAGCATTACTCAAGTACACAAGCTGTTGACATCTCTGTATGCCACGCCATTTCACGCCCTCGAAACCCCAAAGCCCGCACCATGACCTCATCATGATGCCAGCGGGTGTAGCGGTCGACAAGATCACAAATGAATGCATCAAATCACCCAATGAATCATTTTTCGCACCAA
Source organism: Aegilops longissima (assembly GCA_021605205.1). NCBI lineage: Eukaryota > Viridiplantae > Streptophyta > Magnoliopsida > Poales > Poaceae > Aegilops > Aegilops longissima. The sequence goes on from CM038681.1 coordinate 237,576,203, forward strand.
TAGAAAAAGAAGCACAAAGTAAATAACACCACCTTGGGGAACAAATTTAACAGAATTCCATTGCCATGTTTGTAACAGCAATTAACATGTGCATGACTAATACCTCCTATGTTCCATAAACCAAAGAAGAAATAAAGTAGATGTACATAAAATATACAGAAAAATCAGATTGATAGTGTGCGAATCAAACACTAACCATCTTTCTTCGTCTCCATCCCTCCCTCCCACCAATCCTCCCTCCCTAGTCACTTTCAGAATGCAACTCTTCATGAAGCAAAACCAGGCATGTCAAGTCTCCATTGACACTCGCTACTTTGGAAGAATTAGACTGCCTAGAAGATGATTTTTCAGTTGCAGAAGCTGATGAGAACCGAAGGTTTCATCTTGGCTGCTCTGTATGTGTTGCATACGTACGAGTAAGAAAAGCAATGAGATAGACAATGATCGCATGCTCAGTGTGTTCATAAGTCGGCAATGCTCATAGTTGCATTGCATTTGACTTTTTGTATTGGAAGGCCACAAGAGAAAAGATGAGACAACAGAAAAAAGACACATAATGTTCTGAATGCATGTAGGTTGCTGAACCTGTTTGTCAGGATTAGTACAGTACACATTACGTTCATGCTAGCAACACCTACTATTAGGCGCTTAAATCATACATCACGTTTATATTCTGTAAATTAAAATAATAACCTTGCTACAACAGGAAACAAACAAACATATAGGTAGCTGAATTACCTCACAAAGCTATTAGCAAAGTAGTACAAAAATCTTGAGCTCCTTCGAGTTCTTGCTTCGTTTTCCCTACGGTAATCAATCCCAGCCACCAAATCTTCGCTGATGATTGCAAAAAATATGAACATGTTATTACATTAAGACAATCGAAGGGACAAATATCTGATCAACCAAACAAATTTGGATGGACAGTTGCCCATTTAAATCCAACAACGGCATGTAAGATGCGTCGATTTTTTCCTCTCATGCCAAACAAAAACACCGAGCAGACAACATCAACATATAATCAAGGAATCCACAACGCCAGGAGTTAAAGCATGAATCTACTGGGGTCACGAGAGGGGTGGCACGAGAGAAGGCTGCAAGAAAGACAAGGACTATGGTGGGCAAACCTTCATCCGGCGGGCACTCCCCACCGGTGGTAGATGCGTGGTCGGCGAGGAGGCGTCGTGGCAGTGGTGAAGAGGCAGCAGCAACGCGTCGAACCTCCTCCATGCGCCGGCAAGCTCCTGCTTGTCGCTGCCGTCAACGCTCCCAGCCGGCGGTGGGGAATAGCGATGTCCCACCCAATGGCCCCCGGACCCCGGCCGACGGAGAATGGGAGGGCCGGAGAGGTTCAGCCGCCGCCGCGCACAAAGAAGTGGGCGGAGCTGGCGCCGCCAAGGAAGGGTAGGGGGATCGGGGGAAGGATATGAGTGGCGGCTAGGTTTTACCCACCCCGGGTACACAGCCCACGTTCCTATCGCCAGATGTAGTCGCTGTAAAACTCTCTCCTATGCACAAACGTAGAAGCAACACCAAATTACCTGGCCACACGTCTAGCAAGGTCCACCCACCATTGACTCATCTAACTGCAGCTAACGTGCAAAACAACGAACGGTTGACCAGGTGCCAGCGTAAGAATTATCGTACGGTGAAAAAATCGAGCGGTCCACGAGCGCTAGCGCGAGCAATGCCTCTAGAACGGCGGGTACTCTAGCGACCTTTATATGTTAGATGCCCTGTTGCTGAATCTGTTAACGAAACTTGCTATATTGACATGGGTGTTACTATATTTTCTGATCCTTTTTGGCTTATGGTCAGTAAGGGACTTTTGTTCTATGCTTTGAGTAGATTCATGCCATGCCTTGTTTTGCTATTATAAGTTCCTGTAGCATGTTGTTTTCTTGCTCTGAACATTGCTTCCTGATGCTGATTTTGCCATGTTCAGTAATTTCACTAAGTCTGTGAAGCTGATATATTTTGCACTTTTGCCATGCTTGTTTGGACCTGTTATGATGTGATTTAGCCGTAGCTCAGTGTTCATCTTTTGCCAAGCATCTTGAGTAGATCACTGCCATATGCTTTTCTGGTACGTTTGGGTGCAGTAGCTTAATTTCTTGTTGCTTGCTAAATGGTATCATGCTGTTAATGGCAGATTTGTGCCATTTTTGTTTCGCTTGTCATTTGCAAACCGTGCATCCGATTCCGGTGATCTTTATATCGATTTCAATCAAAATCATCTCATCTTTCCAGCAGCATACTTGGTTTGCCAAGTTGATGTCTGGTTCATCATTTTTCTTCCGGAGCGCGCATACGCATTGCATATCACATCTCGCATATCATGCCATATATTGCATCATGTTGCTTGTGCATTGCACCGTGATTTATTGTGGTTCCTTTGTTTGTGTTCTTGCTTTGGGTAGAGCCGGGAGATGAGTGGGTGGAAGGCCTTGTGCAAAATGAAAAAATGGGGTCCTATCTCACCAGAAAAATGAACTACGGGCAAATATAACTCATCTAGTCGCGTGTTCGGTTAAACTGTTATACTGCGATCTTTAACCGATGAGGCTAGAACCATTCTATGACGATCCCTTATCAAAAGTTAACTAGAAAATCCCTTCTACTTCGATACAATCCCTAAACACATGAACTGAGTAGGATAGTATTTTTTACATGATACTCCCTCTGTTCCTAAATATAAGTCTTTCTAGAGATTTCACTACGGACTACATACGGAGCAAAATGAGTGAATCTACACTCTATAGTATGTCTATATATATATATATCTGTATATGTAGTCCGCATTGAAATCTCTAAAAAGAATTATATTTAGGAACAGAGGGAGTAAAAGGTAAAATGATGGGAGATGCCTCTCCTCTCCCCCTCCTCCACTCTCCCGTGCTCCTCCTCCCCATCCACCCCGTCGTCCTGCTCCCTCCGGCATCTCCGGGCCATCCCCGCCTCCTCCCCCCCCCCCCGTGCATTCTCTTCGGCACCGACTTCTCCGTTCGACGCTCCCCTCCCCTCCCATCGCTCCTCTCCTCGCCCCCTATTCTTGGATCTGGCTCCAGCAACAAGTTCTGGGCCTTGTCGTCAGACGAGGATGAAGCAGACTCCGATTCCGACCTTCCCCCTCTCGCCATGGCCTCCCCTCCTGCTGTGGCGCCACCGCTGAGGTAGGGGCCAGCGGCGCGTGTCCGGAAATTTGCCTCGGGTGGGTGCGGGCGGCCGGTCTCCTCTGCTGCGACGGCTGGATCTGGTTGGATCTAGGTCGGGCGTGCTCGTCGGTGATGCCATTCTGGAACGGCCTCCTTGTCGGACCGTGGTGTGCTTGGGGTGGCTCCTGTGCCTGCTGGTGGTTTGGCGCGTTCGTCTTGCTCCCCTGCGTCCTCGTGCGCCAGCTAGGCTTGGTGCGGATACCGTTGGCGGCGGTGGTGGCCTCTCTTCCCTCGCGGCCAGCCCTAGCTCGTGATCTCGATCAGGAGGCTTGTGGGCCCCTTGCTCGACCTACTCTGGCCCCCCCTGGGCTGATCGTGCCAATTGGGCTACCCCTCTTTCGTCTTCTAGCGACATTCCCCACTCTCTCTTCCGGGCTCGGGCCTCTCTTGGCCCAGCCACCACCTCTCCCACTTGCTAGCCCGCCTGCGTGACCCTTAAAATTTTGGAAGTTTCTAAAAGTTTATCTTTGATGAAGAGAAAAAATTAATTAAGGCATGGATTCTCTGATTTAAAGGCATGATGAAATCTTAGGATTGATGATTTTGATGAGTTCAGATTTAACCTGCACTGGATCTCTAGAAATTTAGTAGTTTTATCATAGGAATATCAGCTACTATGTTATGATTAATTAAATCTTTGTTTTTATTTAACTTATTTAAAATAATTTGATTAGATTTAGTTAAGTAGATTTTAATTTTGATTGTGTGATGTTAAGAATAAAGCCTATGAGATTTCTTGAGATATATTTGTGAGTAATTTTGAAATTCTTTTAATTTTATTTCAGATTGTTGCATAAATTTTATTATTTTTTTATAAATAATACTTTACTAGTTATCGTTTGTTGATATTTATAAAGTTGATCAATCTAATTAATTTTTGATCGATTATTATATTTGTATATTTATCAACTTACTTAAATTATAAAAGTAAAGTTGATAGATTGACAAGCTTATCCTAGATATTCATAATAACTTATATGATTTGAAGATCTTTCATTTATATTATCATAATTTGAGATTATTGGTTTATTGATTTATATTGTTTTTGATTTTAATTAGAAGCTGTGCGTTTGTTTTTTGATGATCTTTTGATGCTTTCTAACTTATTGAGTCTACCATGACCAGGGAATAATGTAGGAATTTAAGCTATATAGTTAGAATAGAACTTGACCCTTTAAAAAGTAGATCATCTGTCTTTATGTGCATCCATGAACTCTATCTGAGATCTGATGATTGGAGCATTTATGTTAGTCCACAAGCGTTCAATAATTCTGGCATAGAATATTGATGGTAGAATCCATTGAAATATGCTAATTTGAGGAATAGAACTATGTGTTGCTACCATGATCTTTGGATCTGATTATTTATTATGAAGCTCGATAGATCTTGAATTTTGTGCTTGTAATTTCTCATTAACTTTCGTAGATTTTACTACGTGATGTAATAGTGAATATTTATTATGATTTGTCTGCAATTAGTAGGTACTTGATATGTTTGATATTTTGATCTGAGTATCCTATTTGCCGAATTTGTATCAGTGTAATTACTATTCCCATTGTTGATATACTGTTTGTAGAATTTGTTAGATCTTAATTGCTTTACTAAGTTGATATTGGAATACAATATTATACAGAATTGTCATTAATTGACCTTGAATTGGACTTTTTGTTGGTTTTATCTATGCAGATCTATCTATTCTGTTAGGTTTGCATTAGATATATTGAGCTTGATAAGTATTTCATTAATAAGCTGAACATAGCACTTGAGGCTATGTGATGAAAGTCACATATATGACGTATGATTGTTCAAGATGTATACAATTATGTTTTGACATAGATGCTAAGTATTGGATCCTGTTAACTTATTGTATTTGTTAGCGTTGATAATATTATTATCCCTACTGAGCTAGATGAGTTACTCTTGAACTATGTTCGTAACTTGGACTTGATATATATATTGCATTGGTATTTTAGTTTGGAATGAAATCTTGATGATTTCTTTATACCTTAGTTTCCAAATCTCCTGCTTTAGCATCAAGTTTTAGAATCTGTTCATTTGTGAATTATCTCAGGTATGAATTTTTGCTTAATAATATATGTTAAACTTAAGTTTTCACATAGTCATTTTTAATGTGATATGTTTATTTTATCTTTGATGATTCAAATGATGACTATTTCTTAAATACTTATCATTTGATCAATAAATCTAATATGATTATAGATATATTGAAGATGTTATCCATGTATTTGATTCTCTGATATAGTCGCATAGTCTTTGCTAGTTGTCATTGATTCCTAGTCTGGTAATTTTGCATGATTTGTCAGATTTCATAACGTTCATGAACTTGAATTTGAGCATGATATCCATTACCTATTGATTCATAATCGTATATGCCCTATAGTTATCAGCTCAAAATGCATATCAGTCCTGATATCTGAGCATTTAGAATTGCTTCAACGTTGATGTTAATGATTTGAATTTTATACTTGTTAATGCGTTGAGATCACAACTTAGTTTAGTATTTCCTTTAAATAGTCATTGAACAATATCTTATAGACTTTGTGATTAGTTATATCATACTGAACTTTGTCTTAAATTTGTCCATATCTTATTTAAATCCATGAAATTCATATCCATTGACATTTATATGCAATAGCAATATATGTTATTATGAGTGATTGCTATTGACTAAGATCGAGATTTTAAATTCATTATGCTCTAATGCATTATTAATACTTGTATTTAGGAATTATATCTACCAGATTCATAAGAGATTATCATTGATAGTAAGAATGATGACAATGATTTTATTTAGTTATAATGATGTTCTAATGCATAGCATGAATATCGATTATTAAGATATGTGGAGTTCATTGGACTTTATAATGCAATAGCCTAGAAAGGCGTCAGGACAACCTAGTGGACCAATTGTCTAGATGCGTACTACTTAATGCCTATTAATGCTATGCAGATGATATCATTGGATCATTTCATTGATGATTGTATTGATCATGATCTTTTACTCCCATGATTAGTCGGAGTCTGAATATTATGTCGATAGTTAAACTTTACTTAGCCTCGGGTATATCAGCATCTAATTAGAGCTTCTACATATATTGATGCATCGCATACTGTTTATCTACCTACTAGTGGCATTATTAGTCTTGGATCATGCTTGCTGTTATATTTGATCATATTATTTAGTCATTTAGACTTTCTATGACTTAGATACTTATGCTTTAATCATAATTAGTAGATTAGAATAAGCTTTGATAATTTAGTATTTGAATTTGCTGATGAGAGTGCATGATAAGCTGTGTAAGCGATAATTTATGGTAGTATTTCAGATAGGACATGGGACTTAATAGAAATTTGAATAGTAGAAGAAGTGAATATTTATTGCTATTTACGATGCATCCAAGTGATCAACTCCTAATTAAATTGTCACATGATCATGTAATACATAATATGCATTGCCTGAATGCCAGGCTCAGTCATTGGTAGCTACCGAATCAGGCTATGTCTCCAATTACTATCTATGCATTTGCATATTAGCCTACTATCCACTGTCCAAATAGCGTAATATCCTCTATGTCCCAATGCATTGATTCATATAGCCTCATATGCATCAATCATGATATTCTAGCACATCACTTTTGATGATATGCCATGAGTATTTGTTAGAAGTCATATTCGTAACATGATCTACTTCATATTGACTGATGATTCATTAGCAATGATCTTTCAACTCTGATTCAATCGTCTTGTATATTATCTTGACATGGGATGAAGATTACATGAGATTATGCAGTGTCATTGTCGATTACTGACAACTTGAAGACATGACTTATGTGGTAAGATGTTATCAATGGGAACTACTACTTTGGCTTCTGAATTCATACATTCTTAGAAGCCTTCAGTAGTTAGCATTATTCCATACTTGGATCATTTGAATGGGTGATCTGATGATGCTATGCTTATAATGCATGATGATCTCTATATGGATTGCTTAACACTTGTTTGCATATTATCTTCAATATATCTAATCATTGTATATGATACCCATGAATGTTAATCTATTTGGTTGGATAGCATAGATATGCTTCATGACATATGAGGTTAGAGTATCTCTTGATTTCATTCTACATTTATTACACGTGAATGCTACAGTAAGCATCCTTATTGTGGATGCCATTGAGTAAGGCCTCTATATATATCACCACTATTATCTTCGTCACATTAATATTCACTATATACTGTTCTAATAACAAATTCCGATATTTTGAGATCAAGCTACATATCTGAGAAAGCTTACTGCAGTAGTACTTCTAGTGGAGTTACTTCTTAGGATTTGCAGCTTGTCATACGATAGGTTCTCCATATATTGATACTATTAAGTACTCGCAACTGTCAAATGTCTCTTACTGACAGATTATCTACTCTAGTGGCAATGATTCAGAGCATGATGTATTAGCTACCTATTATTGATTATCATTATGTTATCTTTTTGATATCATTTTAATATGGTATTCCTCTGAATCCTATCATGATCCATAATTACCTCTAGCAAGTGCTAATTGTCATTATCAGGTAACGACTGTTAAGATTAGGTCAACTTGAACAAACATGCGTAAGGCATCAGAAGCCATCAGCAGCTTATACACTCCAGTCCCAAACACTTGATCACTGCATACTCTCGTTCAGATAAGGAACTCTAGATAGCATTCATCATGTACTCTTGGATTATTTCACAATGCTATAGTCGAGTTGCTTGATCACATTCGGAATAGCAATAGTTAACTTACCACTATAGCAATATTCATCTAAATCTGAATAAGAATTAGCATGTAGAGACGTAATTTGGATATCATTCAAATCAATATGAACTAGCTGCAAGATAGCATTACTTCCATGACTATTCGCTCTATGTAGATGTAAGTCACTAAATGCAATGCTAGATAGCTGCTATAGATATCAGGAATGGCGGATAATGACACTTCTGTATCTTGCGTTGCCAGAGATTCCAGAAAGTGCCTGTATGAATATGCACTGGACAAGAGCTAGGAATGCGATATTCCCTCTCATGACACGCAGTAAGCTTGCTGATTTTCTAACGATCATTCAATATGTGGAGCTTATCGACTATATGAAGTGGTCCTGTGAGATCCATATGGATCCTGCAATTCTATGCTTGAGCCATGCTCGTAATTAGTCTCAGATTAAATCCATAACTTGTGAATTTAAGCTATGCATATTCATCTAATAGTTCTATTCTGCAATTATATTCAAGCTTTTACCAAGTTATGAGACCATGTCTAGTCTAGTCGAACAGTTAAAGTACGTAATTACGAGCCTTAGATGTGAAGATTATGCGTTGGCATGGACTCAGACAGGCTACACAACCATTAGGATTCAACCTCAAGTTAATGCCTACTGATCCGACTTTCAAGTTTCCACAATGATCTACTAATAGGTCAGGATTCACTTGTACAATAGTCTATGAACTTTGACAGTCATGTCATATCATAGTGAACTGCAAGATTATCAGCAAATTTATTAAGAAAATAGTTAAGTTGCTACCATACAATTGTATACATGAATGGAATCACTCAGAGCTGCAGGTAACTACTCACCCTAATGTACTCGCAGCTTCCCAACCGGCATGCGGTAAAATTAGGGCATTCAGTAGCACTCTCCTAAGTGAAGAATCACTAGCAAGGGCTCATTCATTAGGAGACAATAATGCGATCTTGTGACAAGTTATCTATACAGATAAGTAATAATTAACTTTCCAATCCAGTAGACCGATTTAGTTGGTAATGAATGCCTCAGAGATCTTGAGCAGTCTCATGATTATCATTGGATACTTTTCAATATCTAATTGCAATTTGGTTGACCTGATAAGCCATTATTTGAAGCTCTTCTGCAATTATCGATCAGCTGTTATGATTTATCCTCAGCATAACTCATCTAGGTAATTCTAGCATAGCTATACACTCAGATTCCATGCAAAACTAGAGGCCTAGAAAGTCAACTGGATTGAATTATTCAAAATCATAAGGTAGAGTGTAGATATAAGCCAATACATACTTGCAATAATATTCCTTTAAATCAATAAGAAAACTAATACTGATAATGAATAAACATAGATTGTCATAATCATTTAGCTATTCATTTATATCATCAACTTAGGCATAGTTCCTTTAGTCATATCTCTTGTAATGCTCAAGTTGGGTCAACTGTTAAATCACATACTCTATCACAACTTAGTCATTACTCCATAAGATATATGATGATCTTATCATCTTATTTTCATTAAGATATCAATTTACTCTGAGCAAATAACTTTAATAGCTATGAAGAAGTAGCCAGATTATCACATAATGTCATAAGTCATAATCAACTATATGACTCATTTAGTTCATTCATATCATAAATAGTAATAATGCTTAAGCTCCAAGATACAATATAACTAGTTGGTCCAATAATGATTCTAGTTTCACATCTCAATTACTAAGTATAATTGTCTGATAGCTCTATGTGAGAATGTAAGAGTGTTCAGATTATGACATGCCTTGTCAGATAATTTACAAACATATTTACAAAGGCAGTAACTTTGATATTTATCTGGATCATAACTTACATCTAGTACTAATTTGATCAAAATATAATTTCAACATAATGTAGTCATCATGATTGTCAGGTGCTCTCATCTAGTTGTGCATCCATAGATTCTTATCACTTATCTCTATGCAACTTTTTAATGTGATCATTAATAACTCTAGCAAATTTGAGAAAGGAACATAGATGACTATGACAATTAAGATCATAATCTTGTCAATCTCTGATCGTATTCACTAAGCATGATATATGTTATACATCTATTGCAAAATTTATGAAGGATATGTTATTACTAGCACACTAACTCGTCTGATTTTAATCGTACTTTATAGATCTATTTAATCGTAAATATTATTGTTCTTCGATTATATTGATTCAACTAATATTTAGGTTCTATCTTAGTAATACAGTTTATGAGTCAATTAAGAATCATTGTATACCAGTTGTTATTCACTGGTTCATCTTACTTTGTTATAGAATTCGATCAATAGTTGTTGTGAATATCTTCATTTGACTGAAATATCATACTTGTTTATCTTGGCATTGATTATGATGTAAGGACTGTCAATTCCAACTTGCTAATCTTAGTAGTCATCTATAGAATCAACTGAGTTTGATCTTTTCAGCTATAACCTATTTACATTGATCTATGAGGTAATATGTATCATGAGAGTAATGCAACATGCTGTTCAGGCCAATTAAGCTAGTCCCTCACTGGAATTGCTTATGTTCAATTAGCATATTGCAAGCATCGCAGTTTGGACATACCACTCTGACTACTGTTCGTAGTCAATTAATCCTGTGCAAATTCTGCATAGATCATGCGGTATTACTCCAACATATTCGAATACTTGCCATTACTGAGTCGAGTCAGACATGTACATTTAGCACTTCATATTGCCTTCCGAATTCTGATTTACGACCACTTTAAGATTTATTAGAGTCCGTCAATGCTTCCTCAAGCACTACATTAGCAAGATTCACCTCAAATTTACCATCTTAAATTGTGACATAGCCAGTTTATTCTTTAGATCACTTACTATTCCAATTTATTGGCATTAACTCAAGGTGTCCATCATTCATTTCGTCAGCAATTTACTCAAGTTATGCAACACTAAATCTTTCTTAGGAAATCCATCTTATCTATAAATTACATCTGATTTATTAGATTTGCGTTTAGGCATATGATTAATATTCTTCAAATAATTTGCAAGTTTCAGCATTTCATTGAAAATCTTTCAAATTACTTTACCCTGGAGAATTCAATTTAATCATAGCTGATGATAAGTTTGACATTCTATATTAATATACTTTGAATTTTGAACTTGAATTAACGTGCATAAGATATTATCAATTAATACTTTAATTTAGATGAATTTATTGCCAGATAATATGATTTAAACTTTACATTATATGGAAAGTTACTTGAATTAATGATCTATATTTGTAGGAATCATTAGTATAGGATACATATTTAGAATGAATTTTCATGGCATGTATACATGGTTCATTCATTGCATCATCAATTTCCTAGTCCGAACAGCCTCAAGCTGGGAATTTTTCGGTTTTCCGATTTTTCGATCGAATTTTACTCTGATTGAACGATTTTATATTCGCTCATGAAAGGGCCGTAAAGCTTCCCAAATGACCATATACGCACCTTCAATTAAAATCGATGGAATTTGAATCATTTGTGAATTTCGCCTTCGAATCCCTTGCTATTGCCACGCCTTTCAGCCAGGCACTTGCTTGACCCGACGAACCTTCGAATTTGGAATCTCGCTTGCGATCGCTTGCATACAGCCAGTCTTTCTTGTTCATATCCTGAACCACCGGCTAAACCTTAGAGCAAGCACAGGCGATTTCACGTCCTTGTTGATACCGTTACGATCCTTAGCACAGTGCGGTTGAGATCGACTCGATCCTCAAGTCGTTCTCGCTTTGAGTACGTTGTCGTCCTGTTTACATTCGCAAACCTGCTTGTTAAGTTCGCTCGTTACCGATTCCGCCGTGCGTCTATTCCGCCTGCTCTTTCCACCGTTTGCGCGTCGACTTAACGATCGACGTCGATTCGACCGACGCTTCATATCCCTCACCGTTTTAAGTCGTTAAAGTCTTAGATTTATTGAAAGGTATGCTATTATATTCATCTGTACGACCGTTTCTTTGTGCTTTTCTGTGTATTGTTATGAGATTCGTTCATTATTTCTTGGTTTAAGGTTATCTGTGATTTGACGTTATTGAGTTATTTGACATGATTCTATTGTTACTCTCGTCAGATCTCGATTAATTCGGAGTGCATATTTAGTACAGTCATTAGTTTGTCGTAAGCCATATAGCTTGTAGTTAGTCTGGATGTTATTTAGGTTGAAGTGTTCTCACTGTATTGGTTGATTTTCAAACTTGGTTTGAGTAGACTATATAGTATTAAGTCTCTATGTATATTCTGACATGAGTTCTGCGTAGACAATAGATCGTCTGACTCAGAGGCAGTTCGATCTGAAGTTTAACGTAGTTAAATTGGTATCACTTGTATCATAGTCTAACGGTCGGAATATGAAATGGTCTGCTTCAGTGTGGATACTGTCGGAACATTCTATACCTAGTTTTGATATGCTGAGATTATCTGTATGACATGCATTGCTGGCATGTGAGTACTTGGTAATATGTGACGATTGTGGTTCATAAGTTTGTCACGTAGTGTATGTAAACTTGTGTTGGTAACGGCAATGGTCATGGTTTAGTATTAGACCTAGTTAATTTCTAACCAAGCTTAGGCTCGAGTAGCTTGTGAAATCTCGATAAACCTCTGCAATTCTTGGATCTGCTCCAGGCAACAAGTTCAGGCCTTGTCGTCAGACGAGGATGAAGCAGACTCCGATTCCGACCTTCCCCCTCTCGCCATGGCCTCCCCTCCTGCTGTGGCGCCACCGCTGAGGTAGGGGCCAGCGGCGCGTGTCCGGAAATTTGCCTCGGGTGGGTGCGGGCGGCCGGTCTCCTCTGCTGCGACGGCTGGATCTGGTTGGATCTAGGTCGGGCGTGCTCGTCGGTGATGCCATTCTGGAACGGCCTCCTTGTCGGACCGTGGTGTGCTTGGGGTGGCTCCTGTGCCTGCTGGTGGTTTGGCGCGTTCGTCTTGCTCCCCTGCGTCCTCGTCGCCAGCGGCTAGGCTTGGTGCGGTACCGTTGGCGGCGGTGGTGGCCTCTCTTCCCTCGCGGCCAGCCCTAGCTCGTGATCTCGATCAGGAGGCTTGTGGGCCCCTTGCTCGACCTACTCTGGCCCCCCCTGGGCTGATCGTGCCAATTGGGCTACCCCTCTTTCGTCTTCTAGCGACATTCCCCCACTCTCTCTTCTGGGCTCTGGGCCTCTCTTGGCCCAGCCACCACCTCTCCCACTTGCTAGCCCGCCCTGCGTGACCCCTGCTGGCATGGCGTGCTCCGGCTTTATATGGGTCCGCAAGGGTTCCGCCCCCATTTCTAGGGTTTCCTGCTTCTCTCTCAGACCTTCGTCGCTTCCGCCTCCGCATCCCGCTTTACCGCAGATCCCCTCCTCCTCCACCGCTTTCTCTATCCTTCGCGGCCGTCGTTGCCATGGATCGCTCGTGTGGCTCCTCGAGTGAGGCCATGTCGGGCCAGAAGCGACGGCGGGAGGACTCGGGCGACGGGGTGATGACCCACAAGTACAGGGGATCTATCGTAGTCCTTTCGATAAGTAAGAGTGTCGAACCCAACGAGGAGCAGAAGGAAATGATAAGCGGTTTTCAGCAAGGTATTCTCTGCAAGCACTGAAATAAATAGGTAATAGATAGTTTTGTGATAAGATAATTTGTAACGAGCAACAAGTAACAAAAGTAAATGAAGTGCAGCAAGGTGGCCCAATCCTTTTTGTAGCAAAGGACAAGCCTGGACAAACTCTTATATAGAGAAAAGCGCTCCCGAGGACACATGGGAATTATCGTCAAGCTAGTTTTCATCACGTTGATACGTCTCCAACGTATCTATAATTTTTGATTGCTCCATGCTATATTATCTACTGTTTTGCACATTATTGGGCTTTATTATCCACTTTTATATTATTTTTGGGACTAACCTATTAACCGGAGGCCCAGCCCAGAATTGCTGTTTTTTTGCCTATTTCAAAGTTTCGCAGAAAAGGAATATCAAATGGAATGAAACCTTCGGGAACGTGATTTTTAGGAAGATTATGATCCGGGAGACTTGGACCCTACGTCAAGAAACAAAAGAGGAAGCCACGAGGTAGGGGGGCACGCCCTCCACCCTCGTGGGCCCCCTGTTGCTCCACTGACGTACTCCTTCCTCCTATATATACCTACGTACCCCCAAACGATTAGATACGGAGCCAAAAACCTAATTCCACCGCCGCAACCTTCTGTACCAACGAGATCCCATCTTGGGGCCTGTTCTTGAGCTCCGCCGGAGGGGGCATCCATCACGGAGGGCTTCTACATCAACACCATAGCCTCTCCGATGAAGTGTGAGTAGTTTACTTCAGACCTTCGGGTCCATAGTTAGTAACTAGATGGCTTCTTCTCTCTTTTTGGATCTCAATACAATGTTCTCCCCCTCTCTCGTGGAGATCTATTCGATGTAATCTTCTTTTTGCGGTGTGTTTGTTGAGACCGATGAATTGTGGGTTTATGATCAAGATTATCTATGAACAATATTTGAATCTTTTCTGAATTCTTTTATGTATGATTGGTTATCTTTGCAAGTCTCTTCGAATTATCAGTTTGGTTTGGCCTACTAGCTAGATTGATCTTTCTTGCAATGGGAGAAGTGCTTAGCTTTGGGTTCAATCTTGCGGTGTCCTTTCCCAGTGACAGTAGGGGCAGCAAGGCACGCATTGTATTGTTGCTATCGAGGATAACTAGATGGGGGTTTTTATCATATTTCATGAATTTATCCCTCTACATCATGTCAACTTGCTTAAGGCGTTACTCTGTTTTCATGAACTTAATACTCTAGATGCATGCTGGATAGCGGTCGATGAGTGGAGTAATAGTAGTAGATGCAGGCAGGAGTTGGTCTACTTGTCTCGGACGTGATGCCTATATACATGATCATACCTAGATATTCTCATAACTAAGCTCAATTCTGTCAATTGCTCAACAGTAATTCGTTCACCCACCGTAAAATACTTATGCTCTTGAGAGAAGCCACTAGTGAAACCTATGGCCCCCGGGTCAATCTTCATCATATTAATCTTCCTACACTTAGTTATTTCCTTTGCTTTTTTACTTTGCTTTTATTTTACTTTGTATCTTTATCACAAAAATACCAAAAATATTATCCTATCATATCTATCAGATCTCACTCTCGTAAGTGACCGTGAAGGGATTGACAACCCCTTATTCCGTTGGTTGCGAGGATTTATTTGTATTGTGCAGGTACGAGGGACTCGCGCGTAACCTCCTACTGGATTGATACCTTGGTTCTCAAAAACTGAGGGAAATACTTACGCTACTGTGCTGCATCATCCTTTCCTCTTCAAGGGAGAACCAACGCAATGCTCAAGAGGTAGCAAGAAGGATTTCTGGCGCCGTTGCCGGGGAGTCTACGCAAAAGTCAACATACCAAGTACCCATCACAAATCCCATATCTCCCGCATTACATTATTTGCCATTTGCCTCTCGTTTTCCTCTCCCCCACTTCACCCTTGTTGTTTTATTTGCCCTCTCTTTTTCGTTCGCCTCTTTTTCGCTTGCTTTTTGTTTGCTCGTGTGTTGGATTGCTTGTTTGTCACGATGGCTCAAGATAATACCAAATTGTGTGACTTTACCAATACCAACAATAATGATTTCCTTAGCACTCCGATTGCTCCTCTTACCAATACCGAATCTTGTGAAATCAATGTTGCTTTGTTGAATCTTGTCATGAAAGATCAATTCGCCGGCCTTCCTAGTGAAGATGCCGCTACTCATCTAAATAGTTTCGTTGATTTGTGTGATATGCAAAAGAATAAAGATGTTGATAATGATATTGTTAAATTGAAGCTATTTCCTTTTTCGCTTAGAGATCGTGCTAAAGCTTGGTTTTCTTCTTTGCCTAAAAATAGTATTGATTCTTGGAACAAGTGCAAAGATGCTTTTATCTCTAAGTATTTTCCTCCCGCTAAAATCATCTCTCTTAGAAACGATATTATGAATTTTAAGCAACTTGATCATGAACATGTTGCACAAGCTTGGGAGAGGATGAAATTAATGATACGTAATTTCCCTACTCATGGTTTGAATTTGTGGATGATTATACAAAAAATTTATGCCGGATTGAATTTTGCTTCTAGAAATCTTTTAGATTCGGCCGCGTGAGGCACTTTTATTGAAATCACTTTAGGAGAAGCTACTAAACTCCTAGATAATATTATGGTTAATTATTCTCAATGGCACACTGAAAGATCTACTAATTAAAAAGTGCATGCGATAGAAGAAATTAATGTTTTGAGTGGAAAGATGGATGAACTTATGAAATTATTTGCTACTAAGAGTGTTTCTTCTGATCCTAATGATATGCCTTTGTCTACTTTGATTGAGAATAATAACGAATCTATGGATGTGAATTTTGTTGGTAGGAATAATTTTGGTAACAACGCGTATAGAGGAAACTTTAATCCTAGGCCTTATCCCAGTAATTCCTCTAATAAATATGGAAATTCCTACAACAAATCTTATGGAAATTCTAATAAGATGCCCTCTGAATTTGAGACTAGTGTTAAAGAGTTTATGAATTCGCAAAAGAATTTCAATGCTTTGCTTGAAGAGAAATTGCTTAAAGTTGATGAATTGGCTAGGAACGTTGATGGAATTTCTCTTGATGTTGATTCTTTAAAGCTTCGATGTATTCCTCCTAAGCATGATATCAATGAGTCTCCTAAGGCCATGAGAATTTCCATTGATGATTGAAAAGAAAGAACAGCTAGGATGCGTGCTAAGAAAGATTGCTTTATAAAAGCGTGTTCTTCCAATTTCTATGAAAATAAAGATGAAGATCTAGAAGTTATTGATGTGTCCCCTATTAAATCTTTGTTTTGCAATATGAATCTTGATAATTATGGGACTGAATATGATCCACCTTTACCTAGAAGGCGTTCAAAAAATTCAGAGTTTTTAGATCTTGATGCTAAAATTGATAAAAGTGGGTTTGAAGAAATCAAAACCCTAGATGTTTGCTAAACCCACTATTTTGGATTTCAAGGGATTTAATTATGAAAATTGCTCTTTGATTGATTATATTTCCTTGTTGCAATCCGTGCTAAATTCTCCTCATGCTTATAGTCAAAATAAAGCGTTTACTAAGCATATCGTTGATGCCTTGATGCAATCTTATGAAGAAAAGCTTGAGTTGGAAGTTTCTATCCCTAGAAAACTTTATGATGAGTGGGAACCAACTATTAAAATTAATATTAAGGATCATGAGTTCCATGTTTTATGTGATTTGGGTGCTAGTGTTTCCACTATTCCCAAAACTTTGTACGATTTGATAGATTTCCGTGATTTTGATGATTGCTCTCTAAACTTGCACCTTGCGGATTCCACTACTAAGAAACCTATGGGAAGAACTAATGATGTTCTTATTGTTGCAAATAGGAACTATGTGCCCGTATATTTTATTGTTCTTGATATAGATTGCAATCCTTCATGTCCTATTATTCTTGGTAGACCTTTCCTTAGAACGATTGGTGCAATTATTGATATGAAGGAAGGGAATATTAGATTCCAATTTACATTAAAGAAAGGCATGGAACACTTCCCTAGGAAGAAAATAAAAGTACCATATGAATCTATCATGAGAGCCACTTATGGATTGCCTACCAAAGATGGCAATACCTAGATCTATCCTTGCTTTTTGCCTAGCTAGGGGCGTTAAACGATAGCGCTTGTTGGGAGGCAACCCAATTTTATTTTTAGTTTTTTTTGCTTTTGCTTGTTTAGGAATAAATATTTGATCTAGCCTCTGGCTAGGTGTGTTTTTATGTTTTAATTAGTGTTTGTGCCAAGTTAAACCTATAGGATCTTTTTGGATGATAGTTATTTGATCTTGCTGTAATTTCCAAAAACTTTCTGTTCACGAAATTTTTTTTAAAATCACCAGAACGTGATAAAATAGTGATTCCAATTGCTTCTGATCAATAAACAAATTGCCTAGGTCTTCCTATTTTGTCTGATGTTTTGGAGTTCCAGAAGTTTGCGTTAGTTACAGATTACTACAGACTGTTCTGTTTTTGACAGATTCTGTTTTTCGTGTGTTGTTTGCTTATTTTGATGAATCTATGGCTATTAAAATAGTTTATAAACCATAGAGAAGTTGGAATACAGTAGGTTTAACACCAATATAAATAAAGAATGAGTTCATTACAGTACCTTGAAGTGGTCTTTTGTTTTCTTTCGCTAACGGAGCTCACGAGATTTCTGTTGAGTTTTGTGTTGTGAAGTTTTCAAGTTTTGGGTGAAAGATTTTGATGGATTATGGAACAAGGAGTGGCAAGAGCCTAAGCTTGGGGATGCCCATGGCACCCCCAAGATAATCTAAGGACATAATAAAGCCAAAGCTTGGGGATGCCCCAGAAGGCATCCCCTCTTTCGTCTACTTCCATCGGTAACTTTACTTGGAGCTATATTTTTATTCACCACATGATATGTGTTTTGCTTGGAGCGTCTTGTATGATTTGAGTATTTTATTTTTAGTTTACCACAATCATCCTTGTTGTACACACCTTTTGAGTGAGCCATACATGATTTGGAATTTGTTAGAATACTCTATGTGCTTCGCTTATATCTTTTGAGTTATATAGTTTTGCTCCAGTGCTTCACTTATATGTTTTAGAGCATGGTGGTGGATTTGTTTTATAGAAAATATTGATCTCTCATGCTTCACTTATATTATTTTGAGAGTCTTAAATAGCATGATAATTTTCTTAAATAATCTTAATATGCTTGGTATTCAAGAATAGTAAAAACTTTCTTATGAGTGTGTTGAATACTATGAGAAGTTTGATGCTTGATAATTTTTTTGAGATATAAAGATGGTGATATTAGAGTCATGCTAGTTGAGTAGTTGTGAATTTGAGAAATACTTGTGTTAAAGTTTGTGATTCCCGTAGCATGCACGTATGGTGAACCGTTATGTGATGAAGTCGGAGCATGATTTATTTATTGATTGTCTTCCTTATGAGTGGCGGTCGGGGACGAGCGATGGTCTTTTCCTACCAATCTATCCCCCTAGGAGCATGCGCGTAATACTTTGCTTTGATAACTTGTAGATTTTTGCAATAAGTATATGAATTCTTTATGACTAATGTTGAGTCCATGGATTATACGCACTTTCTTCCTTCCACCATTGCTAGCCTCTCTAATACACTTTTACTTTTCAGCGGTATCATACACCCGCCATATACCTTCCTCAAAATAGCCACCATACCTACCTATCATGGCATTTCCATAGCCATTCCGAGATATATTGCCATGCAACTTTCCACCGTTCCGTTTATTATGACACGCTCCATCATTGTCATATTGCTTAGCATGATCATGTAGTTGACATCGTATTTGTGGTAAAGCCACTATTCATAATTCTTTCATACATGTCACTCTTGATTCATTGCATATCCCAGTACACCGCCGGAGGCATTCATATAGAGTCATATTTTGTTCTAAGTATCGAGTTGTAAGAAAATAAAAGTGTGATGATCTTCATTTTTAGAGCATTGTCCCAAGTGAGGAAAGTATGATGGAGACTATGATTCCCCCACAAGTCGGGATGAGACTCCAGACGAAAATTTTAAAAAAAAGAGAAAAAAAGAGGCCTTAAAAAAAGAGAAAAGGCCCAAATGAAAAAATGAGAGAAAAAGAGAGAAGGGACAATGTTACTATCCTTTTACCACACTTGTGCTTCAAAGTAGTACCATGATCTTCATGATAGAGAGTCTCTCATTTTGTCACTTTCATATACTAGTGGGAATTTTTCATTATAGAACTTGGCTTGTATATTCCAATGATGGGCTTCCTCAAAATGCCATAGGTCTTCGTGAGCAAGCGAGTTGGGTGCACACCCACTTAGTTTCTTTTGTTGAGCTTTCATATGCTTATAGCTCTAGTGCATCCGTTCCATGGCAATCCCTACTCACTCACATTGATATCTATTGATGGGCATCTCCATAGCACGTTGATATGCCTAGTTGATGTGAGACTATCTTCTCCCTTTTGTCTTCTCCACAACCACCATTCTATTCTACATATAGTGCTATATCCATGGCTCACGCTCATGTATTGCGTGAAGATTGAAAAAGTTTGAGAATGTCAAAAGTATGAAACAGTTGCTTGGCTTGTCATCGGGGTTGTGCATGATTTAAATACTTTGTGTGGTGAAGATAGAGCATAGCCAGACTATATGATTTTGTAGGGATAACTTTCTTTGGGCATGTTATTTTGAGAAGACATGATTGCTTTGTTAGTATGCTTGAAGTATTATTATTTTTATGTCAATATTAAACTTTTGTCTTGAATCTTTCGGATCTGAATATTCATACCACAATTAAGAAGAATTACATTAAAATTATGCCAAGTAGCACTCTGCATCAAAAATTATCTTTTTAATCATTTACCTACTCGAGGACGAGCATGAATTAAGCTTGGGGATGCTTGAAACGTCTCCAACGTATCTATAATTTTTGATTTCTCCATGATATATTATCTACTATTTTGGACATTATTGGGCTTTATTATCCACTTCTATATTATTTTTGGGACTAACCTATTAACCGAAGGCCCAGCCCAGAATTGCTGTTTTTTTGCCTATTTCAGAGTTTCGCAGAAAAGAAGATCAAACAGAGTCCAAACGGAATGAAACCTTCGGGAACGTGATTTTAAGGAAGATTATGATCCGGGAGACTTGGACCCTACGTCAAGAAACAAAAGAGGAAGCCACGAGGTAGGGGGGCGCGCCCACCCCCATAGGGCACGCCCTCCACCCTCGTGGGCCCCTTGTTGCTCCACTGACGTACTCCTTCCCCCTATATATACCTACGTACCCCCAAACGATCAGATACGGAGCCAAAAATCTAATTCGACCGCCGCAACCTTCTGTACCCACGAGATCCCATCTTGGGGCCTGTTTTGGAGCTCCGCCGGAGGGGGCATCCATCACGGAGGGCTTCTACATCAACACCATAGCCTCTCCGGTGAAGTGTGAATAGTTTACTTCAGACCTTCGGGTCCATAGTTAGTAACTAGATGGCTTCTTCTCTCCTTTTGGATCTCAATACAATGTTCTCCCCCTCTCTCGTGGAGATCTATTCGATGTAATCTTCTTTTTGTGGTGTGTTTGTTGAGATCGATGAATTGTGGGTTTATGATCAAGATTATCTATGAACAATATTTGAATCTTTTCTGAATTCTTTTATGTATGATTGGTTATCTTTGCAAGTCTCTTCGAATTATCAGTTTGGTTTGGCCTACTAGATTGATCTTTCTTGCAATGGGAGAAGTGCTTAGCTTTGGGTTAAATCTTGCGGTGTCCTTTCCCAGTGACAGTAGGGGCAGCAAGGCACGTATTGTATTGTTGCCATCGAGGATAACAAGATGGGGTTTTTATCATATTGCATGAATTTATCCCTCTACATCATGTCATCTTGCTTAAGGCGTTACTCTGTTTTCATGAACTTAATACTCTAGATGCATGCTGGATAGCGGTCGATGAGTGGAGTAATAGTAGTAAATGCAGGCAGGAGTTGGTCTACTTGTCTCGGATGTGATGCCTATATACATGATCATACCTAGTTATTCTCATTGCTATGCTCAATTCTGTCAATTGCTCAACAGTAATTCGTTCACCCACCGTAAAATACTTATGCTCTTGAGAGAAGCCACTAGTGAAAGTTATGGCCCCCAGGTCTATCTTCATCATATTAATCTTCCTACACTTAGTTATTTTATTTTCTTTTTACTTTGCTTTTATTTTACTTTGTATCTTTATCACAAAAATGCCAAAAATATTATCCTATCATATCTATCAGATCTCACTCTCGTAAGTGACCGTGAAGGGATTGACAACCCCTTATCGCGTTGGTTGCGAGGATTTATTTGTATTGCACAGGTACGAGGGACTCGCGCGTAGCCTCCTACTAGATTGATACCTTGGTTCCCAAAAACTGAGGGAAATACTTACGCTACTCTGCTGCATCACCCTTTCCTCTTCAAGGGAAAACCAACGCAATGCTCAAGAGGTAGCACACGTTCATATGATTCGCGTTCGGTACTTTGATAATTTGATATGTGGGTGGACCGGTGCTTGGGTGCTGCCCTTACTTGGACAAGCATCCCACTTATGATTAACCCCTATTGCAAGCATCCGCAACTACAACAAAAGTATTAAGGTAAACCTAACCATAGCATGAAACATATGGATCCAAATCAGCTCCTTACGAAGCAACGCATAAACTAGGGTTTAAGCTTCTGTCACTCTAGCAACCCATCATCTACTTATTACTTCCCAATGCCTTCCTCTAGGCCCAAATAATGGTGAAGTGTCATGTAGTAGACGTTCACATAACACCACTAGAGGAGAGACAACATACATCTCATCAAAATATCGAACGAATACCAAATTCACATGACTACTAATAGCAAGACTTCTCCCATGTCCTCAGGAACAAACGTAACTACTCACAAAGCATATTCATGTTCATAATCAGAGGAGTATTAATATGCATATAGGATCTGAACATATGATCTTCCACCAAATATACCAACTAGCATCAACTGCAAGGAGTAATCAACACTACTGGCAACCTACAAGTACCAATCCCAGACTTAGAGACAAGAATTGGATACAAGAGATGAACTAGGGTTTGAGAGGAGATGGTGCTGTGAAGATGTCGATGGAGGTTGACCCTCTCCCGATGAGAGGAGCGTTGGTGATGACGATGGCGATGATTTCCCCCCTCCCGGAGGGAAGTGTCCCTGGCAGAAGAGCTCTGCCGGAGCCCTAGATTGGTTCCGCCAAGGTTCCGCCTCGTGGCGGCGGAGTCTCGTCCCGAAAGCTTGCTTGTGATTTTTCTTCGGACGAAAGACTTCATATAGCAGAAGATGGCCACCGGAGGGCCAACAGGGGGCCCACGAGGCAAGGGGCCACCCAGGGGGGTAGGGCGCGCACCCCACCCTCGTGGCCAGGGTGTGAGCCCCCTCTGGTATTTCTTCTGCTCAGTATTTTTTATTATTTCCAAAAATAACTTACGTGGAGTTTCAGGACTTTTGGATTTGTGTAGAATAGGTCTGTAATATTTACTCCTTTTCCAGCCCAGAATTCCAGCTGCTGGCATTCTCCCTCCTTATGTAAACCTTGTAAAATAAGAGAAAATAGGCATAAGTATTGTGACATAATGTGTAATAACAGCCCATAATGCAATAAATATCGATATAAAGGCATGATGCAAAATGGCCGTATCAACTCCCCCAAGCTTAGACCTCGCTTGTCCTCAAGCGGAAGCCGATAACGATAAATATGTCCACATGTTTAGAGGTAGAGGTGTCGATAAAATAAAATACGGACATGAGGGCATCATGATCATTCTAGTAACAGCAACATATATGGATATTGTCATATGATTTCTTAAGCTCAAGTAATAATCTATTCACAATGCAAAGTATGAACCAGAAACTTTATTGAGAACCAACAAACTATAATCTCAGCCATTGAAGCAATTGCAATTTATCATAACATCAGAAAGAGTCTATGTCAGAGCTTTTCAGCAAGTCCACATACTCAACTATCATTTAGTCTTTCACAATTGCGAACACTCACGCAATACTTGTGGTTACGGAATTTTAATCAGACGGGGCTTATAGTTTCGCCTCCCAACCTTTTACCTCAAGGGTAATGTCAACAATAATAACTCATACTAACTTACATCCAATTAGATATATATGTCTGGATCTTTCCAACACACTATGCTTGCCAAAGGATAAAATATAAAAAGGAAAGGTGAAGATCACCATGACTCTTGCATAAGGTAGAAGATAATAGTAAAAGATAGGCCCTTCGCAGAGGGAAGAAGAGGTTGCCATGCGCTTTCAGAGTTGGATGCACAAAATCTTAATGCGAAAGAACGTCACTTTATATTGCCACTTGTGATATGGACCTTTATTATGCAGTCCGTCACTTTTATTTCTTCCACATCACAACATCGTATAAATACTATTTCCTCCACACTAATCAATCATACATATTTAGAGAGCAATTTTTATTGCTTGCACCGATGACAACTTACTTGAAGGATCTTACTCAATCCATAGGTAGGTATGGTGGACTCTTATGGCAAAACTAGGTTTAAGGGTATTTAGAAGCACAAGTAGTATCTCTACTTGGTGCAAAGAATTTGGCTAGCATGAGGGGGGAAAGGCAGGCTCAACATGTTGGATGATCCATGACAATATACTTTATTTCAGATATAAGAAAACATAACCCATTATGTTGTCTTCCTTGTCCAACATCGACTCTTTAGCATGTCATATTTTAATGAGTGCTCACAATCATAAAAGATGTCCAAGATAGTATATTTATATGTGAAACATCTCTTTCTTTATTACTTCCTATTAATTGGAACGATGACCAAAGCTATGTTTGTCAACTCTCAACAACTTTTAATCATCATACTCTTTCTATGTGAAGTCATTACTCTCCATAAGATCAATATGATCTCTTTGTTTCTTTTTATTCTTTTCTCTTTTCTTTTATTCACTCAAGATCATAGCAAGATAATCAAGCCCTTGACTCAACACTAATCTTTATCATATAGCTCACGAACTCGATTACATAGAGGGATCATAAAGCAAAACTCAAAACTAGATCATACCAAAACTTTTATTCTACTAAATCAAGATAATACTAAAAAGGATCGAACTAAGAAAAACGGTAAAGATAGGAGATGTGGTGGTGACATAATACTGGGGCACCTCCCCCAAGCTTGGCAGTTGCCAAGGGGAGTGCACATATCCATGTGATTATATCTCCTTTGTTGAAGAGGAAGGTGGTGGTGATGATGGGTAGTCACACATTGAGCGTAAAAGATCCTCCAACTTGCGGCTAATGCCCTTGAGTGCAACGATATGCTCCTTCAATAAAATATTTTCACGTGTGAGATACTTGTTTTGTATACGAGCTAACTCAATCATCTTGAAAGCTTTGATCTTAGTTGGGATAAGAAGATTGTGATCAAGTTGAAGGATGTCTTCTGTTGCCAGAACTTGGTCTTCCGTGGCCTTCTTGATCCCTTCATCCTTGTTGATCTCCATGGGTTCTTCCCTCTTCAGCTCTATCTTCATTAGCCAAGCATCGTTGTCACCATTGTTGGAGGAGGGGGACGACATGATGCCTGGCCTTGACAACCCTGACAGAAAACAGCTCGAAACAAGAACAGAGGGTAATTACAAGATACGGGAGTCAAAACCTTCGGGCGATTATATAATGAATTTTTACTGACCAAAATATGTATCGTGCAAGAAAATGGAGTCCGGAGAGCGTACGAGGTGCCCACGAGGCAGGGGGCGCGCCCTCCACCCTCGTGGGCCTCATGTCCTTCCCGGACTTCTTCTTATTTTTCTATTTTTCTAAATATTCCGAAACGGAGAAAAATTTCCATTAGAACTGTTTTGGAGTCGGTTTACTTACCGTACCACATACCTATTCCTTTTCGGAGTCTGAAACGTTCCAGAAAGTGTCCCTTATGTATTCCTCCGGGGTCACGGTTTCAATAACATTGGTTTCAACATTTATGGGATTACCTGAGATATAATGTTTGATTCTTTGACTGTTCACCACCTTCGGATTTGTGCCTTCGAAGTTGTTGATTTTTATGGCACCGGAACGATAGACCTCCTCAATAACGTAAGGGCCTTCCCATTTAGAGAGAAGTTTTCCTAAAAAAAATCTTAAACGAGAGTTGTATAGCAATACATAATCACCTACATTAAACTCATGCTTTTGTATTCTTTTGTCATGCCATCTTTTACCTTTTTCTTTAAACAACTTGGCATTCTCATAGGCTTGGGTTCTCCATTCATCAAGTGAGCTAATGTCAAATAACCTCTTCTCACCGGCAAGTTTGAAATCATAGTTGAGCTCTTTAATGGCCCAATATGCCTTATGTTCTAGTTCGAGAGGTAAATGACATGCTTTTCCATAAACCATTTTATACGGAGACATACCCATAGGATTTTTATATGCAGTTCTATAGGCCCATAATGCATCATCAAGTTTCTTGGACCAATTATTTCTAGATCTATTAACAATCTTTTGCAAAATTAATTTGAGCTCCCTATTGCTCAATTCTACTTGACCACTAGACTGTGCATGATAAGGAGATGCAATTCTATGATTAACATCATACTTAGCAAGCATTTTACGAAAAGCTCCATGAATAAAATGTGAACCACCATCAGTCATTAAATATCTAGGGACTCCAAATCTCGGAAAAATAACTTCTTCAAGCATTTTAATAGAAGTGTTATGATCAGCACTACTAGTTGGAATAGCTTCTACCCACTCAGTAATGTAGTCAACAGCAACTAAAATATGTGTGTATCCATTAGAGGCAGGAAAAGGTCCCATATAATCAAAGTGTAACATCCCAAATTTTCAATTTGGCATGTTATACATAGGTCATCCATGCATATCATATTTTATTGCATATTCATTTGCTATCCTCGAAAATCCTAAGCAACTCAAGGACCCTCGGAGAGAGTTGGGGATTTTTCGATTTTCACAGTTGAATTTTATCAATCAATGAAAGTCGAGGATATTGGATTTTAATTATTTTTCTCTCCGGAAAAATATTTCAAGTTTAAAATAAATGAGGGGAGATAATATGACTTCTCC
The DNA here is from genome assembly GCA_021605205.1 of Aegilops longissima. Taxonomy (NCBI): domain Eukaryota; kingdom Viridiplantae; phylum Streptophyta; class Magnoliopsida; order Poales; family Poaceae; genus Aegilops; species Aegilops longissima. The sequence continues at coordinate 237,602,925 of CM038681.1, forward strand.
AAAATAATTGAAATAACGGAGGAAAAATGTTAAAATCATTTTTGGGATTTTATTTAATTTTATTTGGAATTTTATTTGCCCTAGAAAAATATTTGCACGCTTTAAAAAGTTGCATTTTATGGGCCAAGAAAAGTTCATCCAGTTCTAAATATTTTATTTAGACGGAGAAAACTTATTTTGGAATTTTTAGATTTTATTTATTTTTCTAGGAATTATTTTTTCTTTCAAGGTATAATTTAAAAAAACGAACGGACCCATACCGATCGGGCTAAAGGCCCACCAGCCAGCCGCCCACCACCAGCCCGCCTCCTCCACACACACAGGCGAGGCACGGACGCCGAGGGAGTCCGAGCGGACTCCACCCCGGGCGACCCTTACCCAAGCCGCCGCCGCCCCCTTTATAAGCCGCCGCCCGCCTCGCCACCACCCGCCACCACCCGACCCGCCCGTCGGAGCCGACCCTACCGAGCCGCCGAGCCCCGCCGCCCTCGCCGTCCTTCCGCCGTCGCCGCCGCCGCCGCCGTCGCCGCCGCCCCTCGCCGACCCGCCCCACCCGGACCATGAGCCACCCACCCGCGCGGACGCGCCACGGGAGGTACCCGACCACCGCGGTTTTTTAGAAAACCTTCGGTTTTAAAAACCCTAGATCGTTTTAAAAACGGTTTATTTTCGTTGGTTTATTTATTTAACGAACGTCCGTTCGTCCTTCGCTTTTAAGTTCACTGTTTGTTCTGTTAACGAACGACGCTCGCTTAACGTTCGTCATTTTCTTTTATTTGGATTATTCCGGTTATTCGATCGCGATTTCAGATCCAATTTTCAAACCTGTTTATCTTTTCGCTCGTTTATCGGAATCAGACGATTCAAGCGCCTGGAGGTTCGTATAGAAACCCTCTTTCCGAATAATCAACTCAAACCAGTTTTTGTCATTGTAAAATTTGACTCTAGTTCAGATTAGTAAACGGACCTTATTTCTTTCGCCGCTTGAGTTTCGTTGTTTCGCTTTGGTTTGATTCTTTTGCAAACCGGAGTTGTTAAGTTGAACTCTCCGTCAACCTCTTTCAGTTGAAGTTTTATTTGTGCATTCTTGTTGTATTCTTATATATGTATTGTTTGCTTGCGATAGAATTCCCGAGTACTGAAGCGTGTTACTACGAGTCTCTAGGATTTACTGGATCGTCGAAGAGGCAAGTAACACTTGATCATATCTTTTCATACCCAGTTTTTATGCATTAGTTTCAACCTCAACCATTTCATGATTAGGAAGTCATTAATTTGTGGGTTGGGAAGTAGATGATGAGGTAGGAACCTATTGCCTGTTACTTTCAAACCTTGGGAGTTACTTCTACGTTATGCTTATATTGCCATGCTATGCTCAGAGACGTGGATTGGGTTTGAGAGATATTAACGACAGATGTGAGATTGTTAACTAATGGTTTACTTTAAGGTGGCAACTTAAATACACATCTGGGTGGATTGAGGTACACTGGGAACCCAAAGTTGTCTGTTTTTTTTTGAAATCCGGGGTACCCGTGTGATCTTCCTATGGACCGCCACCAGTGCTCAAAGGGAACTGAGATTATTCATGCTAGAAAACTTCCGTGTGCAGCCACAAGCTATTATGGGCTCTAGCATAGTTGAGTAAGTTACGTGAAGCTCTCGAAGAGGTAGGTCAGCAGGTAGTGGGTTTATAGGTTTGGTATGATCTATCCGGAGTAGAGAATTAATGTTTCTAAAAGACCGTGTCTCGGTCATCCGTCTCTCAAACACCATGAAGTGCGAGAAACCAACGGAGGCGATCGAGTCTTGTGGGGAAAAGTGCGCAAACCTCTGCAGAGTGTACAATCTAATCATGGTTAGCCGTGTCCCCGGTTATGGACAATTCTGAGTATCTAGTACTTGAGTATTCACATGTATCTCATCACTCTAAATTAATATTGCTGGGATGTTAATTACCTTAATTGGGATCATCTGAGTTGGGGGGTACCTTCTCAATGATGTTTCAACCACCATGATAGTTAAAGTAAAATTTATTCCTTGATGTAGGGAAAAACTTGCTTTCCGCAAATATTGTAACCATAGAGCTTTCCACCAGCCATATATGCATGTAGTATAGCTTATTCTTTCATTACTCTCTATGTGTTACATTGCCAGATATTCCATGTGCTGACCCGTTCTCGGCTGCAACATATTATGTTGCGACTTTTCGAACGAGGAGTAAGGATTTGTAGGTCGCTGCCGTGCAGCTTCGCTTATCCCGTTGGAGTTGATGGACTAACTTTACCTTCCGGGCCTTCCATTGTTATCGCATTAGATGGCCTTAAGCCATATTATTGTAATAAGTTCTCTTTTGAGACATTCGATGTAATAAGTGTGTGATTGCTACTCTGTTATAAATCCTTCGAGTACTGTGTGTGTCAGCATTACCGATCCAGGGATGACACCGAAGCACAGAGACTTGACCATCTGAGGTCGGGTCGCTACAAGAATGGTATCAGAGCACACGCTGAGTGTAGGACACGACCACTAAGATAAAAACCATAGTTCACTCTTCTCTACTCATTTCTGACCTCTCTCTATTTTTCCACTCTTTAGGATGACGGAGATGAAGTACAAGTTTGCCCAACCGGATGAAGACACACCTTTTGGACGCCACTTGAAGGAAGCCACTAGGTACCTGAATATTGGAATACCAAGCTTCACCGGGACGTACAACGCCACCTTGCCAGAAGAAGAATGCTGGAAGATTCAAGCCCTAGTCACCGGAAGGACGTTTGCACCAAGCACGGAGCCCATAGTATGTGTTTTCAATGCACCCACATGGAGCTTAGGAAAGAGTATGGCAGCTCACATTACCATGGGACGCATTGGAGAAGTCTACAATAAGGAGCTTAAAGACACCATATACCAAATATGTGGACGCCGAGACGAGCAATGGGAAGTAATCAGCACCAAGAAGGATAGATCCATTGCAGCTTACATCCAGGAGCTAAACCAGCACATTCGACGTCATGAGAACCAGATGTGCGCAGACATGATGGAGTTGAAGAAAGCAAAAACTAAGATCATCGAATTGGAGGAAGAACTCAAGTCTTCCCGCGATGGATATGAAAAAGAAATCAAGATACTACTAGAGAAGAATGACGACCTAGTCAAGAAGATTGGAGTCTTCATGGGAGGACCAGCACCCAAGGAAGAAGAGAAAGAAGAGGAAGAAGACCCCGCTTATCCAGACAACTACATCATCATCGATGACACTGACTCAGATCCAAGCGATGATGACTATTAAGACGAAGCTGGAGTAGATATTATGGAGTCTTTCAGCGATCAAAATTTCTAGATGACCACCAAATATTAGTAGTATTTTTCCCCATGTAACTAGTAGTAGTTGAGCACTTATGCGATAGTCCTAGATCGTTTTGTATGCCTTGCTTGTTTGATTGAATAAATGTGTGTTTTCCTCATGTGCATATGGGTAGTGATTTCTCACTAGACCTCTTTCTATTTCTAATCTCTTCCCTCTAAAACCTCAGATGCCTCCGAGACGTGACCCCGGTTTTGCTTTCCCACCGGAGCTCACTCAGTTGATCCAACAGCAGAATACCTTGATGCAATTGCTAGTGCGTAACCAGGGCAATGCCAACAACAACAATAACAACCCGCCGCCAAGGGACAATTTAGCCCGCTTTTCTAAGGTTATAACCGCGGTGTTTTCCAAGAGCACCGAGCCAATAGTTGCAGATGACTAGTTACGCCAGTATTGAAGGAGTTAACCACCGCAGGATGCACGGATGTTGAAAGAGTGCGCTTTGCCGACATCAATTGGATGGACCAGCAGCCGCATGGTGGGAGAATTACAGCTACTTTTCCTATAACCAATGTCACTTGGGACCAGTTCAACAAGCTTTTCGCACGACACATGTTTCAACCGGAGCCATGCAGATAAAGAAGCGTGAGTTTCGCAACTTACGCCAGGGAACCGTCTCGTGGCCCAAAGACGTGGATGAGTTTAGCAAGTTATCACGCTATGCCCCGATGATGTGGCCACAGATGCCGCAAGCAAGAGAAGTTTATGGAAGGGCTGAATGATGAGATGAGTATGCAGCTGACGGTGGCAACTTTCAACAACTACCAGGAGTTGGTAGATAAGGCCCTAATGATTGAAGGAAAGCAGCAGCAAATTGAGAATCGTAAGAGGAAGTATGGACAAGGGAAGTATAACTCAGGAGCTCACCAGAAACCCCGCTTAACCCCGAATTCGGGAGGACTAGTTCATAACCATGGAGGACATAACCATACTGGAGGAGGATCGCATAATGGTGCAAAGAATGGAATGGAAACAGAGTCAACAATAATCAGAATCGCTCTAAACCAGCTACACCCGCCAAGAGGGACTTAAGACAAGTTATTTGCTTTAAGTGCGGGAAGACACGGCACTATGCCAATGACTGCCCTGAAGGAAAGAATGGAAACGGAAATGGGAGCGCTGGGAAGAAGCCCAATCCATTCAACAAAGGACAAGTGAACCACGTTAACGTGGAGGAAGTTGAAGAGCAGCCGGATGCGGTAATAGGTAAGTTTTGGTTCGATCGTTTACGCTATTGTTCTTTTCGATCTTGGTGCATCGCATTCATACATATCAAGGGATTTGTGGATAAGTTTAAGTTACCAACCTGCACCCTTAGGACCCTCTTTAGTGAGCTCGCTGGAGCAGAGTATATGGCTAGCGATGGTGCACCCAGATACCCCTAATCATTGGCACACATGTTTTTCCGTCGACCTAATTATCTTGGAGTCGCAAGGATTGGATGTGATATTAGGTATGGATTGGATGTCGATGTTTGAGGAAGTATTGACTGTGCTAGCAAGTCAATTTATCTTACCACCCCAGAGGGAAAAAGGATTAAGTATGTATCTAGGCATGTTCCTAGAAGGAGCTAAGTGAATACCCTCACGGGAGTTGTGCAAGAGGAAGTACCAGAGTGAGGATTATCCAGATGTTTTCCCGAAGAGTTACCAGCATGCCACCGGATCGAGACATTGAGTTTCGATGAACTAATGCCGTGTACCGGGCCAATATCAAAGAGACCCTATCGGATGCTCGCAAATGATCCGGAGGAAATTAAGAAACAGATCAAGGAGCTATTGGAGAAAGGTTACATTCAGAGAAGTTCATCACCTTGGGGAGCCCCAAGACTTTTGGTGGAGAAGAAGGATAAATCCACGAGGATGGTTGTTGATTACCGAGCTCTGAATGAAGTAACGATAAAGAACAAGTATCCTTACCGATGATTAATGATCTGTTTGATCGGTTGCAAGGAGCTAAGGTGTTTTCTAAGATTGATCTACGATCAGGATACCATCAGTTGAAGATCCGAGAGAAGGATATACCAAAGACAGCATTCACCACTCGATATGGATTATATGAGTATACGGTCATGTCGTTTGGACTGACCAACGCCCCTGCCTATTTTATGAGTATGATGAACAAAGTGTTCATGGAGTATTTGGACAATTTTGTTGTGGTGTTTATCGATGATATTATGGTTTACTCGAAGAACGAAGAGGAGCACGCAAAACACCTACGTTTGGTTCTTGAGAAACTCAGGGAACACCAGTTATATGCCAAATTCAGCAAGTGTGAGTTTTGGTTGAAGGAAGTTGGATTTCTTAGACACGTTATATCAGGAGAGGGTATAGCAAAGGATCCCAAAAAATTCAGTCGATCCTTTGAATGGTTGGCACCCACTTCAGTCGGCGAGATTCGCAGTTTCCTTGGACTGGCAGGATATTATCGGAGATTCATTGAGAATTTTTCCAAGATTTTTAAACCTATGACAGAGTTACTAAAGAAGGATACCAAGTTCAAATGGACAGAGGATTGTGAGACAAGTTTTCGAGAGTTGAAGAAGCGGTTGACTACAGCCCCAAGCTAACCTTGCGGATATACATAAGGAGTTTCAAGTGTATTGTGATGCCTCTCGCTTGGGACTTGGATGTGTTCTTATGCAGGAAGGAAAAGTTGTTTCAGATGCCTCATGGCAATCAAGCCTCATGAGTTAAACTATGCCACGCATGATTTGGAGTTAGCAATCGTAGTACATGCGTTGAAGACCTGAGACATTATCTCATAGGAAACCGTTGTGATGTGTACACGGATCATAAGAGTTTGAAGTATATTTTCACACGAAGGAGTTGAACCTCGAGCGGAGGAGATGGCTGGAGCTTATAAAGGATTATGATATAAAGCTACACTATCATCCAGAAAAGCCAACGTTGTAGCGACGCTTTAAGTCGGAAGAGTTATGCCAACACCCTTAATGGTAGAGGACTACCAAAGGAGTTATCGAGGATATTATGGAACTATAGTTGGAGATTGTTCCAAGAGGTTTTCTTGCAACAATGGAGGTTCAATCGACCTTGTTAGACAAGATTCGAGAAGCTCGTAAGGAGGATAAAGAGATTGCTGAGATAAAGGAAAGGATGGGCAAAGGAAAGCCAAAGGTTTTCGCGAGGATGAGCACGATACCTTGTGGTTTGAGGATCGGATTTATGTGCCCAACAATTTGGAGATCAAGAAGTTAATACTTGAAGAGGCTCATGACTCACCATACTCGATTCACCCGGAAACACCAAGATGTATTTGGACTTGAAGGAACGTTTCGTGGATGGTATGAAGAAGGATATTGCCGAGTATGTAGCCGCTTGTGATGTATGCCGAGAGTGAAGGCCGAGCATCAAAAGCCAGCAGGATCTGTTGCAGCCTATGCCAATACCGAATGGAAGTGGGACAAACTTGGCATGGATTTTATCACCGGATTACCCGTAACCAACGCGGATATGATTCAATATGGGTAGTAGTGGATCGGTTGACCAAAGTAGCCCACTTCATCCCAAAGAAAACAACTTATACAAGTGCAAAGTTGGCCAAGATATATATGACAAGGATTGTATGTTTGCATGGAGTTCCAAGGAGTATCGACGATAGAGGAACACAATTTACTTCAAAGTTTTGGCATCAATTACACGGACTTTGGGAACCAGATTGGAGTTTAGTACCGCATTCCACCCACGCATTTGATGGATGATGAGAGAGTCAATCAAATTTTGGAGGATATGTTGAGAGCACATGCGCTAGATTATGGATCTAGTTGGGATGACAATTTGTCAGACGCAGAATTCTCATACAACAACAGCTACCGAGCCGGTTTGAAGATGGCACCGCTCAAGCTCAGATGGACGCAGATGTAGGACACCATTGATGTGGGACGAGGTTGGAGATCGCCGATTGTTTGGACCAGACTTGATCAAAGACTCAGAGGAGAAGGTTAAACTAATCGAGATGACTAAAGGTTGCTCACCTAGATGTAAGATTTACGCAGATTCAAAACGCAAGGAAGTAATCTATGAAATTGGAGACAGAGTATATCTGCGAGTATCACCCCTGAGGGGAGTAAAACGTTTTGGAGTAAAGGGAAAATTAGCCCCAAGATTTGTAGGACCGTATCGTGTTTTGGAACGAATGGGAGAAGTTGCCTACAAGCTGGAGTTACCTGAAGGACTGTCAGGAGTTCATGATGTGTTTCACGACGAATCAAGAAGTGCCACGCTGAGATGGCCGACATACCGTTGAACGATACAGTACCTTTGGAGGCGATTCAACTGAACGATAATCTAACTTATGAGGAGAAGCCAGTAAAGATTTTTGGAGTTTGATAGCCGAGTCACTCGCAACAAGGTGATCAAGTTTTGCAAAGTTCAGTGGAGTCACCACACCGAGGAGGAAGCCACCTGGGAGCGAGAAGATGATATTCGCAAGGACCATACGCACCTATTTTCTAGCCAACCCGAATCTCGAGGGCGAGATTCATCTTAAGGGGGGTAGGTTTGTAACATCCCAAATTTTCAATTTGGCATGTTATACATAGGTCATCCATGCATATCATATTTTATTGCATATTCATTTGCTATCCTAAAAAATCCTAAGCAACTCAAGGACCCTCGGAGAGAGTTGGGGATTTTTCGATTTTCACAATTGAATTTTAACAATCAATGAAAGTCGAGGATATTGATTTTAATTATTTTCTCTCCGAAAAATATTTCAAGTTTAAAATAAATGAGGGAGATAATATGACTTCTCCAAAATAATTGAAATAACGAAGGAAAAATGTTAAAATCATTTTGGGATTTTATTTAATTTTATTTGGAATTTTATTTGCCCTAGAAAAATATTTGCACGCTTTAAAAAGTTGCATTTTATGGGCCAAGAAAAGTTCATCCAGTTCTAAATATTTTATTTAGACGGAGAAAACTTATTTTGGAATTTTTAGATTTTTATTTATTTTTCTAGGAATTATTTTTTTCTTTCGGCGGTATAATTTAAAAAAAACGAACGGACTATGACCGATCGGGCTAAAGGCCCAGCCGAGCCAGCCCGCCATGAGCCGCCGCCTCCCTCCACACAGGCCGTCAGGCACGGACGACGAGGAGAGTCCGAGCGGACTCCACCCCGGGCGACCCTTCCCAAGCCGCCGCCGCCCGCCCCTTTATAAGCCGCCGCCCGCCTCCGCCACCACCCGCCACCACCCGACCTCGCCTGTCGGAGCCGACCCGCCCGAGCCGCCGAGCCCCGCCGCCTCGCCGCCCTCCCGCCCGTCGCCGCCGCCCCCGCCGACCCTGCCCCACCCCGACCACGGAGCGCCCGCTCGCCGGACGCGCCTCGCCGGAGGTACCCGACGCTGCCGCCGGGTTTTTTTAGAAAACCCTTCGGTTTTTTTTAAAAACCCTAGATCGTTTTTAAAAAAAAACAGTTTATTTTCGTCGGTTTATTTATTTAACGAACGTCCGTTCGTCCGTTCGTTTTAACGAACGCGTTCACTGTTTGTTCTGTTAACGAACGCTCGCTCGCTTAACGATTCGTCGTTTTTTTTTATTTGGATTATTCCGCGGTTATTCCGATCGCGATTTCAGATCCAATTTTCAAACCTGTTTATCTTTTCGCTCGCTTATCGGAATCAGGCGATTCAAGCGCGGAGAGGTTCGATCGAAACCCTCTTCCGAATAATCAACTCAAACCAGTTTTGTCATTGTAAAATTTGACTCTAGTTCAGATTAGTAAACGGACCTTATTTCTTTCGCCGCTTGAGTTTCGTTGTTTCGTTTCGTTTGATTCTTTTTGCAAACCGGAGTTCTTAAGTTGAACTCTCCGGTCAACCTCTTTCAGTTGAAGTTTTATTTGTGCATTCTTGTTGTATGCTTATATATGTATTGTTTGCTTGCGATAGAATTCCCGGAGTGCGAAGCGTGTTACTACGAGTCTCTAGGATTTACGGATCGTCAGCAAGGCAAGTAACACTTGATCATATCTTTTCATACCCAGTTTTTATGCATTAGTTTCAACCCTCAACCATTGCATGATTAGGAAGTCATTAATTTGTGGGTTGGGAAGTAGATGATGAGGTAGGAACCTATTAACCTGTTACTTTCAAACCTTGGGAGTTACTTCTACGTTATGCTTATATTGCCATGCTATGCTCGTAGACGTGGATTGGGTTTGAGAGATATTCGCGACAGATGTGAGATTGTTAATGTTGGGGAACGTAGTAATTTCAAAAAATTTCCTACGCACACGCAAGATCATGGTGATGGCATAGCAACGAGAGGGGAGAGTATTGTCCACGTACCCTCGTAGACCGTAAGCGGAAGCGTTATGACAACGCGGTTGATGTAGTCGTACGTCTTCACGATCCGACCGATCCAAGTACCGAACGCTAGGCACCTCCGAGTTCAGCACACGTTCAGCTCGATGACGATCATCGGGCTCCGATCCAACAAAGCGTCGGGGATGAGTTCCGTCAGCACGACGGCGTGGTGACGATGATGATGCTCCACCGGCGCAGGGCTTCGCCTAAGCTCCGCGACGATATGACCGAAGTGGAATATGGTGGAGGGGGCACCGCACACGGCTAAGGAACGATCCGTAGATCAACTTGTGTGTTCGGGTGCCCCTGCCCCAGATATAAAGGAGGGAGGGGAGGTGCGGCCGGCCCTCATAGGGTGCGCTGGAGGAGTCCTACTCCCACCGAGTAGGACTCCCCCTCTGCCTTGTTGGAGAAGGAAGGGGAGGGAAAGAGGAAGGGGCGCCGCCTCCTGTCCTATTCGGACTAGGGGAGGGGCGCGCCTGCCCTGTCCGCCCTCCTCTTCTCCCTCATGGCCCACTAAGGCCCAACATTCCCGGGAGGGTTCCAGTAACCCCGGTGTTCCTAAGAAATCCCGATTTCACCCGGAACCATTCCGATATCCAAATATAGGCTTCCAATATATCAATCTTTATGTCTCGACCATTTCGAGACTCTTCGTCATGTCCGTGATCACATCCGGCACTCCGAACAAACTTGAGTACATCAAAACTTGTAAACTCATAATAAAACTGTCATCGTAACGTTAAGCGTGCGGACCCTACGGGTTCGAGAACTATGTAGACATGACCTAGAACTATTCTCGGTCAATAACCAATAGCGGAACCTGGATGCCCATATTGGTTCCTACATTTTCTACGAAGATCTTTATCGGTCAAACCGCATAACGACATACGTTGTTCCTTTTGTCATCGGTATGTTTCTTGCCCGAGATTCGATCGTCGGTATCCAATACCTAGTTCAATCTCGTTACCGGCAAGTCTCTTTACTCGTTCCGTAATACACCATCTTGTAACTAACTTATTAGTTGCAATGCTTGCAAGGCTTATGTGATGTGTATTACCGAGAACTAGAGATACCTCTCCGACAATCGAAGTGACAAAACCTAATCTCGAAATACGCCAACCCAACATGTACCTTTGGAGACACCTGTAGTACTCCTTTATAATCACCCAGTTACGTTGTGACTTTTGGTAGCACCCAAAGTGTTCCTCCGTAAACGGAGTTGCATAATCTCATAGTTACAGGAACATGTATAAGTCATGAAGAAAGCAATAGCAATATACTAAACGATCAAGTGCTAGGCTAACGGAATGGGTCATGTCAATCACATCATTCTCCTAATGATGTGATCCCATTAATCAAATAACAACACATGTCTATGGTTAGGAAACATAACCATCTTTGATTAATGAGCTAGTCAAGTAGAGGCATACTAGTGACTATATGTTTGTCTATGTATTCACACATGTATTATGTTTCCGGTTAATACAATTCTAGCATGAATAATAAACATTTATCATGATATGAGGAAATAAATAATAACTTTATTATTGCCTCTAGGGCATATTTCCTTCAGTTAACTAATGGTTTACTTTAAGGTGGCAACTTAAATACACATCTGGGTGGATTGAGGCACCGGGAACCCAGTGTTGTCTGTTTTTTTTGAAATCCTGGGTACCCGTGTGATCTTCCTATGGACCGCCACCAGTGCTCAAAGGGAACTGAGATTATTCATGCTAGAAAACTTCCGTGTGCAGCCACAAGCTATTATGGGCTCTAGCATAGTTGAGTAAGTTACGTGAAGCTCTCAAGAGGTAGGTCACAGGTAGTGGGTTTATAGGTTTGGTATGATCTATCCGAGTAGAGAGTTAATGTTTCGAAAGATCGTGTCTCGGTCATCCGTCTCTCAAACACCATGAAGTGCGAGAAACCAACGGAGGCGATCGAGTCTTGTGGGGAAAAGTCATAAACCTCTGCAGAGTGTACAATCTAATCATGGTTAGCCGTGTCCCGGTTATGGACAATTCGAGTATCTAGTACTTGAGTATTCACATGTATCTCATCACTCTAAATTAATATTGCTGGGATGTTAATTACCTTAATTGGGATCATCTGAGTTGGGGGGTACCTTCTCAATGATGTTTCAACCACCATGATAGTTAAAGTAAAATTTATTCCTTGATGTAGGGAAAAACTTGCTTTCCGCAAATATTGTAACCATAGAGCTTTCCACCAGCCATATATGCATGTAGTATAGCTTATTCTTTCATTACTCTCTATGTGTTACATTGCCAGCATATTCCATGTGCTGACCGTTCTCGGCTGCAACATATTATGTTGCGCACTTCTCGACGAGGAGTAAGGATTTGTAGGTCGTTGCTGCAGCAGCTCGCTTATGCCGTTGGAGTTGATGGACTCACTTTACCTTCCAAGCCTTCCGCTGTTATCGCATTAGATGGCCTTAAGCCATATTATTGTAATAAGTTCTCTTTTGAGACATTCGATGTAATAAGTGTGTGATTGCTACTCTGTTATAAATCCTTCGAGTACTGTGTGTGTCAGCATTACCGATCCAGGGATGACACCGAAGCACAGAGACTTGACCATCTGAGGTCGGGTCGCTACACAAAGCCCCAAACATCAAATGGTTCAATAACAAGTGAATAATTCATAGGCATTTCTTGATGTCTACTAATATTACCAAATCTTTGACATTCATCACAAGATAGGACAAACTTACGGGCATCCTTAAAGAGAGTAGGCCAATAAAAACCGGATTGCAATACCTTATGTGTAGTTCTATCTCCAGCGTGGTGTCCTCCATAAGCCTCAGAGTGACACTTGCATAGGATCTGTTCCTGTTCGTGCTCAGGTACATAACGTCTAATAACACCATCTACTCCTTTATAAAGATGTGGGTCATCCCAAAAGTAATGTCTCAAATCATAGAAGAACTTTTTCTTTTGCTGGTATGTGAAACTAGGTGGTATAAATTTAGCAACAATGTAATTAGCATAATCAGCATACCATGAAGTAGTACGAGAAGTATTTATGACATTTAATTGTTCATCAGGAAAGCTATCATCAATAGGTAGTGGGTCATCAAGAACATTTTCTAACCTAGACAAGTTGTCTACAACGGGGTTCTCAGCTCCCTTTCTATCAATAATATGCAAATCAAATTCTTGTAGCAAGAGAACCCATCTAATAAGTCTAGGTTTAGCATCTTTCTTTTCCATAAGATATTTAATAGCAGCATGATCAGTGTGAATAGTTACTTTAGAATCAACAATATAAGGTCTGAACTTATCACAAGAAAATACAACTGCTAAGAATTCTTTTACAGTAGTAGCACAATTTCTCTGAGCATTGTCTAGAGTTTTACTAGCATATTTAATAACATTTAATTTCTTATCAACTCTTTGCCCTAGAACAACACCTACATCATAATCACTAGCATCGCACATAATTTCAAAGGGTAAATTCCAATCAGGTGGCTGGACAATAGGTGCGGAGATCAATGCTTCCTTAAGTATTTCAAATGCTTCTACACAATCATCATCAAAGACAAATGGTATGTCTTTTTGTAATAGATTAGTCAGAGGCCGAGAGATTTTTGAGAAGTCCTTAATGAACCTCCTATATAAACCGGCATGACCTAGCAAACTTCTTATACCTTTGATGCCCTTGGGACATGGCATCTTTTCAATAGCATCAACCTTGGCTTTATCAACTTCAATACCTCTTTCACAAATTTTATGCCCCAAGACAATACCTCCATTAACCATAAAGTGGCACTTCTCCCAGTTCAAGACAAGATTAGTTTCTTCACATCTCTGCAAAACTCGATCAAGGTTTCTCAAGCAATCATCAAAATAGGATCCATAAATGGAGAAATCATCCATAAAAACCTCACATATCTTTTAAAAAAAGTCAGAGAATATAGGCATCATGCATCTTTGAAAGGTAGCAGATGCATTACATAAACCAAAAGGTATACGTCTATAAGAAAAAGTACCGAAAGGGCAAGTAAAAGTGGTCTTTGATTGATCATCGGCTGACACAGGTATTTGAGAGAAACCAGAGTAACCATCTAGAAAGCAAAAATGTGTATGTTTGGATAATCTTTCTAGCATTTGATCGATAAAGGGTAAGGGGTAATGATCTTTTTAGTAGCCTTATTTAATTTGCAGAAATCAATTACCATCCTATATCCTGTAATAATTCTTTGCGGGATCAATTCATCTTTATCATTAGGAACGACGGTAATACCTCCCTTTTTAGGGACACAATGGACAGGACTTACCCACTGACTATCAGCAATGGGATAAATAATACCTGCCACAAGAAGCTTCAGTATTTTCTTTCTTACCACTTCTTTCATCTTAGGATTCAGCCGTCGTTGGTGATCACGAACTGGTTTGGCATCTTTCTCCAAATTTATTTTGTGTTGACATAGAGTGGGACTAATGCCCTTAAGATCATCAAGAGTATATCCAATAGCAGTGCGGTGCTTCTTCAGAGTTTTCAATAATCTCTCTTCTTCATGCTCTGAAAGGTTAGCACTAATAATAACAGGATATATCTTTTTCTCATCAAGATAAGCATATTTAAGAGTGTCAGGTAATGGTTTAAGCTCAAACACGGGATCACCCTTGGGTGGAGGAGGATCCCCTAGGATTTCAATAGGCAAATTGTGTTTCAGGATGGGTTCCTGTTTAAAGAATACTTCATCTATTTCCCTTATTTCATTCATAAACATATCATTTTCATGGTCTAGCAAATATTGTTCTAAAGGATCATTAGGTACGACAATAGAAGAAAGACCAATAATTTCATCTTTACTAGGCAATTCCTCTTCACGGTGTTGTCTACGAAATTTAGAGAATTTAAACTCATGAGACATATCACGTAAACCAATAGTAACAACATCCTTTTCGCGGTCTATCCTAGCATTAACAGTGTTCTAGAAGGGTCTACCAAATATAATGGGACAAAAGCTATCTTGTGGGGAACCAAGAACAAGAAAATCAACAGGATATTTAGTTTTCCCACACAAGACTTCAACATCTCTAACAATTCCCATGGGTGAAATAGTATCTCAATTGGCAAGTTTAATTGTGACATCAATATCTTCTAACTCGGTAGGTGTAATGTCATGTATAGTTTCTTTGTATAAGTAAATAGGTATCGCACTAGCACTAGCACCCATATCACATAAGCCATGATAACAATGATCTCCTATTTTAATAGAAATAATAGGCATGCCTACCACCGGTCTATGTTTATCGTTAGCACAAGGTTTGGAAATTCTAGCAGTTTCATTACAGAAATGAATAACATGCCCATCAATATTATCAGACAAGAGATCTTTAACAATAGCAATATTAGGTTCAACTTTAACTTCCTAAGGAGGTATATAAGTTCTAATATTGCTTTTACGAACCACAGTTGAAGCTTTAGCATGATCCTTTATCCTAACAGGAAAAGGTGGTTTCTCAACATAAGAAGTAGGAACAATAGGATCATTATAAGTGATAGTATTTTCTTAAACTTTAATAGGTGCAGCTACTTCTACTTCTATGGGAGGATGATATTTAAACCACTTCTCCTTAGGGAGATCGACATGAGCAGCAAAAGATTCATAGAAAGAAGCTACTATCTCAGAGTCAAGTCCATATTTAGTGCTAAATTTACGGAAAACATCGGTATCCATAAAAGATTTAACACAATCAAACTTAGGTGTCATACCTAACTCCTTACCTTCGTCAAGATCCCAATTTTCAGAGTTGCGTTTAATTCTTTTCAATAAATCCCATTTGAACTCAATAGTCTCAATCATAAAAGAGCCAGCACAAGAAGTATCGAGCATGGTGCGATTGTTATCAGAAAGCCGAGCATAATTTTTTTGAATAATTATCTCTCTTGGGAGCTCATGATTGAGGCATGAATATAACATTGATTTAAGCCTCCCCCAAGCTTGAGCGATGCTTTCTCCTTCGCGAGGCCAGAAATTATATATATAATTGCGATCACGATGAACAAGATGCATAGGATAAAACTTCTGATGAAATTCAAATTTCAATCGTTTGTAGTTCCATGATCCCATATCATCACATAGCCTATACCATGTCAATGCATCTCCCTTCAAAGATAAAGGGAAGACCTTCTTATTAATAATATCATCGGGCACACCTGCAAGCTTAAGTAATCCACAAACTTCATCCACATATATTAGGTGCTCATCAGGATGCATTGTTCCGTCTCCTGCAAAAGGATTAGCTAGCAGTTTTTCTATCATACCCGAAGGAATCTCAAAGTAGAAATTTTCATTTTCAGTAGGTTCAGTAGGTTGAGGAGCAACTCTTTGCTCTACTGGTCGGGGTGAAGATACCCCGAACAAGCCCCTCAGAGGATTACTTTCCATAGTAACAAGTGACAGTAAATTTCCGCACCCTATATAAATTTTCCTTACCAAATTCCACCTACCAAAGGCGCTTCTCTCCCCGGCAACGGAGCCAGAAAAGAGTCTTGATGACCCACAAGTATAGGGGATCTATCGTAGTCCTTTCAATAAGTAAGAGTGTCGAACCCAACGAGGAGCAGAAGGAAATGATAAGCGGTTTTCAGCAAGGTATTCTCTGCAAGCACTGAAATAATAGGTAACAGATAGATTTGTGATAAGATAATTTGTAACGAGCAACAAGTAACAAAAGTAAATAAAGTGCAGCAAGGTGGCCCAATCCTTTTTGTAGCAAAGGACAAGCCTGGACAAACTCTTATATAGAGAAAAGCGCTCCCGAGGACACATGGGAATTATCGCCAAGCTAGTTTTCATCACGTTCATATGATTCGCGTTCGGTACTTTGATAATTTAATATGTGGGTGGACCGGTGCTTGGGTGCTGCCCTTACTTGGACAAGCATCCCACTTATGATTACCCCTATTGCAAGCATCCGCAACTACAAAAGAAGTATTAAGGTAAACCTAACCATAGCATGAAACATATGGATCCAAATCAGCCCCTTAAGAAGCAACGCATAAACTAGGGTTTAAGCTTCTGTGACTCTAGCAACCCATCATCTACTTATTATTTCCCAATGCCTTCCTCTAGGCCCAAATAATGGTGAAGTGTCATGTAGTCGACGTTCACATAACACCACTAGAGGAGAGACAACATACATCTCATCAAAATATCGAACGAATACCAAATTCACATGACTACTAATAGCAAGACTTCTCCCATGTCCTCAGGAACAAACGTAACTACTCACAAAGCATATTCATGTTCATAATCAGAGGAGTATTAATATGCATATAGGATCTGAACATATGATCTTCCACCAAATATACCAACTAGCATCAACTGCAAGGAGTAATCAACACTACTAGCAACCTACAAGTACCAATCCCGGACTTAGATACAAGAATTGGATACAAGAGATGAACTAGGGTTTGAGAGGAGATGGTGCTGGTGAAGATGTCGATGGAGGTTGACCCTCTCCCGATGAGAGGAGCATTGGTGATGACGATGGTGATGATTTCCCCCTCCTGGAGGGAAGTGTCCCTGGCAGAAGAGCTCCGCCGGAGCCCTAGATTGGTTCCGCCTCGTGGCGGCGGAGTCTTGTCCCAAAAGCTTGCTTGTGATTTTTCTTCGGACGAAAGACTTCATATAGCAGAAGATGGCCACCGGAGGGCCAACAGGGGGCCCACGAGGCAGGGGCTCGCCCAGGGGGTAGGGCACGCCCCCCACCCTCGTGGCCAGGGTGTGGGGCCCCTCTGGTATTTCTTACGCTCATTACTTTTTATTATTTCCAAAAATAACTTACGTGGAGTTTCAGGACTTTTGGAGTTGTGCAGAATAGGTCTCTAATATTTGCTCCTTTTCCAGCCCAGAATTCCAGCTGCCGGCATTCTCCCTCCTTATGTAAACCTTGTAAAATAAGATAAAACAGGCATAAGTATTGTGACATAATGTGTAATAACGACCCATAATGCAATAAATATCGATATAAAGGCATGATGCAAAATGGACGTATCACGGGGCGGCCGATCTGGAGCTCGAGGCGTCCCTCTGCTCGAAGCTTGAGGCTGGGCAGGCGGCTCGGTCGCAAGTGGCTCGCGACCGCGAGGCCTGGTGGCGGGGCCCGAATGGCTCCAGAAGGATGAGAGCGCGCGGTCAACTGCGGCGTCTGCTGCGGTGTCGGGGTCGGAGGCCCCGGATCTGGCGGATCTGGGGTGGACCCCTGGGAGGCCGCGGTGGCCGGCGGCGGCTCTGGTCCTGCTTCCCGTCCTCCTCCTCCTCCGCCGTGCGGTCCGCTCCCCTGATCCGCGGTGCTGGTCGTTCTTCTGGTCCCTCGTCGGGGCTCGGCGGGCGTCCGATGGGGCGTGGGGGTGCTGGATCTGGTGCCTTTGGCCGTCGCCCTCCGGCCTCTGGCCCGGGCTCGTCCTCTTCTATCCAGGGCGATGGGATCCTGCCCCCTCCCCCTCCTCCTCCTGCTCGTCCGTCTCCTCCGCTTCCCCAACCGCCAAATCCTAATCCGAACCTCACCTGCTTTGCGTGCCACCAGCCCGGCCACTTCCAGTCTCATTGCTTCAATCCCCCATTCTGTCTCATTTGCAGAGATGATGGCCATCTCACGGTGGACTGTCAAAACCGCCGCAAACCTGCTTCCTTCAAGTAGCCTCAAGATGATCTCCTCCTGCACCAGCTTCACCCTCCCTCTCAACCAGCTTGTGGTGTCGGTGAAAGTGGCTTATAATGGTGCTAAGCCCATCTCCCCCCTATCGGAAACCTGGGTCCTCGTTGATGACATCCCTCCTACCCTGCGTTCTGCTGAATTTGTTATGGCCTTTGGTGTCTTGATTGGCAAACCGATTATGGTCGATTCAGAGTCCCTCATTATCCTTGGCCTCGTCCGTCTCAAGCTGTGGGTTGTTGATCCTCTTTGCATTCACGATTCTGTTGATGTTTTCCCTTCGTCCGATGGCTTCAGATTGCAGGTTCGCGTGGAAGGTGGTGCAAATTCTAACATTCCTCCTCCTCCCCCTCCTCCTCCGGCTGAGAATCGCGGGGGAGATGGGGATGATGCTGCCAACCAGAGAGGGGGCTCTCATCCACACTTCACGACCTCAGAATGGGACGACATGGGTTCTGAGTCCTGGGAGCTTTTCAAGGACAACGCCCCGAAGAGCAAGGACTTGGGGAAGGATGATGTGGCGGAGAATTTGTCGGCCCAGGTTGCCCCGGCCCCTACCCTGGTCGGCACGCTTGTGTCTAGTGTTTGCTCCAACATGCCGGTTCATCCGGGCTCGCCTTCGTTGTCTGGCATTGAGGATCTCCCTGTCTCTCCTTCACGTGCCTCTGCTGGCACTCTCCCCAAGCGGAAATCCTTCATCCGAAAATTCTTGGCACGCAGTCGCGCCTCCTCGGGCACCAAGATCTCCACGGCGGGGCTCTACAGCTGCCTGGATGCTGATATGGGCGACGCGGTGGGCCAGGCTTCTTTGATGGCACCGCGTTCTACTCCGATCCTCTCCCCTTCTTCAACGGCGCGCAAGAGTGGTCGGATCCACGACAATGGAGTTCGGGTGGCGGACAAGGCTGCTCGTCAAGCGGCGGCCCGTGACCTCCCGGCTCCAGGTATTTCCCCAACCCCTACCCCGTCGATTGTTATGAATTCTTCCCCCTCCCTGATTAGGCTTGTTCTTCCCTCCTACTCGGATGATCACTTGACAAAGGTTCTCACAGATGTTGGTATATCACTTGATCACAATGTTGGATCCCCCTCTTCTCTGCTTGCTTTGATTATGGTCAACGAGGTGGCTGATGACCCACAAGTATAGGGGATCTATCGTAGTCCTTTAGATAAGTAAGAGTGTCGAACCCAACGAGGAGCGGAAGGAAATGATAAGCGGTTATCAGCATGGTATTCTCTGCAAGCACTGAAATTATAGGTAACAGATAGTTTTGTGATAAGATAATTTGTAACGAGCAACAAGTAACAAAAGTAATAAAGTGCAGCAAGGTGGCCCAATCCTTTTTGTAGCAAAGGACAAGCCTGGAAAAACTCCTATATGAAGGAAAGCGCTCCCGAGGACACATGGGAATATCGTCAAGCTAGTTTTCATCACGTTCATATGATTCGCGTTCGGTACTTTGATAATTTGATATGTAGGTGGACCGGTGCTTGGGTGCTGCCCTTACTTGGACAAGCACCCCACCTATGATTAACCTCTATTGCAAGCATCCGCAACTACAACAAAAGTATTAAGGTAAACCTAACCATAGCATGAAACACATGGATCCAAATCAGCCCCTAACGAAGCAACGCATAAACTAGGGTTTAAGCTTCAGTCACTCTAGCAACCCATCATCTACTTATTACTTCCCAATGCCTTCCGCTAGGCCCAAATAGTGGTGAAGTGTAATGTAGTCGACATTCACATAACACCACTAGAGGATAGACAACATACATCTCATCAAAATATCGAACGAATACCAAATTCACATGACTACTAATAGCGAGACTTCTCCCATGTCCTCAGGAACAAACGTAACTATTCACAAAGCATATTCATGTTCATAATCAGAGGAGTATTAATATGCATATAGGATCTAAACATATGATCTTCCACCAAATAAACCAACTAGCATCAACTGCAAGGAGTAATCAACACTACTAGCAACCTACAAGTACCAATCCCAGACTTAGAGACAAGAATTGGATACAAGAGATGAACTAGGGTTTGAGAGGAGATGGTGCTGGTGAAGATGTTGATGGAGATTGCCCTCTCCCGATGAGTGGAGCGTTGGTGATGACGATGGCGATGATTTCCCCCTCCCGGAGGGAAGTGTCCTTGGCAGAAGAGCTCTGCCGGAGACCTAGATTGGTTCCGCCAAGGTTCCGTCTCGTGGCGGCGAAGTCTCGTCCCGAAAGCTTGCTTATGATTTTTCTTCGGACGAAAGACTTCATATAGCGGAAGATGGCCACTAGAGGGCCAACAGGGGGCCCACGAGGCAGGGGGCGCGCCCAGGGGGTAGGGCGCGCCCCCCACCCTCGTGGACAGGTGGAGGCCCCCCCTGACGTATTTCTTCCGCTCAGTATTTTTTATTATTTCCAAAAATAACTTTCGTGGAGTTTCAGGACTTTTGGAGTTGTGCAGAATAGGCCTCTAATATTTGCTCCTTTTCCAGCCCAGAATTCCAGCTGTTGGCATTCTCCCTCCTTATGTAAACCTTGTAAAATAAGAGAGAATAGGCATAAGTATTGTGACATAATGTGTAATAACAGCCCATAATGCAATAAATATTGATATAAAAGCATGATGCAAAATGGCCGTATCAACTCCCCCAAGCTTAGACCTCGCTTGTCCTCAAGCGAAAGACGATAACGATAAATATGTCCACATGTTTAGAGGTAGAGGTGTCGATAAAATAAAATACGGACATGAGGGCATCATGATTATTCTCATAACAGCAACCTATATGGATATTGTCATATGATTTCTTATGCTCAAGTAATAATCTATTCACAATGCAAAGTATGAATCAGAAACTTTATTGGGAACCAACAAACTATAATCTCAGTCATTGAAGCAATTGCAATTTATCATAACATCAGAAAGAGTCTATGTCAGAGCTTTTCAGCAAGTCCACATACTCAACTATCATTTAGTCTTTCATAATTGCTAACACTCACACAATACTTGTGGTTACGGGGTTTTAATCAGACACAGAGAAAGATAGGGGCTTATAGTTTCGCCTCCCAACCTTTTACCTCAAGGGTAATGTCAACAGTAATAACTCATGCTAACCCACATCCAATTAGATATATCTATCAGGATCTTTCCAACATCCTATGCTTGCCAAAGGATAAAATGTAAAAAGGAAAGGTGAAGATCACCATGACCCTTGCATAAGATAAAACATAATAATAAAAGATAGGCCCTTCGCAGAGGGAAGCAGAGGTTGCCATGCGCTTTCAAGGTTGGATGCACAAAATCTTAATGCAAAAGAACGTCACTTTATATTGCCACTTGTGATATGGACCTTTATTATGCAGTCCGTCGCTTTTATTTCTTCCACATCACAAGATCGCATAAAGCTTATTTCCTCCACACCAATCAATCATACATATTTAGAGAGCAATTTTTATTGCTTGCACCGATGACAACTTACTTGAAGGATCTTACTCAATCCATAGGTAGGTATGGTGGACTCATGGCAAAACTGGGTTTAAGGGTATTTGGAAGCACAAGTAGTATCTCTACTTGGTGCAAAGAATTTGGCTAGCATGAGGGGGTAAGGCAAGCTCAACATGTTGGATGATCCATGACAATATACTTTATCTCAGATATAAGAAAACATAACCCATTACGTTGTCTTGCTTGTCCAACATCAACTCTTTAGCATGTCATATTTTAATGAGTGCTCCCAATCATAAAAGATGTCCAAGATAGTATATTTATATGTGAAACCTCTCTTTCTTTATTACTTCCTATTAATTGCAACGATGACCAAAGCTATGTTTGTCAACTCTCAACAATTTTTAATCATCATACTCTTTCTATGTGAAGTCATTACTCTTCATAAGATCAAAATGATCTCCTTTTTATTTCTTTTTATTCTTTTCTCTTTTATTTTATTCACTCAAGATCATAGCAAGATAATCAAGCCCTTGACTCAACACTAATCTTTATTATATATAGCTCACGAACTCGATTACAAAGAGGGATCATAAAGCAAAACTCAAAAATAGATCATACCAAAACTTTATTCTACTAGATCAAGATACTACTAATAGGATCGAACTAAGAAAAACGGTAAAGATAGGAGATGTGGTGGTGATACGATAACGGGCCATCTCCCCCAAGCTTGGCAGTTGCCAAGGGGAGTGCCCATACCCATGTGATTATGTCTCCTTCGGGGATGGTGATATGATATTCTCAGCGATAATGCCCCTCAGGATACGATTCTCTTCCTCGAGCTTATTGAGTTGTTACTTGAGATCCATTATCTCCTTACGAAGCTTCCCTGTAATGGCTAAAGCTCCTTGCACCCAAGGGTGTTGCATAGCTGCGGGAGAACAAGTAACACTATTCTTAGTTTTTTTCATAAGAAAGAAATCTAACATTGGAAGGGATAACCGAGTTTGGAATAGCTGAGCTCTGTAGTTCCCCCATCGTGAATCCAGCCCGGAAGCAAGAAGTGACTTCTTGATCCTCCTCCATGGCATCTATCCTCATCAAATCAGCCTCCATCTCTTCCTCGTTGCTGGCACAAAGTGGTCAGCATCACTGTTTGTCCTTGGTCTCGATGCTGGATGAGACACCCGGCTCTCCCCGACTGACTCTTGAGAAGATATCTTGCTCTAATCTGCAGCAGCAACAACTCAAAACAAGAACAGAAGACAATTGCGTGATACAGTGGTCAAAACCTTCAGGAGAATATATAATGATTTTTTATCGACCAAAATACGTAATGTGCAAGAAAACGGAGTCCGGAGAGCGCACGAGGTGCCCACGAGGCAGGGGGCGTGCCCAGGGGGTAGAGTGCGCCCTCCACCCTTGTGGAGGCCTCGTGTCCTTCCCGGACTGCTTCTTATTTTTCTATTTTTCTAAATATTCCACATACCTATTCCTTTTCGGAGTCTGAAACATTCCGGAAAGTGTCCCTTATATATTCCTCCAGGGTTACGGTTTCAATAACATTGGTTTCAACATTTATAGGATTACCTGAGATATAATGTTTGATTCTTTGACCGTTCACCACCTTCGGATTTGTGCCTTTGAAGCTGTTGATTTTTATTGCACCGGAACGATAGACCTCCTCAATAACGTAAGGGCCTTCCCATTTAGAGAGAGGTTTCCTGCAAAAAATCTTAAATGAGAGTTGTATAGCAATACATAATCACCTATATTAAACTCACGCTTTTGTATCCTTTTGTCATGCCATCTTTTAACTTTTTCTTTAAACAATTTGGCATTCTCATAAGCTTGGGTTCTCCATTCATCAAGTGAGCTAATGTCAAATCACCTCTTCTCACCAGCAAGTTTGAAACCGTAGTTGAGCTCCTTAATAGCCCAATAAGCCTTATGTACTAGTTCGAGAGCTAAGTGACATGCTTTTCCATAAACCATTTTATACGGAGACATACCCATAGGATTTTTATATGCGGTTCTATAGGCCCATAATGCATCATCAAGTTTCGTGGACCAATTCTTTCTAGATCTATTGACAGTCTTTTGCAAAATTAATTTGAGCCCTCTATTGCTCAACTCTACTTGACCACTAGACTGTGGGTGATAAGGAGATGCAATTCTGTGATTAATATCATATTTAGCAAGCATTTTTCGAAAAGCACCATGAATAAAATGTGAACCACCATCAGTCATTAAATATTTAGGGACTCCTAACCTCAGAAAAATAACTTCTTTAAGCATTTTAATAGAAGTGTTATGATCAGCACTACTAGTTGGAATAGCTTCTACCCACTTAGTAACGTAATCAACAACAACTAAAATATGTGTGTATCCATTAAAGGCAGGAAAAGGTCCCATATAATCGAAGCCCCAAACATCAAATGGTTCAATAACAAGTAAATAATTCATAGGCATTTCTTGACGTCTACTAATATTACCAATTCTTTGACATTCATCACAAGAAAAGACAAACTTACGGGCATCCTTGAAGAGAGTAGGCCATTAAAAACCGGATTGCAATACCTTATGTGCAATTCTATCTCGAGCGTGGTGTCCTCCATAAGCCTCGGAGTGACACTTTGCGTAGGATCTGTTCCTGTTCATGCTCAGGTACACAACATCTAATAACACCATCTACTCCTTCTTTATAAAGATGTGGGTCATCCCAAAAGTAATGTCTCAAATCATAGAAGAACTTTTTTTTGCTGGTAAGTGAAACTAGGTCGTATGAATTTAGCAACGATGTAATTAGCATAATCAGCATACCATGGAGTAGTACGAGAAGCATTTATGACATTTAATTTCTCATCAGGAAAGCTATCATCAATAGGTAGTGGGTCATCAAGAACATTTTCTAACCTAGACAAGTTGTCTGCAACGGGGTTCTCAGCTCCCTTTCTATCAAGAATATGCAAATCAAATTCTTGTAACAGGAGTACCCATCTAATAAGTCTAGGTTTAGCATCTTTATTTTTCCATAAGATATTTAATAGCAGCATGATCTGTGTGAATAGTTACTTTAGAATCCACAATATAAGGTCTGAACTTATCACAAGCAAATACAACAGCTAAGAATTCTTTTTCAGTAGTAGCATAATTTCTTTGAGCATTGTCTAGAGTTTTGCTAGCATATTGGATAACATTTAATTTCTTATCAACTCTTTGCCCTAGAACAACACCTACAACATAATCACTAGCATCACCCATAATTTCAAAAGGTAAATTCCGATCAGGTGGCTGAACAATAGGTGCAGAGATCAATGCTTTCTTAAGTATTTCAAATGCTTCTACACAATCATCATCAAAGACAAATGGTATATCTTTTTGTAATAAATTAGTCAGAGGCCGAGAAATTTTTGAGATGTCCTTAATGAACCTCCTATAAAAACCGGCGTGACCAAGGAAACTTCTTATACCTTTGATGTCCTTGGGACATGGCATTTTTCAATAGCATCAACCTTGGCTTTATCAACTTCAATACCTCTTTCAGAAACTTTATGCCCCAAGATGATACCTTCATTAACCATAAAGTGGCACTTCTCCCCATTCAAGACAAGATTAGTTTCTTCACATCTCTGCAAAACTCGATCAAGGTTGCGCAAGCAATCATCAAAAGAGGATCCATAAACGGAGAAATCGTCCATGAAAACCTCACAAATCTTTTCACAAAAGTCAGAGAATATAGCCATCATGCATCTTTGAAAGGTAGCAGGTGCATTACATAAACCAAAAGGCATACGTCTATAAGCAAAAGTACCGAAAGGGCAAGTAAAAGTGGTCTTTGATTGATCATCGGCTGACACAGGTATTTGGGAGAAACCAGAATAACCATCTAGAAAGCAAAAATGTGTATGTTTGGATAATCTTTCTAGCATTTGATCGATAAAAGGTAAGGGGTAATGATCCTTTTTAGTATCTTTATTTAATTTGCGGAAATCAATTACCATCCTATAACCTGTAATAATTCTTTGTGGGATCAATTCATCTTTATCATTAGGAACGACAGTAATACCTCCCATCTTAGGGACACAATGGACAAGACTTACCCACTGACTATCAGCAACGGGATAAATTATACCTGCCTCAAGGAGCTTTAGTATTTCCTTTCGTACCACTTCTTTCATCTTAGGATTCAGCCGTCGTTGGTGATCACGAACTGGTTTGGCATCTTTCTCCAAATTTATTTTGTGTTGACATAGAGTGGGACTAATGCCCTTAAGATCATCAAGAGTATATCCAATAGCAGCACGGTGCTTCTTCAGAGTTTTCAATAATCTCTCTTCTTCATGATCTGAAAGGTTAGCACTAATAATAACAGGATATATCTTCCTTTCACCATGATAAGCATATTTAAGAGTATCAGGCAACGGTTTAAGCTCGAACACGGGATCACCCTGGGTGGAGGAGGATCCCTAGGTTTCAACAGAAAATTGTGTTTCGTGATAGGTTCTGTTTAAAGAATACTTCATCTATTTCCTTCTTTCATTCATAAACATATCATTTTCATGGTCTAGCAAATATTGTTCTAAAGGATCACTAGGAGGTACGGCAATAGAAGCAAGACCAATAATTTCATCCTTACTAGGCAATTCGTCTTCACGGTGTTGTCTACTAAATTTAGAGAAATTAAACTCATGGGACATATCACCCAAACCAATAGTAACAACATCCTTTTCGCAGTCTATCTTAGCATTAACAGTGTTCAAGAAGGGTCTACCAAATATAATGGGACAAAAGCTATCTTGTGGGGAACTAAGAACAAGAAAATCAGCAGGATATTTAGTTTTCCCACACAAGACTTCAACATCTCTAACAATTCCAATGGGTGATATGGTATCTCTATTGGCAAGCTTAATTGTGACATCAATTTCTTCTAACTCAGTAGGTGCAATATCATGCATAATTTCTTTGTATAAGTCATGAGGTATAGCACTAGCACTGGCACCCATGTCACATAAGCCATGATAACAATGATCTCCTATTTTAACAGATGTAACAAGCATGCCTACCACAGGTCTATGTTTATCTTTAGCACAAGGTTTGGAAATTCTAGCAGTTTCATCTCGGAAATGAATAGCGTGCCCATCAATATTATCAGACAAGAGATCTTTAACAATAGCAATATTAGGTTGAACTTTAACTTTATCAGGAGGTGTATAATTTCGGTTGAAGCTTTAGCATGATCCTTTATTCTAATAGGGAAAGGTGGTTTCTCAACATAAGAAGTAGGAACAATAGGATCATTATAAGTGACAGTCTTTTCTTCAACTTTAGTAGGTGCAGCTACTTTTACTTCTATGGGAAGATGATATTTGAACCACTTCTCCTTGGGGAGATCAACAGAAGTAGCAAAAGATTCACAGAAAGAAGCTACTATCTCAGAGTCAAGTCCATATTTAGTGCTAAATTTGCGGAAAACATTGGTATCCATAAAAGATTTAACACAATCAAACTTAGGTGTCATACTGACTCCTTACCTTCGTCGAGATCCCAATCTTCAGAGTTGTGTTTAATTCTATCCAATAAATTCCATTTGAATCCAATAGTCTTCATCATAAAAGAGCCAGCAGAAGAAGTATCGAGCATGATGCGATTATTTTCAAAAAGCCGAGCATAAAAACTATGAAGAATTATTTCTCTTGGGAGCTCATGATTGGGGCATGAATATAACATTGGTTTAAGCCTCCCCCAAGCTTGAGCGATGCTTTCAACTCCGCGAGGCCAAAGATTTTATATATAATTGCGATCACGATGAACAAGATGCATAGGATAATACTTTTGATGAAATTCCAGCTTCATTCGTTTATAGTTCCATGATCCCGTATCATCACATAGCCTATACCATGTCGATGCATCTCCCTTCAAAGATAAAGGAAGACCTTCTTCTTAACAACATCATCAGGTATACCTGCAAGCTTAAATAATCCACAAACTTCATCCACATAGAGTAGATGTTCATCAGGATGCTTTGTTCCATCTCCTGTAAAAGCATTAGCTAGCAGTTTTTCCATCATACCCAAAGGAACTTCAAAAGGAATACTTTCATTTTCAGTAGGTTCAGTAGGTTGAGGAGCAAATCTTTGCTCTACTGGTAGGGGTGAAGATACCCCGAACAAGCCCCTTAGAGGATTACTTTCCATAGTAACAAGTGACAGTAAATTTCAGCACACTATATAAATTTTTCCTTACCAAATTCCACCTACCAAACGCGCTTCACTCCCCGGCAACGGCGCCAGAAAAGATTCTTGATGACCCAAAAGTATAGGGGATCTATCGTAGTCCTTTCGATAAGTAAGAGTGTCGAACCCGGCGAGGAGCAGAAGGAAATGATAAGCGGTTTTCAGCAAGGTATTCTCTGCAAGTATTGAAATAAGTGGTAACAGATAGTTTTGTGATAAGATAATTTGTAACGAGCAACAAGTAACAAAAGTAAATAAAGTGCAACAAGGTGGCCCAATCCTTTTTGTAGCAAAGGACAAGCCTGGACAAACTCTTATATAAGTAAAAGCGCTCCCGAGGACACATCGGAATATCGTCAAGCTAGTTTTCATCACGTTCATATGATTCGCGTTCGGTACTTTGATAATTTGATATCTGGGTGGACCGGTGCTTGGGCGCTGTTCTTACTTGAACAAGCATCCCACTTATGATTAACCTCTATTGCAAGCATCCGCAACTACAACAAAAGTATTAAGGTAAACCTAACCATGGCATGAAACATGTGGATCCAAATCAGCCCCTTACGAAGCAACGCATAAACTAGGGTTTAAGCTTCTGTCACTCTAGCAACCCATCATCTATTTATTACTTCCCAATGCCTTCCTCTAGGCCCAAATAATGGTGAAGTGTTATGTAGTCAACGTTCACATAACACCACTAGAGGCTAGACAACATACATCTCATCAAAATATCGAACGAATACCAAATTCACATGACTACTAATAGCAAGACTTCTCACATGTCCTCAGGAACAAACGTAACTACTCACAAAGCACATTCATGTTCATAATCAGAGGGGTAATAATATGCATATAGGATCTGAACATATGATCTTCCACCAAATAAACCAACTAGCATCAACTACAAGGAGTAATCAACACTACTAGCAACCTATTAGTACCAATCCCAGACGTGGAGACAAGAATTGGATACAAGAGATGAACTAGGGTTTTGATATGAGATGCTACTGGTGAAGATGTTGATGGAGATTGCCCTCTCCCGATGAGAGGAGCGTTGGTGATGATGATGGCTATGATTTCCCCCTCCTGGAGGGAAGTGTCCCCGGCAGAACAGCTCTGCCGCAGCCCTAGATTGGTTCCGCCAAGGTTCCGCCTGGTGGCGGCGAAGTTTCGTCCCGAAAGGTTGCTTATGATTTTTTTCCTCGACGAAAGACCTCATATACCAGAAGATGGACATCGAAGAGTCAACAGGGGGCCCCCGAGGTAGGGGGCGCGCCCAGGGGGCTAGGGCGCGCCCCCACCCTCGTGGACAGGTGGGCCCCCCTCTGGTGAATTTCTTCCGCTCAATATTTTTTATTATTTCCAAAAATGACTTTCGTGGAGTTTCAGGACTTTTGGAGTTGTGCAGAATAGGTCTCTAATCTTTGCTCCTTTTCCAGCCCAGAATTCCATCTGCCGGCATTCTCCCTCCTTATGTAAACCTTGTAAAATAAAAGAGAATAGGCATAAGTATTGTGACATAACATGTAATAACAGCCCATAATGCAATAAATATCGATATAAAAGCATGATGCAAAATGGAAGTATCAAGCATGGTGCGATTGTTATCGGAAAGCCGAGCATAAAAACTTTGAATAATTATTTCTCTTAGGAGCTCATGATTGGGGCATGAACATAACATTGATTTAAGCCTCCCCCAAGCTTGAGCGATGCTTTCTCCTTCGCGAGGCCAAAAGTTATATATATAATTGCGTTCATGATGAACAAGATGCATAGGATAAAACTTCTGATGAAATTCCAATTTCAATTGTTTGTAGTTCCATGACCCCGTATCATCACATAGCCTATACCATGTCAATGCATCTCCCTTCAAAGATAAAGGGAATACCTTCTTCTTAATAACATCATCGGGTATACCTGCAAGCTTAAATAATCCACAAACTTCATCCACATAGATTAGGTGCTCATCAGGGTGCATTGTTCCATCTCCTCCAAAAGGATTAGCTAGCAGTTTTTCTAACATACCCGAAGGAATTTCAAAGTAGACATTTTCATTTTCAGTAGGTTTAGTAGGTTGAGGAGCAACTCTTTGCTCTACTGGTCGGGGTGAAGATACCCCGAACAAGCCCCTCAGAGGATTACTTTCCATAGTAACAAGTGACAGTAAATTTCAGCACACTATATAAAATTTTCCTTACCAAATTCCACCTACCAAAGGCGCTTCACTCCCCGGCAACGGCACCAGAAAAGAGTCTTGATGACCCACAAGTATAGGGGATCTATCATAGTCCTTTCGATAAGTAAGAGTGTCGAACCCAACGAGGAGCAGGATAAGCGGTTTTCAGCAAGGTATTCTCTGCAAGCACTGAAATTATAGGTAACAGATAGTTTTGTGATAAGATAATTTGTAACGAGCAACAAGTAACAAAAGTAAATAAAGTGCAGCAAGGTGGCCCAATCCTTTTTGTAGCAAAGGACAAGCCTGGACAAACTCTTATATGAAGGAAAGTGCTCCCGAGGACACATGGGAATTATCGTCAAGCTAGTTTTCATCACGTTCATATGATTAACGTTCGATACTTTGATAATTTGATATGTGGGTGGACCGGTGCTTGGGTGCTGCCCTTACTTGGACAAGCATCTCACTTATGATTAACCTCTATTGCAAGCATCCGCAACTACAACAAAAGTATTAAGGTAAACCTAACCATAGCATGAAACATATGGATCCAAATCAGCCCCTTACGAAGCAACGCATAAACTAGGGTTTAAGCTTCTGTCACTCTACCAAACCATCATCTACTTATTACTTCTCAATGCCTTCCTCTAGGCCCAAATAGTGGTGAAGTGTTATGTAGTTGACGTTCACATAACACCACTAGACGATAGACAACATACATCTCATCAAAATATCGAACGAATACCAAATTCACATGACTACTAATAGCGAGACTTCTCCCATGTCCTCATGAACAAACGTAACTACTCACAAAGCATATTCATGTTCATAATCAGATGAGTATTAATATGCATATAGGATCTGAACATGTGATCTTCCACTAAATAAACCAACTAGCATCAACTACAAGGAGTAATCAACACTACTAGCAACCTACAGGTACCAATCCCAGACTTAGAGACAAGAATTGGATACAAGAGATGAACTAGGGTTTGAGAGGAGATGGTGTTGGTGAAGATGTTGATGGAGATTGCCCTCTCTCGATGAGAGGAGCGTTGGTGATGACGATGGCGATGATTTCCCCCTCCCGGAGGGAAGTGTCCCCGGCAGAACAGCTATGCCGGAGCCCTAGATTGGTTCCGCCAAGGTTCCGCCTCGTGGCGGTGGAGTCTCGTCCCGAAACCTTGCTTATGATTTTTCTTCGGACGAAAGACTTCATATAGCAGAAGATGGCCACCAGAGGGCCAACAGGGGGCCCACGAGGCAGGGGGCACTCCCAGGGGGGTAGGGCGCGCCCCCCACCCTCGTGGACAGGTGGAGGCCCCCCTGACATATTTGTTCCGCTCAGTATTTTTTATTATTTCCAAAAATAACTTTCGTGGAGTTTCAGGAATTTTGGAGTTGTGCAGAATAGGTCTCTAATATTTGCTCCTTTTCCATCCCAAAATTCCAACTGCCGGCATTCTCCCTCCTTATGTAAAACTTGTAAAATAAGAGAAAATAGGCATAAGTATTGTGACATACTGTGTAATAACAGCCCATAATGCAATAAATATCGATATAAAAGCATGATGCAAAATGGACGTATCAGTGGCCCAGGCTTCTATTGCCAAAGCAAAAGAGCTTGCTGCGGCTCCTCCCACCCCTTCGGTTGTGGCTGAAGTGGGCTCGGGAGGGGGGAAGGCAGTCAAAGATGCTGCTCCCCGAGTCTCTGTGAAGAAGGGTGCCCCTAAACGCGCTAAATCCTGCTTGGCACCCTGCAGGTCGAGTCCCCGTATTAAAAATCTGTCTTTCAAATGAGAGCCCTATTTTGGAATGTGA
This sequence comes from Aegilops longissima, assembly GCA_021605205.1. NCBI lineage: Eukaryota > Viridiplantae > Streptophyta > Magnoliopsida > Poales > Poaceae > Aegilops > Aegilops longissima. The sequence continues at coordinate 237,635,009 of CM038681.1, forward strand.
GGGGTTTCGGCGCTCGGGGGCGCCAGGACCAACTCAAAGATGTCGTAAGGGGCGATAATATTGATCTGTTTGGCCTTGTCGAGACCTTTAAGACTCCTTTCTCTCCCCACGAGCTTGCTGCAGTTGTGGGGGCTGATAGATTTGATTGGAATTTTCTCCCCTCCTTGGGTCACTCGGGAGGCATCCTGATCGGTTCTAAACGTGAAGTTTTTGACTTTGTAGCCTTCGATCATGGGATTTTTTGGGCCAGTACTGTTTTGTATCACTGCCAACTAAACGTGCTTTGGGAGGCCATGGTGGTATACGACCCGGCCGATCATTCCCTCCCCCCTATTCCTGGATGAGATCTCTATTAAGGTGGAATCTTGCACCCTCCCCCTCCTCGTTGGTGGTGATTTTAATTTGCTTCGCTACCCGACTGATAAGAACACCAACAACTTTTCCTGGCCGCTATCTAACGCTTTCAATGATTTCATCAGTACTTGTGCCCTTCGTGAGATACCCATAGTGGGATCTAGGTTCACTTGGACTAACCATCAGGTCTCCCCTATTCGCTCTGTATTAAATCGTGTCTTTGTGTGCCCGAACTGGGACTCCCTTTTTCCTTTATCTATTTTCAAGGCCAAGGCCATTGTAGGCTCGGATCACGCCCCGCTCATTCTTGATGTTGGGCTTCAACGCTCCCCCACCCCTCCTCGGTTCCAGTTTGACGCCTCCTGGTTGCTGATCGATGGTTTTTGTGACCTCCTCTCATCTAAAATTTCAGATACGCTATTGACAGTTCGTCGCTCCTTTGGCCCATTGGATGACTGGCATCATTGCTCCTATTCCCTGCGCAAATTCCTGCGTGGCTGGTCTCGTAACCACGCGACGCAGGAGCGCAGAGAGAAGGCCCTCCTTTCGACTCAAATTGATGCTTTAGACCTTCATGCTGATACTTCCGAACTCTCTGATTCAGAATGGGTTCTGCGTTTCTCTCTTGAGGAGACTTTGGTGCAGTTGCATCGCCTTGCTGAAATTTACTGGCGCCAAAGGGGTACTATCAATTGGATGCTTAAAGGAGATTCTCCTGGTGCTTATTTCTTTGCTATTGCTAATGGGCGGTGTCGTAGATGCACGATAGACAGCCTGATGATCAATGGGGTAAAATTTCAAGGCATTATCATGAACCATGTAGTCGATTTCTTCTCTTCCCTCCTATCTGCCAAACCTGACCTGGGGTTTAGAATTTCCTTTTCTTTCTGGAACCATGGGGACCGGGTGTCTTCGGATGAGAATTATGCTCTTATGCTCCCTTTTCCTGAAGAGGAAATTTTCATGTCTATCAATAAAGCTAATGCTAACTCTGCTTCTGGCTCGGATGGCTTCTCTATCCCTTTCTTTAAAACCTTTTGGCCTTAGCTTAAAGCGCTTATTTGTGCGATTATCCAAGGGTTCTGTTTGGGGACGGTGGACATCTCTAGACTCAGTTATGCCATGATCTCTCTCATTCCTAAAGTCAAGGGCGCGGAGCTCATTTCCCAGTTTAGGCCCATTGCTCTGATTAATAATTTTGCCAGGTTCCCTGCCAAATGTTTGGCTACTCGCCTTACACCAGTGGCTCACCGCACCCTTTCTCCTACTCAATCTACCTTTGTCAAAGGTCATTTTATCCTTGATGGGGTCCTCTGCATGCATGAGATCATCCATGATATCCACAAATCAGGCAACAAGGCAGTTATTCTTAAGTTGGACTTTGAGAAGGCCTATGATTCTGTGAGCTGGGGCTTCTTAAGACAAGTTCTTCTGTCTAAGGGCTTTGATGGAGGCGTTGTCCATAGAATTATGCAGATGGTCTCAGGGGGCCACACTGCTATCTTTGTCAATGGGAAGGTTAGCAACTTCTTCAAGAATTCTAGAGGCCTCAGGCAAGGAGACCAGGCCTCCCCCATCCTTTTTAACTTCGTTGCGGATGCTCTCGCTAATATTTTGTCCAGAGCGCAGTGGCTGGACATATCACTCCAGTGAGCTCACATCTCGTCCCTCAAGGGATTACTCATCTTCAGTACGCCGATGATACGATTATTATGGTGGAACTTAATGATGCGTGCCTCTCCCATCTCAAGTTTCTCGGGCTTAAAAATTAACTTCCCCAAAAGTGAAGTGATCGTTACTGGAGTTTCGGAGACCAAGGCCTTGCGTGTAGCCCACTTGCTGAACTGTTCTCTTGGTTCTTTCCCTCTAAAGTATCTTGGCCTGCCTATTTCTTCTGACAAACTCCTGGCCAAAGACTTCGCACCTACGGTGGCCAAAGTTGGCAATCGTGTCATGCCCAGGAGGGGCAGATACAATACTCAGGCAGGGAAAGTTGCTCTGATTAACGCTTGCCTTTCTTCCCTCCCTATGTTTGTGATGGGTTTCTATCTTCTCACTAATGGTACACACGCTGGGTTTGATAAGAATAGAGGTTCATTTTACTGAAACACGGCTGATAACAAGCGTAAATATCGCATGGTCAGATGGGACCATATTTGCAGACCCAAGAGCCTTGGGGGCCAGGTATTGTTAATACTTTAGTCATGAACAAGTGCCTGATCATCAAATGGTGGTGGAAGATCATGACCACCACCTCGGATAAATCACTCTGGTACAACATTCTCAAAGCTAAATACGTCCCTTCCTCTAGCCCCATGTTTGCTCGCGTCACGAGCGCCTCCCAGTTCTGGAAAGATCTTGTAAAGCTTAGGCCTGTCTTTCAAGGCCTTGTCAAATTTGTTGTGCATAATGGCAGATCCACTAGATTCTGGCGTGACTGGTGGTGCGGCTCGACCACGCTGGCGAATTCATTTCCTGTCCTTTTCTCTTACTGCCCCGACCCTGAGATCTCGATCTCTGAGCTCTCTGCCAATAATTGGGACCTTCAGCTGCGGCGTTCTCTATCTCCTGAAGAGTTGGTCGACTGGCAGCGCCTTGTCGCCTTCTTCCCTACGCTCTCGGAGGAGGAGGACTCGGTGGCTTGGCCCCACTCCTCATCTGGCCGTTTTTCCGTGAAATCCTTATATGGCAAGCTGATTTCTTGTTCGAACACTTCCAAAATCAAGTGGATATGGAGAGCCCGCATCCCTCCAAAGATCAAGATTGTCCTTTGGCAAGCCTCTCGTGGGCGGTTGCCGACTGGTGATCAAATTCGCAAACGTGATGGTCGTGGCTCTGATTGCTGCGCTCTATGCGGGCAAAGAGAGGACACAAACCATATTTTCTTTAACTGTGTTTTGGCTAAACTTTTCTGGTGTTGTATCAGATCGTGGTTGAATGTTTCTTGGAGACCCTCTTCCTTCTCAGACCTTCGTCTCTTGGCCTCTAACCTGGTTGGGGCCCAGAGAAGATTGTTTTGGGTGGGATTGACAATGGTGTGTTGGACTCTATGGAGGACAAGGAACAAGTTTTCCATTGAACATGTCTTTCCTGCTAAACCTGCTGATTGCTTATTTAAATTTTGCATATTCTTGCAGCAGTGGAGATTATTGAATAAGGAGGAGGACCGGGATGCGTTCGATGTTATGATGTCCAAGATTCGGGCTGCTGCTACTTCCCTCTCTCCAGTTCAAGACGACAGTTAGGAGTTGTTGGCCCTGATTTCACTGTCTTTTGATTCTCCGGCCTGCGCGCCGTGTACTGGCCTGGGAGCCATGCACGTTATACTTTAGCTTGGTTTGGTCACGATTGATACTCTGCTTGTGATGGGGTGATGGTCTCTGTGGAATGTTGTAACTCTGCCTGGTGGCTTTATTTATAAAGTCGGACTATAGCATTTTCTCTAAAAAAAAGGTAAAATGATGATACATGACCTGTGTTAATATCAACCGGGCCGGCGTACATGGCTGAAACGATCTTTGGAAACTGCCCCAATTTTCCGAGAGGTTGGTTGATCGATCCTTGTTTTTCTGGCGTAGGTTTGGTGCGTTAAAGGTTCTAAATCTGGCTTGATTATAGGCTTCATAAAAAGCCTTTAAAAATGCCGCCGGTAGAGAGATTCGAACTACTCATACAAGGATATGAAAAAATTGGGGTCATTTCAAGAATGTTAAAACATGCTCTCAGACGAAGCCTTCTGACCTACTTAAACACACTTCGTTCAACATGGTCTATTTTTAGTCATCCTTGAAATGGCCCTAACTTTAAGAAAAGGTGGGTATGCCCATTGTAGGGATGCACATCAGGTTTGAACGATTTATGACACTGTATGCAAGTTGCGACACTTATGATCATTTGTCGGTCTTTTTTAAACGAGAAAACTCTAGAAAGTGCAAAATTTATAGAAAACCAGAACACCTTGGCATAGTGCCTTGAATTGGTCATACAAAGTCGCTGAAAAAAATTAAGGCCATTTTAAGTATGTCAAAAAATAACGTGCTCTCAGACGGAGCCTTGTAGTCTACTTAAACACCCCCGGTTGAACATGGTCTATTTTTGGACATTCTTCAAATGACTCAAATTTTTCAAGAAGGTGGGCATGCCCATGGTAGGCATTCATGTCAGGCTTGAACGATTTCCGACATCGTATGCAAGTCGTGACACGTCCGACCATCTATTGCCCTTTTTTGCCCGAAAAAACTTTTAAAAATACAAGATTTGTCGAAAACAGAAACAACTTGGCATGATGCATTTAGTTGGTCATACAAGGTCATGGGAACAAAATTGAGGCCATTTCAAAAATGTCAAAAAGCAGTGTGCTCTTTTTTTTTTTGAAAATGTCCAACAATTGCTGGTTATTTCATTGATTCATAGCAGGGAGAACATGGCGTTTAGACGGACCTTTCGTTGAACATGGCGTTTTTGTGAACATCCTTAAAATAACCCCAACTTTTGCCATCAGGTGGGCATATGCCCATGGTAAGCATCGATTCAGGTTTGAACAAATTCTGACACCATGTACAAGTTATGACACATCCGAACATTTAACAGCCTTTTTTGATCGAGAAAACTACAGAAAATGCTAAACTCGTTGAAAACCCAAGCAACTTGGTTTAGGGCCTTGAATTGGTCATACAAGGCCAAGAATCAGAGCCAGTCTATACACACTCTTCAAACATGGAGTAGGGGACACGCGGCAGGCAAACGAGGCGTCCAACGCCAACGAGTTATCAGCCGGCTGGAACGAACATGTGCAATTATCTCAAATGGAAATGACGCTGTAAAAAAGAAAACCTCCCCCGGGGGCTCGCGCGGATCCCAAGGCACCCTCGGGACTAGGAGCGGCGGCTGCCGGAGCCCGCGGGGGGGAGCCGGGTAGGGCCGGAAGGGGGAGCTTTGCTCTGAAGCAGACGAGGTTGAGGTGCTGCTGCGCCCGTGATGTTGATTCGGCGGTGGGATCGATTGGGTTTGCGGCATTAGTCTTACGCTACTGTTTCGAATTCTTAGGGCTATGATGAAATCATGTTTGCTGCTCCAAAATTATCGATTCTTAGTGAACAAAACAATTTGAGAGACAATAGCTTTCCACCCTGTTAGTTGTTGAAATAAGATAGTAACTGAACTTGAGAACCTCAACAATTGAAAATGTGAATACATTCAGCCAGATAGCAGCACCCTGTTAGTCGTTGAAATGCGAGTTTCTTCTTCTTTAAGTTTCATTAAGGCTCTATTTTGAAAGTGCTATGATAATATTTAAACTGCCAAAACGTCTTACATTTGTTTACAGAGGGAATACTTGTGAACGAGTAATTCGTATGCTGAACACAATCACAGCGCATCACCATTCACGAATCTTGACTATACTACCCAGTTTCTAAAGCTAGTTTTCACTGGAAATTTGTTAAGTTTTCCCACAATATTCTTCGGAATTATACAAGCCAAGTCATCTTTTAGGCCATGTTAGTCGGTAATGGACTTTTCGAAGGGAACATGTATGATGTATCAACTGAACCAAAGATAGACAATCTTGCATAAAAATATTTGAACTTTTGGCAATTTTACAAAATTACAACGGGCCCTTCTCTGATAGTTACAATATACAGTATATATACATAATTGAACTGCTGATCTAAGAAATATGTTAATTGCATGAGAAACGGATACCAAATATTTGTGCCTCTAAACTTACTTTCCTGTGTTCCCAACTGCCAAGTGCCAACACTCTATTAGCTATAGCGATCTGAAGCTGTTTTCAGATAGCCTCTCTATCTTCTTTGGAAGTTCAAGACTTTGATAGAGAAGGCAAAAACGAAAGCGAAGAGAACAGTGAATCCTACAACACCGACAGCCATAAAACCTACGTAATCATGCCTGAATCCAAAGAATCTGTGGATGAAAGCGTTCACTTGTTCCCCATCCTCCAGCCTAACGTCTGCGATGTCTCCATATTGTGAGGCAACAAGCCCGTAGAGTGTCCATGCCACCGGGCATGCCCATGAGTACCACCTCCACCATATTGGTATCCTCTGCAAGCCAGACAAGACACATATAGTTTAGCATCGACAGTATGGAGAAAATGTAGAGGTTGGTTCACTACAAATAAACCGATCATAGGACACTTACTGATCGGGGGACTAGGAAGCCGGCAAAGATATTCCATACCGCATAGAATGCAGTTGCCACTATGGCAGCAATGTCACTGTTTGGCGTCATAGCGACCGCCATCATCCCATAAAATGTGAAGTACAGGAAAGTGAAGAACATGAAGAACATGTACCAGAAGAATTTCATAAATGCCCAGTCCAAGCCAATCAAGCTGTAAACAATCAGACCATAAATAATGGTCTGCAGGAAGACGTGTGGGATCTCAATGAAAACCTGTTGAATGGTTAAAATCATTATATTTTATTTCAAAAAAAATGTTGAAGGAAGAAAAGTGCTATCTTTTCTTTCAAATCTTCTGCGACGAGCAATACCTGTGCAAAAGCATAGGGTAGAGCAGAGTACATCCCAGCAGCCTTTTCTCGGTAAAAAACTGTTCGCTCGACGTCGACAATAGGTTGAACGCATTGGCCATTCTGAATTCCAATGAAAATAACTGCTGCGTACATGGAACCCAAAGAATTGAACAGGTCTTGTCTCTTGCCGCTGAAAGGAAAGATGAAGTACAAATAAGTTTCTTTCTCACGCTGTGTCATTATGTATCAGTGTCTCATCTGGAGTTGTTAGCGAAGGTACTTACACTTTCTGTCCTAGGTTCAAAAAGATGGTGCCAAAGATGAGGGCGATAACCGTCGTGAAGAAGATTCTAGTTGCAGTGTATGATGGATTTCTCCAATATGACTTGTGCTGCTTCCACAGGCAAGCAACACATTGTGTGAAGAAGGACTGCGCGTACTGTTTTGAGAAGTACAGGTCCGTCGATCCAGGTGGAGGTGTGCTTAGTTCACTTATCAAAGCTTTGTTCCTCCTGATGATGCATTTGAATCAGTGAAATGATGGAGAAGTATACAAACATACAGAAACAACGCTCTGAGACTGCAACATACCGGTATAGGTCAGAATTCATGTATACTTCGGCAAAGTTGACACCCAAGGCATCTTCCTGAGCTAGGGTGGTCACTTCCAACATCCAGGTTGCAGGGTTGTATCCATCCTTGATTTTCTTCACACCTTGTATGCCCTGCATTTGGGGCACCAAGCAAGGTTCATCATGCATGCTATAAATTGGAAATCGGTTGCTCTGTCCAATAGATCAGTAAGGAGCCTCACCTCAAAGTAATCGATCAGATGGCATGAGTTGTGTCCCAAGGGGCCGACATAAATTTCTTCTCCTCCCCGTTTCATCAGGAACAGCTGTAAATATTCAAGAATAACAAGTGAGTTCTCACATGAGACAATCAATACTTCTACAGATCACACAGTTTCCTTGTCCTTGCTGCAATTTACCTCATCAAAAGCTTCAAATATGTCGATGCTGGGCTGGTGGATGGTACAGACAACTGTTCTTCCTGTGTCTACTGTGTTTCTGACCGCCCTCATCACGATGGCAGCTGCCCTTGCGTCCAGTCCAGAAGTTGGTTCATCCATGAATATGATGGAGGGGTTGGCAACAAGCTCAACAGCAATGGTGAGCCTTTTACGCTGTTCGGTGGATAAACCATTCACTCCTGGCAGTCCCACCAATGCTCCCCTCAATGATGTCAGCTCGACGAGTTCCATGACTTGTTCCACAAACATCTGAATTCATAAAATGGATCAGTTCAGTACTCCAGAGATCAGTTGCAGTGTGTATTTACGATGAGCTACTTATGAACTAGCAGAACAAAGGTCATTCAACTTACCTGTCTTGCTTCTGAGTCTACATCAGGGGACAATCGGAGCCACGCCGAGTACACGAGGGATTCATAAACGGTGACATGTGGAGAATGGATATCATTCTGCTCACAGTAACCAGCAATCCGGGCAAAAGTTTCTTGGTTCTTCGGGTATCCAGAGATGTTGATGTCTCCTTCAATGTAACCGCCAGTTTTCCGTCCCGCCAACACATCCATCAGAGTGGTCTTTCCCGCCCCGCTGACGCCCATCAAAGCTGTAAGAACTCCTGGCCTGAAAGCTCCACTTACACCTTTCAGGAGCACTAGCCGGTCTTCAGTAATACCTTTGTCTTTCATTTCCTGTCAAAGATTTGTGCATCACAATTAGTATCTGTCACTAGTACCAGCTGCCGCTGTGTTGAACCTGGGATAGAACTTCTTGGTTATGCTTACCTGAGGCATGTCCACAGAATATCTGATATTGTCGAATGTGATTGACAAGGGAGTAAATGGAAGTGCCATTCCCCTCTCCCTGGTGTCAGCGCCAGTGATTTCTCCTCCTCCTGCATTTGTTACCCTTGTCACAATGATGCAGCGGTGGAAATGCGTTCCTTGATGCAGTCTATGCAAGAATTTCTACTGACCATTGGAAGGTGAATTCTCGGAATCGTTTCCAAGAAGCAGCAACTCTACATTTTCTCCAGTGCGGTTCACATGCCTCTCCATCAGTTCCTCTTCAGAAACAACATTTTGGCCCTTTCCAAGTGCTGTGGATAGAAGAAGGATGTCAGCGCCAACGTAAGATATTAACGATGCGCGAATCAATGCATTTTACGGCTGGTGAGAAGGTACTCACGGTCAAGCAAGTCGAGGAACACAATGAAGAGTACATTGAAGAGCATGATGTACCCAAGTAAGGCACCAACACCGATCCAGTACCAGTTTGGGTCGACAAAGATGCCGCGCGACTTCAAGACTTGTACGCCAAGCGTGTCATTGCTGTCTGTCGGATCAACAACCTGTGCAAAGATTGGCATTTTTTATAAATTATCTGTCTGAAAGTCGACTGATCAAGGGTCCAGGAGACGCTGCATTACCATCCTCCAGCTATGCCCAAGGAACTCGTTCACCGCTATGGCGTTCTGGGCATACATCAGAGGGGAGCACCAGTAGCCCCAAATCCACCATGCCTTGATGTTATCTGCAGAAATAGAACTCGGCATGATGTTCTTGACAGTTGAAACTACATGAACAGATGCTGAATAGAGGGAGATTCGACATACCTCTAGCTATCAAGAAGCCACCAAGAACCAGAAGAACAAGCTGAGCAAACGACCCAAACGTGTCTGCAACAACCATGTCCCTTCCTAATGCAGCAAGAACCCGGAAGAGACCCGATGCCATCTGGCTGATGAGCACAAGCAGCAGGTAATGGCGGAAGAACCTTTCGATGTTTGGATCGAAGCCGATGACATAGTAAGTCATGCAGATCCATACGGCACACTCCAGAAATGATATCGGGATCTTGAGCAGCCATGTAGGCAATCCATACGCCCATGATGGATAGAAGAGCAGGTCCCTCTGCTTGTAGAATATGGGCAGCTTTGCAATGCTCATGGCGAGCTCGGCGAATCCATTGAATAAATGCGTGACCAGGCCGAGGAACATCGCGCCCATGTAGATCACTCCATCCTCGACTGAGTTCCGGTGCATCTCCGTACGCAAGAAGACAGTCATTGCGATGGTCCCAAGGATTATGAGCTGGTACAAACACGTAACATTCATCAGACTTCACTATCCGAGTTCAAAGTTGAGGAAGATTTCAACAAGCAGGATGCAAACCTGGACTATCTTAAAGATGTAAACAAACGAGTTCCTCTTCATCAGCAGCCACTCCCTAGAGACGCATGCCTTAAGAAGCTCCGTCTTGCTGATACCGAACTTGGAAGTAGTGAGCGCAGCAGGGTGGTTCCTGGTTCGATCAAACGGCACCCTGAGCTCTGAGCCCATCTTGCGGCCAACATGGAATGCTTTGAATGCCTCCGTGAAGTCATTGACCGAGATGTATCGATATGGCTCGTCATTTCGGCACCAGTACTGGTGCTGATCCTTCCTAGATGTTACCTGTGAATTCACAATGAAAAATGTCAAGTTTGAGTTCCTAGTCCTAACATGTAGCATAGGGAGTTTCTTTTAAAAAAATGCAGCACAGAGAACTCCTGTGTATCACATACTTCTTGCAAGAAGTCTGCAACGCCTTTCCTCTCAGGGCATCTGAATCCGACGGCCTCAAAGAACTCAAGGACACTTTCTCGAGGACCCTGGTACACGATTTTCCCCTCGGTGAGCAGAACAATGTCATCAAAGAGCTCGTATGTTTCAGGCGCGGGCTGAAGCAACGCGATTAACGCCGTGCCACCGAGGATGTGGACAGATTGCCTGAGGGAGTTGATGATCTGGTACGTTGTGGAGCTGTCCAGACCGGTGGAGATTTCATCCATAAACAGTGCCTTTGCTGGCCCGACAAGCATCTCGCCTATTTAAATTTCAATGATTTTAGAGATCTGATTTCACTGTCATAATCAAAAGGGCATCATTATGCGCATTTATTTCCTTCACTGCATATTGCATATACCTGTGGTGACACGCTTCTTTTGTCCTCCTGAGATGCCTCTGATCATACCGTCGCCAACCATTGTATCTGCACATATTTCCAGACCCAAAATCTGCACGACGGAGGCAAGTGTGTCAGGGGCATATGCACTTGTTTGGCTTATTTTTCATGTTATGTATGGTGCTCACTTTGAGGATGTAATCCGTGATCACGCTCTCTTGACCTTCCACAGAGATGGCCTGTTTGGACAGAGGAGCAGAATAACTTAGTAATTCTAGTTTATTTCGACTCTCTTCAAAAAGGCAAATATCGTTACTTCTAAATAAGCTGGGGTTTTGGGGCTAGTTTGGTTTGTGTCCACAGCTTGTTGCCTGGGAAAAAAGGCTGCCTGGCGTGGACACGAAGAAGTCGAGAAAAGTTGCCTGACCAGGCCAGCCTGGGCATGATGTGTTTGCTTCACGTCCTTATCCTGGCATATAAATCAATCTTCTTCAAGGCCATAAATGATTGTTGGCCCACCAGAAAAACTATTGTTTATTTCCCAGGCTAGCACTAGGCGTCCTATTCTCCATGCCTGGTCGAGGCTAATGACCATGCCTGGGGTTGTAGCCAGGCTAATGAGCATGTCAGGAGACCCAGGCCAGGCTAGTATTTTTTTATGCAGGACACGAATCAAACACCTTCCATTCTGCTCTCAGGCAGACTCCAGGCCAGGCAATTTTTTGTGTGGACTCCAACCAAACTAGCTCTTGATCCATATGGAATAACAGCTCACCTTCATGTAGACATCAATGTCAGGATCTGGCTTGATGTTGGCTTCTTTTTCCCTTCTTGAGAGTTCAGTAAGCATGTCTGCAATTTGAAACCACGATAAGAATCACTTTACAATTTGTGAATAGCTAGATATCCTTTTTCCAGCTCCCATGTCACCTACCGTAACGGGTTCCGACTCCTTGACATCTCGCAGAGAAGGCCAGCGTCTCCCTCACCGTCATTTCGCCGATGTGAAGATCGTGCTGCCCGATGTACGCTGATGTCCTCTGGGGGACAAATTCATGCATGTCATGCCCGTTGTAAGTCACTCTCCCTGACACCTGAACATTTCCAATTTTAAATTCATCATGTTAGAGCTTACATCTCTATATCTTCCCTGGTCATATTGCAAATTTCTGTATGGAACGAAAAACGGAGTCACGAAAGGATGTGAAGATGAGGTACCTTGAGAGTTGAGTCCAGCTTCCCTGCCAGTGCCAGGAGTAGACTAGTTTTTCCAGACCCAGGGGGGCCAAGCAACAAGGACATCCTGAAGAAACTCCACAAGATTAAAACATGGAAAGAACTGTGAGATGGTGCAAAACAAACAGGTCCGTGATCTCTCGCTCACCTGCCGGGTCTTACGATTCCGCTGATGTCATGGATGATAGAGATGGGCCTCTTCCCGCTTGACACGATGCGCAGAGCACTCAGCACATTCTGAAGGATTGAAACAAACAAGGATGAGAAGCTGAAGTTGGAACCACTCGGCGTGAACTTTGTTCGGTTTTCCCGTTCCATCAGTGAAGGATCATGAAGCTGCTGTGCCGAAGAATAAGATGCATACCATGATTTTGTTGGAGAAGAAGTTGATGAACGTGGGGATTCCCCGGTTGCCGACGTAGGCCTCGGCGTCGATGTTGAGGTTCTGGAACCGCACCTCGATCGTCGGGTTCTCGATCCCAACCCTGCCAAGCACATCAAACATCAGCGCCTGTCGTGCCGGGAGAGAGAAATGGATAAACAGAGCTACGGAAGCGAGGTGGTGAATTGAGCCGAGACGCACCGCTCCATCCGGTCGCGGAGCTTGAGGAGGAAGCGCTCGTTGTCCTCCTCGGCGGTGCGTATGAGGCGCTCGATGAGGTTCTTCCTCTCGTTGAGGCCGAGCCCCTGGATGTCCACCTCCTGGCCCCCGCCGCCGACGCCGGCGACGGCGCCCGGGAGCAGGATGCCCCTGCGCATGCGGTCGTACGTGGGGAGCTTCTCGATGGCCGCCCAGCGCAGCGCCTCCTCGTCGTCCTCCTCCCTGGCCGACCGCCCGAAGGCGTCGCTCCTCCCCGACGCCCCACGCCAGGACGACGCCGTCCGCCGCACGCCGCTCCCGCCCCCCGCCGAGCTTCCCATCCTCACGATTTCCATCGGCCCCTCCTCCTCCTCCTTCAGCCGCTAGCCGCCGTTGTTCGTGCTGCTAGCTGCCTTTATTCTTGCTTTGCTGATGCTGTCGTGGAAGATGCGCACGAGAGGGTTGGAAATGGCTTCGTCAGTGGCAGATGACTGACTGACGGACTGTCTGAGGAGAAGGTGCCGGGGCACGAGCTATATATGCCCGTGCTCCCGCGCCGTCGGCTTGCCGGCGAACACGCGGTTTAGTGGCGCGGTTAGGGCGTCGTGATCGAGATTACGACTACGTACCAGGGTGGCGGGCGTGGAATCGCATGGGTCCTTGTCGTTCGGCTCTACTCCTCTCTAGTCGGTCTAGGCTCGAGCGTGCATGGTTTGACCCGCCCAGCGCATGAACGGCTTGACCCGTTCAGGTCGCCTCTGTCGGACGGACGATGCCGTCCAGCCCGGACGCGGCGGGCGCCCGTGGCCGTCCATCGGTGGATCAGAGGGATTCTGTACGGAGATCAGGGAACTGGACTTTCAAGCCGGCGGCCCGGCCGGCCGTGTGGCGGTGGCTGCTGCAGGTAAACGTCGGTTAGGGGATGCTTGTTTGTGACGTTGGCTAGCCACTCTCTTGATTTCACATTACTAGAACGGAATGATTCTCAAACGTGCATTGTGACGAAAATTAATTCTCTGGGATCAAAATTAATTTTCACAAAAGTGACCCTCACACTATTCATGTAGACGATGATGTAGCTACTAGCTAGTTGCTTTACTCAGGTTTCTGTTGTCAACTTGGCTCCTTCCCTTTTAAGAATTTGGGTGTGCCCCTTCCATTAAAAAAAACTTAAAAAGGAGACATACAACCTATTATTGACAGAATTATTAAAGACATTTCTGGTTGGTTAGACAAGAATCTTTCCTGTAGGGGTAAACTTATCCTCCTCGGCACGTGCATTGCTAGTATTCCTACTTACCTTATGTCTTTTTTTTCACGAATACGCAAAAGGCTTGTGTATCATTGCATTGATAGGTAGAAAAAGTTCATACAGGTTTGTCCAATGCTACAGGGGGTTAGGCTAGCCAACATGTGCACAGGGATGGCATGCTAGGGTAGCCTGGACGCAAGTATAGGTGGTGCGTCGGCCACCATTGATAGCCGAAGGCTACGTCTCCGGGATGATCTGCGTCAAGTGCAAATGCACGTGTTGCAAATGATCGGAGTACAGATGCGTACAGACATCAGAAACTCATCGAGAACACAGAACCCTGGTCTCCGAAAGGCATCTGAAAGGGGAATCGGCAAGGAGGAGACCGTTATCTTCACCACCTCGTGCAAGGAGGCGACGACATCAACCATCTCCATCATCTACCATCACCATCATCCATCTCCATCTTGTTGTACCCCCTTCATTCCTAAATATAAGTCTTTTTTAGAGATTTCAATATGGACTACATACGGAGTAAAATGTGTGAATATATATTCTAAAATAGGTCTACATACATCCGTGTGTAATTCATATTGAAAACTCTAAAAATACTTACTTTAGGAATGGAGGGTAATATCAAACCTTTCGTGGATTGCCATGTGTATTACTTGTTTGATCAAACCATGTTTACCATTGTTGTTCGTATGATGTTCGTCGTGATGTACGAGTAAAACCCTTAGTTCTCGAGGATATGGATGACCTTGGTATGCACGCATGAACTTGAAGAACGTGGGGCGACCAAGGAGAACATGGCAACCCCCCTTGAATGGGGCCACCTTGAATTATAGGGTTTCAGACCAGAAGTTACTCTTAGGGCCAAAGATGACTTCTTGGTTAATTTGAATGAGGGGCTCCGCCTTTTTCGCTGGCACAATGTCGTGAAAGTGCGTTAGGGATGGGGGCGGTTAATAGGAGGCCCATTTTGCGCACGGTACTAGCGTAAATGATGTTTATGCCACTGCCCCCATCCATGGAGCATCTTCATGAGCGGACAATCTCCAATTATTAGATCGAGGATGAGTGTAAATTTTCCAAGGTTATGGATGAACTCTAGGTGGTCAGTCATATTATGGAACATCGCGCAATACTGGCGGAGGCCAGTGGCAACGGGTTCCTATCATTGTCGTCTTCCGACCTGCCCTTTTTTTCCGTTTGCCAGCTTGTCGTTCAGGGCGCAATCTCTTGTTGACTGTGAAGCCTCGTAGTTATTGTGGCTATGTGCAAAGGCCGCTCATAATCTCCTCGTAAGTGTGACCTTGTCTTTTTGCCATGAGATCCAGTCTTGTTGGTGGCTGCTAAGATCGGATTCCATGTCATTATCCTTTCTCTTTTTGTTCCAGTTTACGGTTTTTGTTCCTTACAGATTCCGGCCTCCGCTTCCATGGATTCCTGGATTTCCGAAGCCGACATCTCGCAGCAGCGTGCGCGGGCTATCTCCTCGTCCGTCGCATAATCATTTGCCACCTTCATCAGTTGTGCCATTGTAATGAGCTTTACCATCTACTTGTTTCTTGCCGAGCTTGTGATGTAGGAGCAGGTCCTAGGCTTTGTTGATGAAGGCGTGTATGGCCTACTCGTCAAAGATTGTTGTCAACATATTGCACTTTTTAAGCAATCAGGAGATGAAGTTGCCTACTAGCTCTGTCACCTGGATGCACCTATGGAGGTCATATGCACTATCGCGGCGCTAGTATGATCTGCGCCCAGAGTCTTGCCTCATCTCTGATCGCGTTGACGGCGCGGCAAACGGAGGGGCGATCGCCGTCGAAGGTGTAGCCGTTACTATCATGAAGTTTTGTAAGTGGGCCATTGATGCCATCACTTCCCAAATGTCTCATTTCTTCTGGGGCAACTTGGGCAATCATCATAAGTACCATCTTGCTAGTCGGGGTTTAATCTCTAGAGAAGAAAAAGAATTTGGGGGTATGTGTGTCCCTAATCCCAGGAATTTTAATTTGGCAATGTTGGCCTTTTGGAGTAAGAGATTGTTTGATGGTAGACCTAGTGATTGGAAAAAACTTCTGGAATATAAGTATGTTACTGACAAACCTAACATTTTGTCAGGCCAAGCCTAGACAGAGGTCTCCTTTTTGGAAAAGTATCTCTTGGGCTTTTGCTTTTGCAAAAAAAAAAAAAAGCTTTTACAACTGGAAGATTGGTGATGGGCAAAGTGTCTCCTTTTGGCATGATATTTTTGGCTTGTTGATGTTTCTCTGAAAACCCAATTTTGGGATCTATTTATGATTTGTCAACAATAAAATGCTTCTGTTGCTCAGGTGTGGGATGGTACTTCTCTTAAGTTATCCTTTAGGAGATGTGTTGATGAAGTGCTCATGGGTCAGTGGTTTGATTTGCTTAATTTGGTCAAAATTGTAACTCTTACTTCTGGTAGTGATGCTCCCACTTGGTTGCTTGAACCTTCTGGTTCCTACCAGTTAGATCTCAAAATTGGGTTCCTCTTCTGAACAAAGATGCTATTTGGGAGATTAAGGTTCCTTTTAATATACATGTTTTCTTGTGGCTCATTATTAATAACAAGAGTCCACTCCAAGGTTGATGATCTGACATGTGTCTTTCGTAATGAGCTAGAATCCATCCATCATCTATTTTTGTGTCTGCATTGTTGCAAAAAATATTTGGAACGTGATTGCTGATATTCTCAATATCTCAATTCCCAGTTCTTTTGATGACCTAGTTCCTTTCTGGAAACAAAGTAAACACTATGAAGTTGTTAGCATCTTTATTGTTTCAACAAATTTGGAAAAAAAATATACTTGTATAGGATGCAACATATATATAGTGCTTGAGAAGGTCGCAAATGCACGTGTTGCAAATGCATTTGGAATTGCATTCTACTCCATTGGTCAGCGGCTCGTCGTTGCCGCGACGGACCGACTCGCTCACACCACGTCCTGCCCGTCATGCATCCTGGTTCCGTCGCTAGGAAGTAAGTAGTGCGCGCGTACGTACGAGGAGTCTAGCAGGTCACGTCTCCACTGCCGTCCCCCTCGGTGCACCGCGCCGCGTCAACAGTTCACGAGCGGCCGGTCAACAAGGGCCTGCGCTTCTCGACGCCACGAACAGGACAATCAGGGCGGCTGACGGATCGGCACCATTTGTTGTACGTATGCATGGTACGCCAAGGTAGATCAAGTCACGGCGCCTCCGGTCTAGTCAAGGATGGATAGCCCGCCGGCTCTCGGATAATTGGATTGTAGTGCTGTGCTGCTGCAGCTGGTGTGATTCTTCGAACGAGAATGGTACACAGAGATATACGGGTACTGGTTGCAGTGGACCTCGACGGTCATTTTGCTTCACGAGAAAAGCAGAAGGACCTTCTCTCTCCCGCCCGCCAGACTTGAACTACTCGTACTACTATCATCCCGTTTACTTACTTCCGCCCAGAAATGATTTATTTTTTTGGCGAGGAGAGAAATGATATTGCATGGGATATGATATACTACCATGCATTGACCCACCGATCAGTGTTGTGTTTGAGATCCGTGCTCACGTTTTCTAGGTTTGGCAAATTGTAAACCATAGAAGACAGAACATAAGAGGACTGATGCTCTCTAACATTTCCTTGTGTACCCGTAAGTTCAGTCTCAACAACCACACGGTATGTGTGGTAAGCAACTTCATGTTTGTGAAATTGATCTATGCTGCTTTAAATTAGGTGGTGAGAGAATAGACAATAGATAAAATACAAAAAGCAAAAAATAGTTCAGTCTCAAACAAATGCATTTGTTTTTGTTGGTACACTTTAAAAAAACAAAACATTGTGTACCCGAAAACAAGATTAATTTTATAAATAAAATAAAATATAGCACGAAACTCAAAGTAAAGGCGAATTGTAGATACACATGCATGGTATTTTCTTTGCATGGTAAAAGTATCATCATTTCCTTCTGCTATGTCTTTCACTCCAACGCTCCATCACTAATGAGGACATTGTTGTGGAACCAGTGTTTCAAAAACTCTTCTACGATTATGCAAGATCTATCTAAGAGATGCATAGCAACGAGACGGAAGAGTGTGTCCGCGTACCCTTGTAGACCGAAAGCCGAAGCGTTTAGTAACGCGGTTGATATGGTCGGACGTCTTCACGATCCAACCGATCCAAGTACCGAACGTACGGCACCTCCGTGTTCAGCACACGTTCATCATGATGACGTCCCTCGAGCTCTTGATCCAGTTGAGGACAAGGGAGAGTTCCGTCAGCACGACGACGTGGCGACGGTGATGATGAAGTTACCGGCGCAGGGCTTCGCCTAAGCACTACGACGATATGACCGAGGTGTTAAACTATGGAGGGGGGCACTGCACACGGCTAAGAAACAACTGTTGTGCTTTGGGGTGCCCCCTGCCCCCGTATATAAAGGAGGGGAGGAGGAGGCCGGCCACCAAGGGGCGCGCCAGGGAGAGGGGAGTCCTACTAGGACTCCAGTCCTAGTAGGATTTGCCCCCCTTTTCCTTCTTCCGGAGGGGGAAAAGGGGAAAGGGAAGGGAGTAGGAGAAGTAAAGGGTGGCGCCGCCCCCTTCCCTAATCCAATTCGGCCTCCTCCCTTGTTGGGGGCGCACCAACCCCTTCTGGGTTGGTTAATTAGCCTCCCTCCTATGGCCCATATGGCCCATGTCTTTCCCCGGGGGGTTCCGGTGACCCCTCCGGTACTCCGGTATGTACCCGATACACTCCGGAACCCTTTCAGTGTTCGAATACTACCTTCCAATATATCAGTCTTTACCTCTCGACCATTTCGAGACTCCTCGTCATGTCTGTGATCTCATCCGGGACTCCGAACAAACTTCGGTCACCAAAACACATTACTCATGATACAAATCGTCATCGAACGTTAAGCATGCGGACCCTACGGGTTCGGGAACTATGTAGACATGACCGTGACACATCTCCGGTCAATAACCAATAGCGGAACTTGGATGCGCATATTGGCTCCTACATATTCTACGAAGATCTTTATCGGTCAAACCGCATAACAACATACGTCATTCCCTTTGTCATCGGTATGTTACTTGCCCGAGATTCGATCGTCGATATCATCATACCTAGTTCAGTCTCGTTACCGACAAGTCTCTTTTCTCGTTCCGTAATGCATCATCCCGTAACTAACTCATTAGTCACATTGCCTGCAAGGCTTATAGTGATGTGCATTACCGAGAGGGCCCAGAGATACCTCTCCCATATACAGAGTGACAAACCCTAAGCTTGATCTATGTCAACCCAACAAACACCTTCGGAGACACCTATAGAGCATCTTTATAATCATCCAGTTTTGTTGTGACGTTTGATAGCACACAAGGTGTTCCTCCGGTATTCGGGAGTTGCATAATCTCATAGTCAGAGGAAAATGTATAAGTCATGAAGAAAGCAATAGCAATAAAACTAAACGATCATTATGCTAAGCTAACGGATGGGTCTTGTCCATCACATCATTGTCCTAATGATGTGATCCCGTTCATCAAATGACAACACATGTCTATGGTCAGGAAACTTAACCATCTTTGATTAACAAGCTAGTCAAGTAGAGGCATACTAGGGACACTTTGTTTTGTCTATGTATTCACACATGTACTAAGTTTCCGGTTAATACAATTCTAGCATGAATAATAAACATTTATCATGATATAAAGAAATATAAATAACAACTTTATTATTGCCTCTAGGGCATATTTCCTTCAGTCTCCCACTTGCACTAGAGTCAATAATCTAGTTCACATCGTCATGTGATTTAACACCAATAGTTCACATCTTTCTGTGATTAGTTCACATCTCCATGTAACTAACACCCAAAGGGTTTACTAGAGTCAATAATCTAGTTCACATCGCTATGTGATTAACACCCAAAGAGTACTAAGGTGTGATCATGTTTTGCTTGTGAGAGAAGTTCAGTCAACGGGTCTGTCACATTCAGAGCCGTATGTATTTTGCAAATTTTCTACGTCTACAATGCTCTGCACCGAGCTACTCTAGCTAATTGCTCCCACTTTCAATATGTATCCACATTGAGACTTAGAGTCATCCGGATCAGTGTCAAAGCTTGCATCGACGTAACCCTTTACAACGAAATTTTTGTCACCTCCATAACCGAGAAACATGTCCTTATTCCACTAAGGATAATTTTGACCGCTGTCCAGTGATCCACTCCTGGATCACTATTGTACCCTCTTGCCAAACTCATGGTGAGGTACACAATAGGTCTGGTACACAGCATAGCATACTTTATAGAACCTATGACTGAGGCATAGGGAATGACTTTTCATTCTCTTTCCATTTTCTGCCGTGGTCGGGTTTTGAGTCTTTACTCAACTTCACACCTTGCAACACAGGCAAGAACTCCTTATTCGACTGTTCCATTTTGAACTACTTCAAAAACTTGTCAAGGTATGTACTCATTGAAAAAACTTATCAAGCGTCTTGATCTATATCTATAGATCTTGATGCTCAATATGTAAGCAGCTTCACCGAGGTCTTTCTTTGAAAAACTCCTTTCAAACACTCCTTTATGCTTTCTAGAAAATTCTACATCATTTCTGATCAACAATATGTCATTCACATATACTTATCAAAAAGGTTGCAGTGCTCCCACTCACTTTCTTGTAAATACAAGCTTCACCAAAAGTCTGTATAAAACCATATGCTTTGCTCACCTTATCAAAGCGTATTCCAACTCCAAGATGCTTGCACCAGTCCATAGATGGATCGCTGGAGCTTGCACACTTTGTTAGCACCTTTAGGATTGAAAAAACCTTCTTATTGCATCATATACAATTCTTCTTTAAGAAATCCATTAAGGAATGTAGTTTTGACATCCATTTGCCAGATTTCATAAAATGTGGCAATTGCTAACATGATTTGGACAGACTTAAGCATCGCTACGAGTGAGAAAATCTTATCGTAGTCAACACCTTGAACTTGTCGAAAACTTTTTGCGACAATTCGAGCTTTGTAGATAGTAACACTATTACTCAGCGTCCGTCTTCCTCTTGAAGATCCATTTATTCTCAATGGATCGCCGATCATCGGGTAAGTCAATCAAAGTCCATACTTTGTTCTCATACATGGATCCCATCTCAGATTTCATGGCCTCAAGCCATTTCGCGGAATCTGGGCTCATCTTCGCTTCCTCATAGTTCGTAGGTTCGTCATGGTCTAGTAACATGACTTTCAGAATAGGATTACCGTACCACTCTGGTGCGGACTGTACTTTGGTTGACCTACGAGGTTCAGTAGTAACTTGATCTGAAGTTTCATGATCATCATCATTAGCTTCCTCACTAATTGGTGTAGGAATCACTGGAACTGATTTCTGTGATGAACTACTTTCCAATTCGGGAGAAGGTACAATTACCTCATCAAGTTCTACATTCCCCCCACTCACTTCTTTCGAGAGAAACTTCTTCTCTAGAAAGGATCCATTCTTAGCAACGAATATCTTGCCTTCGGATCTGTGATAGAAGGTGTACCCAACAGTTTCCTTTGGGTATTCTATGAAGACGCATTTCTCCGATTTGGGTTCAAGCTTATCAGGTTGAAGCTTTTTCACATAAGTATCACGGCCCCAAACTTTAAGAAACGACAGCTTAGGTTTCTTGCTAAACCATAGTTCATATGGTATCGTCTCAATGGATTTAGATGGTGTCCTATTTAATGTGAATGCAACTGTCTCTAATGCATAACCCCAAAACGATAGTGGTAAATCGGTAAGAGACATCATAGATCGCACCATATCCAATAAAGTACGGTTACGACGTTCGACACACCATTATGCTGTGGTGTTCCAGGTGGCGTGAGTTGTGAAATTTATTACACGTTATTTTAGATGAAGGCCAAACTCATAACTCAAATATTCACCTCCATGATCAGATCACAGAAATTTTTATTTTCTTGTTACGATGATTTCCATTTCACTCTGAAATTCTTGGCACTTAACAACCATAGCTGAAAGCAGTATGAGTGCTTATACAGGTTCAACTGTACAAAGGACGCCTCAAACAGTGCTACTTTGCCTATAGTTAACCAATGGGTGAGGCCGCCAAGCCCCAGGACAAGGCCCAGGAGCCACCCCGCACATCCACAACCTTCTGAAAGCGGCTTCATCTCGCAATGTGGTCAATAAACAAGATATTCGCTTTAGAGCCATGGAAAAGCAGGAACATAATCTTTTGTCCTATTCTCCAAGATGGGCGGGCCTTCATTATTTGAGACCACCCATGAATAAGTATCTTTTCACCTCCAAGGGGAATGGAGTAGGTCGACATAAACATCATGTTGTGACCAAGCGCAAGTCTGACCCGACCATGGTCAGGCATCTGTATAGGAACAATAGACCCGGGCAGTTCCTGTTTCAAGAAGATCACAGCTGTAAAACTATGCATAAGCAAGAGTTTATGAACAACATATATAACATAAAATAGCTCGTACCATAAGTTTCTCAACACAGTTGGACCTGTTCAACGAGTGCAGTAGTGGCACACATATACCACATGGCCTTCCACCATTGAAACGCCCCACAAGGACCTCAAGATGATCAATAAAGTGTAGGAACTTGTGGATGTCGTCCAAGTCAACTTCAGTGCCATGAGTAACAACCGAGTTCTTATAGAATAACAAACGAGTAGCCTGCTTAACTTTGAAAAAAACTACACGTGCCACCAATTATAAGAAAATATTAGTTAGAAGTAGCATTTTCGTGAGAGATTCGTTGCTACTTCTAAAGTTAAATTGTGATTAGTTAGACAGAATAGGTGGATTAGGAAGTAATCGAGGCTGGAAGCAAGAACCAGATACAAAACTAACATGGATGAACAATTGGAATGACGTCGGAGTGGAAGATCGTAGTGAAGATGAGACCAGATTCTGCTATTTCCATCAACATTCGTGCGCCAACTTTCAGTCCGTAACACTTGAGAAAGTTTATCCAAGTTCGGCCATGAAAAAAGCAGCGGTCTTCTTGGTTCATGAACCCAACTGGAAACTTATATCCATGGCTTGTCTTCACTGTGACCATTAAACTGGTGTATTCATTTATGGCAAGGCCGAGCATCTTGAGTACATGTGTTCTGGCAGAGCAAGAAATGCACTACAGGAAAAATAATATGAGAACACAATGTATTCCCTATATTCAAATCTAGAAATAATTTCCTCCTTCATGTCAGAGTTGACCATGGTACTAGTACCTTTTATCCAAATATAGCTATCCAAATTTTCAAATTAGTCGATAGCATGTTCAGAAAACCCACCCTCCCGGATAGAAAAGAAGATTCTAGGAACATACTGTGCGCGTTTTAAAATCCTGTGTTAGGATGAGAAGGAACAAGTGTGGCGTCTCGCCAAGGGCGCAGAAACCTGTAGGGTCCTCGCACTTTGGGCACTGCAAATGAAACACACTAGATTTAGTAGGAAGAAAAATGCATCAACGGTGGCGGCTGCCATCCTAGGAGTACCCGTGACCAAGGGACTTGGATTTATCGAGGATGGATGAAGAATTCATACCAGGTTCTCCATGAGAAAACCCTATGCAATCGCCAAGCGGGGGTTTTCTCTGAACAATCAGACGAGGGAGAAGGGGATTCAGGTCCAGTGAAATATTGCCGCTTCGTCCATCCAGCTTACTGCTAAAGCTGGAAAGGTGGGGGTTTTTGTGATTTGAAGGCTCATTGGGCATTACTGCGGCGCTACGACTGGGGTGTGTCTACCGTGCAGTTGTGCACTCTAATTTGGTGCATATGGCACATGGACCCCGTTGTCGGATGCCCCACATATCAGCAAAAGGAAGTAGAAAGACATGAGTAACTAGTTACACATAAATATATTTTTGACAGAGAGATACTCCCTCTGTAAAGAAATATAAAGATCTTTTACATCACAACTTTATACATAAGAAAAATCAAGGGGAAGATATATAACACATATATTTATAAAAAACAAAGTTTTTTTAACACGGTATAGACGAGTTGGTGATGATGGTGTGCCTTCCATCCTGCAATATAGGTCGTCCAATTTATATCTGACAGATAGGAAGGAAACTATGGCAATTTTGCAAAAAGGTACCCACACACCTCTCCACATTTGCAAATAAGGCCTTCCCTCGTTCATCCTTTTCTCTCACAATATAAAATACTCATACAAATGCATCTTGATGTTACATGCAACGCACGGGCATTATGGGGGTTCAGCTGAGAAATACTCAGACAGGCTCACGGTTCTGGACTTTGGGCCACAGGCCAGTGGGCCTGCATGTTTGGAGGCCCATGTGTTCTACCTCAGCACTTTTCATATTGCAAGCAATCGGTACAGCGCTGGTTTTAGATGATGTCGCAAGGCGAATACACAAAATTGAATAAAGCACGACAGTTGTTGAAATGAAGTCAAACGACAGTTCCTAACAAGCAATCGGAGTTGCAATTCTATCAACGATACTGTCGTACTACTTATACACACAGGTCACTTGTTTCATCATGCCATAGTATTACATCAAAATCTCTCAGAGGATAGATCAGACCAGCTCTCCTTGCTGAGAAAGTTCGATTTTGACATCATCCCCTACGGCAAGATATGATTTAGATTTGAACCTTGACCATCCTTTAGCATCAATCATCATGCGACCATCCTTTGTCCTTATGGTATATTGAGCAGGTTCATTCACACCAAGGCTGCGCATGGTAAGAGAAACTTGGCCACAGTCGCCCGGAATGTTGAACGACTCCCTCGTTGCTCTAGGAATTCTCTGTTTGCAAACAAGAAGACATACACAAACAGTTAGATCAACACAGTGAATCATGTGAAACAACATGGAAAGAAAAAAGAACGAAGCACTTGGGCGGCCGATGCTTACCAAGAAGGTGGACATGTTGGTTTTTGTAAGGACTTTGGTATATGAAGTGCGAACTGCAGTCCAGTCTGTTGCCGGTGCAACTGCTGGTTCCGTTGCCGCTGCACGGGCCGGCGCAGATGCAAGTGCAAGTGTTGGTGCAGGTATCGAAGCCGTTGCTGGTGCCCGTGCCGGTGCGACTGGTAGTGTCACTGCTGCTGCCGGAGATGGTGCTCCTTGTAGAGCTGGTGCCAGTGTTGGAGCAGGTGCCGGTGTCGATGCCCGATCCTCCAGTAGATCAGCCTGATCCGCTGACACGGTCGGTGCCCAATCCTCAGCTGGATCAGACTGAGCTGCTGCCGTTGTCAGTGCAAGAGCAACTGCCGGTGCTCGATCCGTTGCTGAAGGTGGTACCGATGTGCGAGACAGCGGCGATCGTGTCTAATCTGCTATGATCAGCTTTCTAACTTGACTAGGCTCCGTGACCGTGATCCAATCTTTTTCTTCATTTCTTTTAAATGCGAGAAGGACTAATTGTGGCGTGTTTGTTAAACCAAACTGTTGTTCATCATAGGGATTCAACTTGTACTCAGATAACAGACTGATCCAATTTTTTCCAGTAATATAAGTGATGGACAGTGCCTTATTACTGACACGGCATAATAAGTGAAACCTGCAAAAATATCCATCGTAAGCAAACCAAATGGTTTATTCTGTGATGAATGTCGCATGGCAAAACCTGCATCATAAAATTGCAGCAAAACAAAGAAAACATGACATTAAATCAATAAGATCTAGACAGTAAATCAATAAGATTTACTTGATGTGACACGAGTGAATCCTTACCAGGAAATCACTATGTTGAAGTACTAAAGATAAGAATGGTTGTCCAACTACGCATGGCATGCAGGGCCCCTTCCTACTCCCAAAAGCAGGACAGTCCAAAGGTCATGACAAATCATATGGACCGAACATCCATGGGACTGGAAATCCTGGTGGGTGCGATAAACCCTGCAATGCATACAGATATTGGAGTGTAACCATAATTGATAAACCGTCCTCACAAAAAAATGATCTGGATACTTCAAAATATACAGACTAAATTGAGTGGACAGACATTAACATAGACCGTTCTCAGGACTCACCACACACCAAAAGCGGTAGTACTAAACAATACAGGGTTCACAAACACAAATCAAGTACTGAACAATAGTACTTACTACAGGCAGGCAAAGTTGCACTAATTAAACTCTGCAGACTATTTCTTGCCACCGACCTACGGGATGAACCCTGTATAACTGACTAGGCCATGGACTTCGTGAGAGATGTCTACCGGCACCATCACCATCTCCTCAACCTTGGAGAACCTAACAGAGTGGTCTTTCCACTCATAAACATGACGATGAAGACATGCCGCATCAGATTTGTCGGGAAGCTTTACAAGAACCACACCCTTCATAATTGAAGGCACAACCAAGAAATTGTTGTGGTCAAGTACAGCCTTGAGAACACGCCTGACAACAATGCTAAAGGAAAACACTAGTTCAGGACATGTGGCGACAAGGACACAACAGCTGGATAGTTTAGCAGTAGAACTCATCCTCAGGTCTTCCAGTTCACACGGCATGACTTTGAGAACTTCATCTCCACCGCGGAACTGGTTCTAATTCAAACAGAAACCAAATATTTTATTACTACCTCCGTTCAGAAATATAAGATGATTCTCGATATTTTACTCCATATATGACTACATATACGCACAGAAATGAGTGAACAAAGACACTAGAACATGTCTTCAAAGGCATGAGAGCAGAGGGATTACTTGCAATATCCATAACACAATTTACTGATGCAAATATACCCTCTTCAAAGGTAGCATTGATGTTCATAAAGTAGTTGAAAGTAATCTATAAGAAATCAGTGTCGACCTCTCGCATGTTTTGGTCAAAAGAGGAATTTAGGACAACCATTTGGCACACAATAATCACATGCTAGATCACCCAAAAAGTGGTCCTACTAGTACTAGTACTGCATGTTAGATGAAAAAACACGATCAAGATCGAGAAAAAGATCGTCAAGAAGAGATATTACCTGGACTTGCTTAATGAGGGATCCCGGAGAGGGGGGCTTGGATAGAGCGATGGCTTTGAGCTTGTCTGCAATAGTCTCGGCGGGGTGCTTGCGCTTCTTCGTACCATGAGCCTCGACGGTTTTTGCCAGAGCCATAGAAATCACTTCGACCGGTGCTCTAGCGTCCATCAAGAAACTGTCAAATAGAAATAAAAGAAAAGAAACCATAATCACAAACCCAGAAGAAGAACGAAGAGGGAGTTATAGGATCAGTCTCGGGGTTGCAAGATCGGGCCTTGGCCAGAATCAACACCATTGATGCGCTCACCTTTCCTTCTTTGGGAGAGAAGAACAATGGCAGAAGCAGGTCGGTGTTTTCTTGAAGAAATGAGGAACAAGATGAGGGAGAAGCGAGGGTTGGGTAGAGAGGAAGCTGAGAGAGAAGAGTGAACTGATGGTTGCTTCATCCATCGAACTTACTGTTGGAAAGGAGGGGTGAGGGAGTCCTGGATTAGGGGGTGTCCGGATAGCCAAACTATCACCATTGGCCGGACTCCTGGACTATGAAGATACAAGATTGAAGACTTCGTCCCGTGTCCGGATGGGACTTTCCTTGGCGTGGAAGGCAAGCTTGGCGATACGGATATGTAGATCTCCTACCATTATAACTGACTCTATGTAACCCTAACCCTATCCGGTGTCTATATAAACCGGAGGGTTTTAGTCCGTAGGACGAACAACAATCATACCTTAGGCTAGCTTTGTCACGCCCTCGATGCGGCTATATCTCCCACGTGTCGAAGCACGACTTAGAGGCATAACCGCATTGAAAGCAATGTCGCAAGTGAGGTAATCTTCACACAATCCATGTAATACATAAGGGAAATAGATACATAGTTGGCTTACAGTCGCCACTTCACACAATACATAAATAAACATCCATCATTCAGATTACACTCAAGGTCCGACTACGGAACCAAAATAAAAGAAGATACCCCAAATGCTACACAGATCCCCGATCGTCCCAACTGGGCTCCACTACTGATCATCAGGAAAAGACACATAGTAACGACCACGCTCCTCGTGGAACTCCCACTTGAGCTCGGTTGCGTCACCTGCACCGCATCGCTGGCACTGCAACTGTTTTGGTAGAATTTGTGAGTCACGGGACTCAGCAATCTCACACCCGCGAGATCAAGACTATTTAAGCTTATAGGAAGGACAGAGTTGTGAGGTGGAGCTGCAGCAAGCGACTAGCATATATGGTGGCTACATCGCAAAAGAGAGCGAGAAGAGGAGCAAAGCACGGTCGTGAAGCTAGTAGCGATCAAGAAGTGATCCTGAACTACTTACGTCAAGCATAACTCCAACACCGTGTTCACTTCCGGACTCACCGAGAAGAGACCATCACGGTTACACACGCGTTGATGTGTATTTTAATTAAGGTCAACTTCGGTTTTCTACAACCGACATTAACAAATTCCCATCTGCCTCATAACCATGGGCACGGCTTTCGAAAGATAATACCTGCAGGGGTGTCCCAATTTAGCCCATTATAAGCTCTCACGGTCAATGAAGGATATTCTTCTACCGGAAGACCCGATCAATCTCGAATCCCGGACTACAAGACATTTCGACAAAGAATAAAACAAGACCAGCAAAGCCACCGATTGTGCCGACAAATCCCGATAGGAGCTGCACATATCTCGCTCTCGTGGCACATCCGGATGAGACAGGCTACGAGTAAAACCAAGCCTCGAAGTTTCCCGTGATGGCCCCAAGCAGCGGCTCGGTTCAGCCAGCACTCGAAGGAGCACCGTCCGGGGGTAAATAAAGATGACCCTCGGGCTCGCGAAACCCGGGGAAGAAGGCTTAGGTGGCAAATGGTAAAACCAAAGTTGGGCCTTGCTGGATGAGTCTTATTCAAAGCGAACTGTCAAGGGGTCCCATAAATCACCCAACCGTAAGGAACGCGAAATCAAGGAACATAACACCGTATGACGGAAACTAGGGTGGCAAGAGTGGAACAAAACACTGGCATAAGGCCGAGCCTTCCACCCTTTACCAAGTATATAGATGCATTAATTATAGCAGTTATATATTGTGATATCCCCAACAAGTAAACATGTTCCAACAAGGAACAACATCTCCATGTTCCAACAAGGAACAAACTTCACCTTCACCTGCAACTAGCAACGCTATAAGAGGGGCTGAGCAAAGCGGTAACATAGCCAATCAACGGTTTGCTAGGAAAGGATGGTTAGGGGCTGACATGGCAATATGGGAGGCATGATAAGCAAGTGATAGGCATCGTAGCATAGGCATAGCAAAAGAGCGAGCAACTAGCATAGAAAAGATAGAAGTGATTTCGAGGGTATGGTCATCTTGCCTGCAAAGTTCTCAGAGTTGTCGAAAGCTTGATCCTCGTAAGCGTTCTCAACAGGTTCCTCGTTCATTTACTCGTCTCCCGGCTCTACCCAAAGCAAGAACACAAACAAAGGAACCACAATAAATCACGGTGCAATGCACAAGCAACATGATGCAAAACATGACATGATATGCGAGATGTGATATGCAATGCGTATGCGCGCTCCGGAAGGAAAATGATGAACCATGCATCAACTTGGCAAACCAAGTATGCCGCTGGAAAGATGAGATGATTTCGGTTGAAATCGATATAAAGATCACCGGAATCGGATGCACGGTTTGCAAATGACAAGCAAAACAAGAATGGCACAAATCTGCTATTAACAGCATGATGCCACTTAGCAAGCAACAAGAAAATAAGCTACTGCACCCAGACGTACCAACAAAGCACACTCCAGTGATCTACTCAACATGCTTGACAAAAGATGAACACTGAGCTACGGCTAATTCACATCATAACAGGTTCAAACAAGCATGGCAAAAGTGCAAAACATATCAGCTTCACAGACTTACTGAAATTACTGAACATGGCAAAAACAGCATCAGGTAGCAATGTTCAGAGCAAGAAAACAACATGCTACAGGAACTTATAATAGAAAAGCAAGGCATGGCATGAATCTACTCAAAGCATAGAACAAAAGTCCCTTATCGACCATGATCCAAAAGGATCGAGAAAATATAGTAACACCCATGTCAAAATAGCAAGTTTCATTAATGATTCAACAGATGGGCATGACAAAAACAGATAACAAGTAGGCATGTTTAAGAGCTCGATGCACTCACTACAGAGAATTACATGATAAACTAAGCATACATACATCAAGAAGACATGGCATAGAAGACATACATGGCAAGAACAACATCATAGCATACACGGATCAACTACAACAACCTTGGAAAAATTGAATAACATGTAAACAATCTGCCAGGAAACATTTTACAGCAAAAGTAGAGCTCGATTGACTCAAGATATGGCACTCCATAATTGCAAACAAAGGCATGGATGGATAGAGCATAACCATATGTTCAAAACATCCTTACTGAAGTATCTCATAATATGCATGGATCTCTCGGTAGCATCAAGTTAACATGGCATCAAAATATCATCAAAACAGGGGCTGAAATCAGCAACATCATGACACCTAGTTTGCATGCTTGTGCTAGTCACCACATAGATCACAAAAATACATGGCATGCACCCCTGGAAAGATGGCATGGCATATTACAAAACACATGTAGGACTCAAGTTCATAGGGTGCACACATCAATCATAGCAAAAATAACAAAAGTGCATGTTCTGTTAAGAAACAGAAACTAACATCACATAGCCCTCTTCTAACAGCATTTCGGGCATCAAGATGAGCTCAAATGAAAATGATTCGATGAGATGAAATGATCTACTCTTCGAGGCAAACAATTTGACATATTATACGCACGAAACGGAGCTACGGATATAGAGTTATGGCACGATGAAAATGCAATAAATTACTCATAGGAAAAGACTTGGATGAATTTGGGGAGGAGAAAAGTCAACCGCTCGGGTTTGATCGGATCTGGCCGGGCGCTGAACAGGGTTGGAGGCGGCCGGCGGAGCGGCTGCTCGCTGAGCAGCGGCGACGGGGACGGCGCGGAGGAGGGACCGCCGGAGGAGAGGAGGCGGGCGGCGGCGGGCGGAGCCCGAGGCGGCGGCGCGGGAGGCGGGCGGCGGCCGGCGGCGCGCGGCGCAGCCGGGCGGTTGCCGGGCGGCCGAGGCGGCGGAGGTCCGAGGCGGGCGCGCGGGGGCTGCCGGGCGGCGGCGCAAGGGCGGCGGCGGCGTGCGCGGGCGGGCACCGTGGAGGATCGGGCGGGCGGCGGGCGCGTTGGCGGGAGGGCTGGCCGGGCGGCGCGGGCTGCGGCGTGCGGGCGCGCTGCCCGATTAGTGCTGGGCGGCGGCGCTGACGGGCGAACACGTCCGGGCGGCGTGTGGACGTGTCCATTGGCGGGAGGAGGAAGGAGCTAGGGTTTGATCCGGAATTTGGAGGGGGAGATGCATATTTATAGGTAGAAGGAGCTAGGAAGCTCCAAATGGAGTGTAGTTTTCGCCCACACGATCGTGATCCGACGACGGAGAGCATGGAAGTGACTTAGATGGGTTATTGGACTATTTTGGAGGGGTGTTGGGCTGCAACTTAAAAGAGGCCTTTGCGAGAGTGCGGTTAACCGTTGGAGTACCAAACGAGCTCCGAACGACCCGAAACTTGACAGGTGGTCTACCGGTGGTATACCAAGGCCACTTGACAAACCTCGGACCATTCCGAGAAAGTTTAGTACCCGCTCACGGAAAAACGTAAAAGGAGACGCCGGGGAACAAAGGAGTGCCGGATTGCAAAACGGACAACGGGAAAAATGATCGGAATCATGAGACGAACACGTATGCAAATGCGATGCACATGATGACATGATATGAAATGCATGACATGGACAAAATGCAAAAAGAAGAAAAACCCAACCACGGAGGGAATATCATATCACAATGCCGAAAATGGCAAGAGTTGGAGTTACAAATATGGAAAGTTACATCCGGGGTGTTACAACACTCCACCACTACAAGAGGATCTCGTCCCGAGATCTAGGACTGAAGAACTCCGGATATTCGGAACGGAGGTGATCCTCGCGCTCCCAGGTGGCTTCTCGGTCGGAATGGTGTGACCACTTCACTTTCAGGAATTTGATTGACTTGTTGCGAGTCTTGCGCTCGGTTTCTTCAAGAATAGCAACGGGGTGCTCATGATAAGAGATCTTCTTGAAGGTCAATTTCTTGAAGTTGATAGTGCGTTCAGAGTCTTGAGGCACTTGCGAAGCTGTGACACGTGAAACACATCGCACGTTCGCGAAGTTGGACGGAAGCTCAAGTTGATAGGCTAGATCGCCTCTTTTACCAATGATCTTGAAAGGACCCACGTATCTAGGGGCAAGCTTCCTTTGATACCGGGCGGCGAGTGCCTTTCATTGGAGACGCGGAGGTAGACATGGTCTCCGATTTCAAAAGCCACATCACGGTGCTTGTCATCATAATAGCTCTTCCGGCGCGATTATGCGGCTTTGAGATTCTCATGAATGACTTTGCACATTTCTTGACTTCGTGATCAAGTCGTTGCCAAGAAGTTGGCGTTCACCTGCCTCGGACCAATTGAGAGGAGTACGGCACTTTCGCCATAGAGAATTTCGAATGGGGCCTTGCCCGAACTCGCTTGGAAGCTGTTGTTGTAGGAGAACTTCGGCATATGGAAGACAATCTTCCCACTTCATACGAAGGAAATGACACAAGCCCCGAGCATATCTTCAAGGATTTGATTGACTCGCTCGACTTGGCCACTTGTTTGAGGATGGAAAGCTGTGTTGAAACGAATGTTGGTGCCCATGGCCTTCTAAAAGAATCCCAAAACTTGGAGGTAAAGATTCGCCACGGTCCGAAGAGATCACTTGTGGAATGCCGTGCAAGGAGACAATCTCGAGGTGTATAGCTCGCCAACCGAGCTGCTGTGATGGATTCTTTGATAGGAAGAAAATGAGCCACTTTAGTAAGCTTGTCAATGACAACGAAGATAGCATCATTTCCACGCTTGGACTTTGGAAACCCAGTCACGAAGTCCATTTCGATATGATCAAACTTCCATTCTGGAATAGCAAGAGGTTGGAGGAGACCAGCTGGTCTTTTGTGTTCTGCTTTCACTCTTCTGCAGACATCACATTCATTCACGAATTGAGCAATTTCTCGCTTCATTCGAGTCCACCAATATGACTGCTTGAGGTCATGGTACATCTTCGTTCTTCCAGATGAATGGATAGAAGGAATTGTGTGCCTCGCTCATAATGACTTTACGTAGATCACCCTTAGGAACCACAATCCGTCCTCAAGA
The DNA here is from genome assembly GCA_021605205.1 of Aegilops longissima. Lineage (NCBI taxonomy): Eukaryota > Viridiplantae > Streptophyta > Magnoliopsida > Poales > Poaceae > Aegilops > Aegilops longissima. The sequence goes on from CM038681.1 coordinate 237,668,186, forward strand.
AAAGAGTATCTTTGTCATCAATGTGGAAGCACTTGTACTTGAAATGCCCTTGTCGATACCACGCTTCACCTTTTTCACCATGGTATCCAGGAGTTGAGCCTCACGAATTTGATCTTCCAAAGTAGGAGAGACTATGAGGTTGGCAAGAAAGCCTTGAGGAACAACTTGAAGATTCAGCTTATGGAAAGCTTCACGAGATCCGGTTGGAAGGGCTTGAGGATTAAGCTGTTGCGATAAGCCTTCCCGCTCAAAGCATCTGCAATCACATTGGCCTTGCCCGAGTATATCAATACTTGGGTTGTACTCTTGAATCATTTCACCCATCGAGTCTGCTGCTGAGGTTGAGGTTGGGCTGAGTGAAGATATACTTGAGGCTCTTGTGATCGGTGAATATGTCCACTTTCCTTCCCAACAAGAGATGTCTCCATGTTATCAATGCATGGACAACTGCCGCCAACTCAAGATCGTGAGTGGGGTAGTTCTTTTCGTTGAGCTTCAAATGACGAGAGGTGTAGGCCACAACTCTCTTCTCTTGCATTAACACAGCACCGAGACCTTGAAGAGAAGCATCACGAAAACTTGAATGGCTTGGATTCATCAGAGGAGTCAAGACAGAGCTGTGATGAGTTTCTCTTTGAGAGTATTGAAAGCAACGTCACACTCGGAGACCGACATACTTCACATGCTTCGAGAAGGTTGGAAAGAGGCTTTGCAATCTTAGAGAAGTTCTCAACGAATCTTCGCAATAGCTTGCAAGACCAAGAAAATCTGCGAAGTCGCTTGACATTCGAGGAGGTTCCCAATTCACAATTGTAGACACCTTCTCGGATTAACAGCGATGCCCTTGGCGGAGATGATATGACCAAGATAAAGCACTTCATCAAGCCAAAATTCACATTTGGAAAACTTCAGATAGAATTGATGCTCTCGAGCTTGTCTAGCACCAATCGCAAATGTTTGGCATGATCCTTCTTATTCTTGGAGAAGACCAAAATATCATCCAGATAGACCAAGACGAATTCATTGGTGTAGGGGTTGAAGATGAAGTTCATCATCCGAGAGAAAGTTGGAGGAGCATTGACAAGGCCGAAAGACATGACAGTATATTCATAAGAACCAAAGCTTGTTCTGAATGCTGTCTTGGGAATATCTTGTTCACGAATGCGAATCTGATGATAACCCATAATGAAGGTCAAGCTTGGAGAACACTTTAGCACCTTTGAGTTGCTCGAAAAGCTCATTGATGTTGGGAAGTGGATACTTGTTCTTGATTGTCTTCTTATTCAATTGACGGTAATCGACGCAAAGTCGGTCCGTGCCATCCTTCTTCGGACAAAAGAACACCACAACCCCAAGGAGATGAACTCGATCCGATCAAACCAGACGCTCTTGTTCATCGAGCTGCTTCTTCAATTCCTTCGCTCATTAGGTCCAAGCTTGTATGGACGCTTGCAAACGGGTTCGATGCCGGCTCAAGATCGATAACGAATTCAATCGGCCGATGAGGAGGCATACCCGATAGCTCTTACGGAAAGACATCTTGGTACTCACAAACGATCGGAATCGAGAGATAGCATCCAATTCGCCCTTCTCATTGAGAGAAAACAACCGAATGGTTTCATCACGAGCGGCATAGATGATCACATCATTAGAAGAGTGAGTCAATTGAATTTCCACAGCAGCACAATCAAGCTGAGCTTTGTCTTTGAAAGCCATCCATCCCGAGAATAAGATCAATATCCGAGTCACCAAGAACAATTGGTTTAGCTAGAAATCTATAGTCGCCCATCTTGATACCGACATTCGGAACCAACATGGTAGATCTCAAACGCTTAGCCGGAGAAATAACTTGCATAGCTTTAGGTAATGCCTCTGTATCAAAATTGTGCTTCGATGCAAAAGGATATGACATGAAAGAATGCGATGCACCAGTATCAAATAAGACTTTTGCAGGAATATCATTAACTGGAAGATTACCCATGATCACATCAGTAGATTCCTCTGCTTGCGCTGCATTCATCATGTTCACCTTTGCAGACTTGGGATTATGCTTGACCACTGCATTGCTGGAAGATTTCACAGGAGGAGGAGGCGGAAGGCGCCTTTGGTTGAAGCACTTGTTCGCATAGTGACCTTCTGTGACACTTGTTGCAAGTCACCTCGAGAGCGGACGGTGATAAGGAGCATTTGACCTTGGAGCTTGAGAATTTGACTTGTTCTCGATAGCTTGGGTTGGGCGGTGGGAAGATCCACGACCACCTGAGTTCTTCTGCGATAAGGCCGACGGAACGGAGGAGGAGGAAGGTAGAACTTCTGCTGCTTAGCTGCCACTTGAGAGGAAGAAGAAGACTGAATCTGCATCCTGATTCTCTTCTTAGAAGCCTCACATTTGAGCTGGGCAGCTTCTTGCTTCATGCCATGTTGTAGAATTCATCATACTTTTCGGCTCAAAAGCACAAGAGCTAATTGCAGATCTTCTCTGAGACCACCTCTGAATTGATAGATCATACTCTTTTCATCGTGGACGTCTTGCTTAGCGAAGCGGCGAGTTTCTGAACTGGATATTGTATTGATACACGGACATGTTGCCTTGCTTGAGATTGCGGAACTCCTCATGCTTGCTCTCAACAACACTTTTGAATGTGGTGAGCTCAAAATCTCGTGGAACTCATCCTGTAATGACACGACCTCCTCTGGAATCTTTGTATTGTCGGTACCACTCAAAGAGCTTGGTCCTTGAGTTGAAACGAAGCAAACTTGACAAAGTCCTCGTGTCGACATTGCTACATTCAAAATGTTTGCAGATGTCCACAAGCCAATCGTCGGCGTCTGTGGCCTCGACACAGAAACTGAAAGACTTCGGCTGATTAGCGAGGAACTGACTGAGAGTAGCAAAGTGCGGCTGGTTGTTGCCTTGACCTTGATTTCCTTTACTGCCTTGCCCTTGGGTACGCTCTTGCAAGAGTTGCAAAATCATCTGAGCATTGGCATTGGTGGCTGCCATGATAGCTTGCCATGCCTCCGGAGGCGGAGGTGGAGGTGGAGGGTTCGACTGATTCCCCTCATTTCGTTCCGGATTCTGACGCGTTGGCGGAGCCATCCTGAAGAGGGTGACATCCGTTAGCACTTTGATAGACAGATAGACAAGTTGAATCAACGGATAGAAATTGCAACATATAGTCTTCACAATAAACATTTGAACAAGGATGAACGAATGAATTCCAAAGTTAACATCACATGTCCATTAAGGTGAGAAGCCACTTGATTAACGGTTGATGAAAAAAATAACAAGGTACGACTGGAACAAATAAGTGGTAAGGATTACCCAATCGCAAACCAAATATCTGCGGGAAGAGATGCTAGGAGCTACTTGAATCCCACCTATAAACTCCCGAAACTTTCTGGTTATGCAATCTGGTGTTGGGGATACAGGGGACACAAAATATATCACCCAAACTAACAATACCTAGATCCAGCTGTATCCATCCGTCAACACATAACCAAGAAACCTTCGGAAATCGTGTACCTCGACCTTCGAAAAGCATCCGTTATACGAGTCATGGCAATACTCCCGAGCTCGCCCAATCTCGGGTTATCGGGTTATCTCACCAACAACTGCACAAAAGAGATTTCGATGTCGGCAAATCTCGGTATTCCAGAACTGCAACGATAAAATTGTGACGACAACACCTCGGAGCTCAACTCCCCGGGACACTGCCACAACCCCTAAATGTCAGGAGGCACCAAGAACAATGTTCTCGTCACAAAACCATCGGAACAATTCCAAGATACCCGCGTGATCCTAAAAAAAAAATTAGTGAAATTTGAGGAGAGGAGAGTCAAAACTTCTACGTCAAGAGACCTCACAGAGCGACGAAGGGACTGGGAGTAAAAAGAATCCTACTCTCCGATATATATAATCCTAAGACTCAAAACATTTTTGTTCTAGACTCAACAACGCCAGCAAACAATCAAGCAGGGGGCTCCTAAGTCGGGGAAGGCTCTGATACCAACTTGTCACGCCCTCGATGCGGCTATATCTCCCACGTGTCGAAGCACGACTTAGAGGCATAACCGCATTGAAAGCAATGTCGCAAGTGAGGTAATCTTCACACAATCCATGTAATACATAAGGGAAATAGATACATAGTTGGCTTACGATTAGCCACTTCACACAATACATAAATAAACATCCATCATTCAGATTACACTCAAGGTCCGACTACGGAACCAAAATAAAAGAAGATACCCCAAATGCTACACAGATCCCCGATCGTCCCAACTGGCTCCACTACTGATCATCGGGAAAAGACACATAGTAACGACCACGTTCCTCGTGGAACTCCCACTTGAGCTCGGTTCGCCACCTACACCGCATCGCTCGGCACCCGCAACTGTTTTGGTAGAATCTGTGAGTCACGGGGACTCAGCAATCTCACACCCACGAGATCAAGACTATTTAAGCTTATAGGAAGGACAGAGTTGTGAGGTGGAGCTGCAGCAAGCGACTAGCATATATGGTGGCTACATCTCAAAAGAGAGCGAGAAGAGGAGCAAAGCATGGTCGTGAAGCTAGTAGCGATCAAGAAGTGATCCTGAACTACTTACGTCAAGCATAACTCCAACACCGTGTTCACTTCCGGACTCCGCGAGAAGAGACCATCACGGTTACACACGCGTTGATGTGTATTTTAATTAAGGTCAACTTCGGTTTTCTACAACCGACATTAACAAATTCCCATCTGCCTCATAACCGCGGGCACGGATTTGAAAGATAATACCTGCGGGGTGTCCCAACTTAGCCCATTATAGGCTCTCACGGTCAACGAAGGATATTCCTTCTACCGAGAAGACCCGATCAATCTCGGAATCCCGGACTACAAGACATTTCGACAAAGATAAAACAAGACCAGCAAAGCCGCCCGATTATGCCGACAAATCCCGATAGGAGCTGCACATATCTCGCTCTCGTGGCACATCCGGATGAGATAGGCTACTGAGTAAAACCAAGCCTCGAGTTTCCCGTGGTGGCCCATGAGCGGTTCGGTTCGAACCAGCACTCGAAGGAGCACTGGTCCGGGGTAAAATAAAGATGACCCTCGGGCTCGCGAAAACCCGGGGGAAGAAGGCTTAGGTGGCAAATGGTAAAACCAAAGTTGGGCCTTCTTTGGATGAGTCTTATTCAAAGCGAACTGTCAAGGGGGTCCCATAAATCACCCAACCGTAAGGAACGCTAAATCAAGGAACATAACACCGGTATGACGGAAACTAGGGCGGCAAGAGTGGAACAAAACACCAGGCATAAGGCCGAGCCTTCCACCCTTTACCAAGTATATAGATGCATTAATTATAGCAGTTATATATTGTGATATCCCCAACAAGTAAACATGTTCCAACAAGGAACAACATCTCCATGTTCCAACAAGGAACAAACTTCACCTTCACCTGCAACTAGCAACGCTATAAGAGGGGCTGAGCAAAGCGGTAACATAGCCAATCAACGGTTTGCTAGGAAAGGATGGTTAGGGGCTGACATGGCAATATGGGAGGCATGATAAGCAAGTGATAGGCATCGTAGCATAGGCATAGCAAAAGAGCGAGCAACTAGCATAGCAAAGATAGAAGTGATTTCGAGGGTATGGTCATCTTGCTCGCAAAGTTCTCGAGTTGTCGAAAGCTTGATCCTCGTAAGCGTTCTCAACAGGTTCCTCGCTCATTTACTCGTCTCCGGCTCTACCCAAAGCAAGAACACAAACAAAGGAACCACAATAAATCACGGTGCAATGCACAAGCAACATGATGCAAAACATGACATGATATGCGAGATGTGATATGCAATGCGTATGCGCGCTCCGGAAGGAAAATGATGAACCATGCATCAACTTGGCAAACCAAGTATGCCGCTGGAAAGATGAGATGATTTCGGTTGAAATCGATATAAAGATCACCGGAATCGGATGCACGGTTTGCAAATGACAAGCAAAACAAGAATGGCACAAATCTGCTATTAACAGCATGATGCCACTTAGCAAGCAACAAGAAAATAAGCTACTGCACCCAGACGTACCAACAAAGCACACTCCAGTGATCTACTCAACATGCTTGACAAAAGATGAACACTGAGCTACGGCTAATTCACATCATAACAGGTTCAAACAAGCATGGCAAAAGTGCAAAACATATCAGCTTCACAGACTTACTGAAATTACTGAACATGGCAAAAACAGCATCAGGTAGCAATGTTCAGAGCAAGAAAACAACATGCTACAGGAACTTATAATAGAAAAGCAAGGCATGGCATGAATCTACTCAAAGCATAGAACAAAAGTCCCTTACTGACCATGATCCAAAAAGGATCAGAAAATATAGTAACACCCATGTCAAAATAGCAAGTTTCATTAACAGATTCAGCAATAGGGCATGACAAAAACAGATAACAAGTAGGCATGTTTAAGAGCTCGATGCACTCACTACAGAGAATTACATGATAAACTAAGCATACATACATCAAGAAGACATGGCATAGAAGACATACATGGCAAGAACAACATCATAGCATACACGGATCAACTACAACAACCTTGGAAAAATTGAATAACATGTAAACAATCTGCCAGGAAACATTTTACAGCAAAAGTAGAGCTCGATTGACTCAAGCTATGGCACTCCATAATTGCAAACAAAGGCATGGATGGATAGAGCATAACCATATGTTCAAAACATCCTTACTGAAGTATCTCATAATATGCATGGATCTCTCGGTAGCATCAAGTTAACATGGCATCAAAATATCATCAAAACAGGGGCTGAAATCAGCAACATCATGACACCTAGTTTGCATGCTTGTGCTAGTCACCACATAGATCACAAAAATACATGGCATGCACCCCTGGAAAGATGGCATGGCATATTACAAAACACATGTAGGACTCAAGTTCATAGGGTGCACACATCAATCATAGCAAAAATAACAAAAGTGCATGTTCATAAGAAATGTAAACTAACATCACATAGCCCTCTTCTAACAGCATTTCGGGCATCAAGATGAGCTCAAATGAAAATGATTCGATGAGATGAAATGATCTACTCTTCGAGGCAAACAATTTGACATATTATACGCACGAAACGGAGCTACGGATATAGAGTTATGGCACGATGAAAATGCAATAAATTACTCATAGGAAAAGACTTGGATGAATTTCGGGAGGAGAAAAGTCAACCGCCGGGTTTGGATCGGATCTGGCCGGAGCTGCGAACCGGGTTGAGGCGGCCGCCGGAGCGGCTGCTCGCCGGAGCAGCGGCGACCGGGACGGCGCCGGAGGAGGGACCGCCGGAGGAGAGGAGGCGGGCCGGGCGGCCGGGCGAGCCCGAGGCTGCGGGCGGCGCTGGATGCGGCTGGCGGCCGGGTCGGCGGCGCGGCGCAGCCGGGCGGTTGCCGGGCGGCCGAGGCGGCGGAGGTCCGAGGCGGGCGCTGCCCGGTGGCGGCCGGCGGCGGCGCTGGCGGGCGGCCGCGGCGGCGGGCGCATGGCGGAGCCGCACTGTGGAGGATCGGGTGGAGTCGTGTGGCTTGTTTTGTTTTTGCATTTCATCATGCTCATCATGTGCATTGTGTGTTTCATGCATGATCACCCCTTGCATCACCCTTCCCTCCTCCTATGGTCATTTGTATCTTCATCTTTTCATCAAGACCTTTCTCCACGTGCAAACCTTATCACTTCTTCCTTTCTGTCAAATCTTGACTTTCATGCCAAGTGGCATTATTTGTGCCTCCATTAATGTTCATTTATTTCCTGGTGATCTTACTCCATGCCTTATACCTCTCTGTCAAATATCATCCATTTTGGAGTTGTTTTGGTTAGGTTTTAAAATGGCTCAAGTTTGAATTTAATTCAAACTTGAATTATTTTTCTTCCTCTAAAAATTGCCAAACCAATTTATTCTAATTCTGCACAAACTCTGGACTCCGGATATATTCTCACATCTCTCTCACGCCTTCCCTTTTATCTCTGAGATTTTCTCTCTTATTTTTCTGTTTGAGGAAATTGAGAAAGAAACACCAGAGGGGGAGAGAGGAGCCAGCCCAGCCGGCCTCCTGGGCCTCCCAACCCCCCCCCCCCCCCGCGCCGGCCCAAGACCTTGGCCCAGCCGTGCCTCCCCACCAGTGCACTCCATCTGCCACTAGACTAGGCCGCCCACCAAACCCCAAGGCCCAGCCGCCTGCCTCTAACCCTAGCCGCATCTCTCTCCTCCTCCTCCTCCCGATCAGACGCCAGGAGCGCCGCCCTTCGATCCCCTTCTCCCTCGTCCTCATGCGATCCCTCTCCCTTTCCCCGAGCGCCTCCTCCACCCCGATCCTTCCTCTCCGCCTCCCATGCCCTCGCCTTCCACCTCCTCGCCAAGGCCCAGAGCGCCAAGACCGGATCCTTCATCCTCCGCCATGGCCGCGCCTCCTGCGCTTAAGACCGGCCGCCGTGCCGCCTTGCTCCGTCGCCCGCCTCCCGTGTCTCCTCGCCGCCGTCGTGCCTGCTACGTCCGCACCTCGCTTTGCAACTTCTCCGCGGCGACCTCCATCGCGCCTCCTGCACTAAGTCAGGCCGCCGTGCCGCTGTTTCCGTCTGCTCACCACCTCCCGCAAGTCCGACCTCCTCTGCGCCCGTTGCACCTCCTCTGCGCCTTCCGTCGTCCTGCTCCTTCCTCGCCGTTCCGACCAGCAGCAGGGACCGGAGCTCAAGCCTTGCCATGGCCGCCGCCCGCTCATCGCCTCCGCCGGTCCACCGCCCTCGGCCTCCCCTCGAGCACCCGAGGCCTCGCGAGGCCATCAAGACGCCAGCGGTCCCGTTGCGGAAGCCCTGCTCCACCACCATCAGCGCCCGCGTCTCCGTCCCTGCTCGCGCTTAGCTGCTGCTGTAGGCCATGAGCTCACAGCTACCGCGACAAACGCCAAGACCTGACCGTGACGCGGACGATCGCCTCTCGTGATTTTCGCCAAGTACCAGTCAACGAGGCCGTGAAGTTCGGCTACACGTGGATGCGACAAGTACCACGACTACCCTCGAGGTCATTCGGTTCCGTCAAGATCGACTACGGGGATACCACCAAGTACCCCTTCGGAATGTACCAAGTTCGACTACGTGATGCGTCAAGTACCACTACCGTCGACCCCGGAGACATCGGATGCGCCAAGTCCTTCTTCGAACATCTACGAAAACGTGTAACACTACCGTCGACCCTCGAAGACCCCGTGGACCCCGAACATCCACGGGACATGAACAACTACTTCCGATGACGAGATGTATCACTACCATCGAACCATGAACGACTACTTCCCCCTACGCCGTGTACGACTACTATCGCCGAGATCGCAAGTACCACGACAACCCCGAAGGGATTCGGACCCGTCAAGTACCTCTTCGATAACGAACGTGAAACACTACTTCCTCTACCGTCGCCGGTACCACTACTTCCTCGGCGATCATCGCGAAACGACTACTTCCTCTACTTCCTCGACGACCCGTGAACGCCTACTTCCCTCTCGAAACTCGACCCGTCCCGCTTTGAACGCTCAAGGTATAACCCGTGACGACCGCCGTGATCGAATCATCCTTGCGATGCCCCTCTTTTGCCATGCCACCGTTCCGTGGGAACCCGGAATTCGGGATCACCCCACCTTCTTGCATGACACGCCACGCTTTCTTTTGCACCGACATCTCGATGAGTCTGTCGGAACCGATATGTTGCCGTGGCACCATTTTCGGTTCGTTGCCGTGGCACCCTTTCTTCCACCACGGTGACACAATGCTTCATAATGCTCTTGTCAACATTTTCATAAAATTGCATAAAACTTGTACATGTCATCCGTGATCATGATAACAACATTTAAATGTTTAAAATTGTTGTTTGCATTAATTTGCTTAAATGCCATGCTAAAATGATTTATTTCATAACTAAATAACCGTAACTCGGTTTTAAATAAATTATATATGTAAATGGGGTAGAAAAATGCCTAGATTAACATGGTCCACTTTATGTTGCTGTTTAACAACTCTAAAATTGTGTTTAGGGCAGAACAGTACCGAATCTAAAATATTGCTCATGAGGATTTTCCGGAATTGTTGTTTCTTATTTCCGGCCTCATTTAAACTTGCCTAGATAGGTAGTTTCATCATGCTTCACCTCTTGCCATGTTTAACAACATTTAATATTGTTGTGTACCTAAACGAGATCAAACTAAATATTTGATGTGGTGTTTCGTCAATATGCAACTCGTTGCATATTGAGCTCCACTTAACTTGTAGTGTTGTTTGTGCATATTGCCATGCCATGCCCCTTTTAAACCGGACATGCATCATACTTGATTGTGCATCATGCCATGTTTATGATTGTGTGTTTACCATGTTGTTGCTTCTTTCCGGTTTGCTTCTCTCGTTAGCTTCGGTTTCGTTCCGGAGTTGTGAGGATTCATTCGACTTCATCCGTTTGTCTTCTTCATGGACTCGTTCTTCTTCCTTATGGATTTCGGCAAGATGACCATACCCTCGAAATCACTACTATCTTTGCTTGCTAGATGCTCGCTCTTTTGCTATGCCTATGCTACGATGCCTACCACTTGCTATTTCATGCCACCCATATTGCCATGTCAAACCTCTAACCATCCTTTCCTAGCAAACCGTTGTTTGGCTATGTTACCGCTTTGCTCAGCCCCTCTTATAGCGTTGTTAGTTGCAGGCGAAGATGAAGTTTGTTCCTTGTTGGAACATGGAGATGTTGTTCCTCGTTGGAACATGTTTACTTGTTGGGATATCACAATATATCTTATTTAATTAATGCATCTATATACTTGGTAAAGGGTGGAAGGCTCGGCCTTATGCCTGGTGTTTTGTTCCACTCTTGCCGCCTAGTTTCCGTCATATCGGTATTATGTTCCCGGATTTTGCGTCCCTAACGCGGTCGGGTGATTTATGGGACCCCTTGACAGTTCGCTTTGAATAAGACTTTTCCAGCAAGGCCCAACATTGGTTTTAACATTTGCCTCACCAGTCCTTTTTCCTTGGGTTTCGGAGCCCAAGGGTCATCTTTATTTAGCCCCCGGACCAGTGCTTCTCTAAGTGCTGGCCCGAACGAGTCGCTTCAAGGGCCACCTTGGGGCAACTTGAGGGTTGGTTTTACTCGTAGCCTGTCTCATCCGGTGTTGCCACGAGAACGAGATATGTGCAGCTCCTATCGGGATTGTCGGCGATCGGGCGGTCTTGCTGGTCTTGTTTTATTGCTGTGAAATGTCTTGTAGCCGGATTCCGAGACTGATCGGTCTTCCGGGGAGAAGGTCTATTCTTCGTTGATCGCGAGAGCTTATCATGGGCTGTTGGGACACCCTGCAGGGTTTGAACTTTCAAAGCCGTGCCCACGGTTATGTGGCAGATGGGAATTTGTTAATGTCCGTTGTAGAAAACCCGGTTGATCTTAATTAAAATACACCAACCGTGTGCGTAACCGTGAGAGTCTCTTTTCGGGGTTGATCGAGAGGAGAACACGGTTTCTGGGTTATGTCTGACGTAAGTAGGAGTTCAGGATCACTTCTTGATCATAGTTGTTCGACCGTGCTTTTGCCTTCTCTTCTCGCTCTCATTTGCGTATGTAGCCACCATATATGCTAGTCGCTTGCTGCAGCTCCACCTCACAACCCTGTCCTACCTTTAAGCTTAAATAGTCTTGATCTCGCGGGTGTGAGATTGCTGAGTCCCCGTGACTCACAGATACTTCCAAAACCAGTTTGCAGGTGCCGATGAAACCGTGCAGGTGATGCACCTGAGCTCAAGGAGGAGCTCGATGAAGATCTTGTTCATTGTGTTGTTTCGTTTCAGTTGATCAAGAGTGGAGCCAGTTGGGACGATCGGGATCTGTGTAGCATTTGGGGTAGTCTTCTTTTATTTTGGTTCCGTAGTCGGACCTTGATTGTATCTGTATGATGTAATGTTTTACTCATGTATTGTGTGAAGTGGTGATTGTAAGCCATCTATGTATCTCTTTCCCTTATGTATTACATGGGTTGTGTGAAGATTACCTCACTTGCGACATTGCTTTCAATGCGGTTATGCCTCTAAGTCGTGCTTCGACACGGGGGATATAGCCGCATCGAGGGCGTTACAAGTTGGTAATCGAGCCTTCCCGACTTAGGAGCCCCTACTTGATTGTTTGTCGACGCTGTTGAGTCTAGAACGGAAAATGTTTTGAGTCTTAGGATTATATATATCGGAGAGTAGGATTCTTTTACTCCTCGGTCCCTTCGCCGCGCTCTGGTGAGGTATCCCGACGAGAGTTTTGTCTTTCCTCTCATTAAATTTCACTAAAATTTTTTTAGGATCACGCTGGTATCTTGGAATCGTTCCGATGGTTTTGTGACGAGAACATTGTTCTTGGTGCCTCGACATTTAGGGTTGTGGCGGTGTCCCGGGAGTTGAGCTCCGAGGTGTTGTCGTCACAATTTTATCGCTGCAGATTCGAATACCGAGTTTTGCCGACATCGAAATCTCTTTTGTACAGCTTGTTGGTGAGATAACCCTGATAGCCCAAGATCGTGGCGAAAAGGGAGTATTGCCATGACTTGTATAACGGATGTTTTTCAAGGTCGAGGTACACGATTTCGAGGATTTCTTGGTTATGTGTTGACGGATGGATACAATTGGATCTAGGTATTGTTAGTTTGGGTGATATATTTTGTGTCCCTGTATCCCCAACACCGATTGCATAACCGAAAGTTTCGGAGTTTATAGGTGGGAATTCAAGTAGCTCCTAGAATATCTTTTCGACGGATGCATGATATGGGATTGGGTAAATCTCTATCACATGTGTTTGTTCCGTTTATTCTGCAAGCCAAATCCTTTGTTTTTGTTCCGGTTTTGTGGTATTCAAGTTGCTTCAATGCCAAGTGTTGATTCCTTACCTTTCCTAAATGGTGTTCGATATTGCTATGTGATTACTAATCCTTCTTGATCACCGAGCTTGTCATGTCAATTCTTTTCTCAACCGGCGTGCTTCTCTTCAAGTGGATCCGATCATTCCAACATTCGCAAGATCAATTCTAAGTTTTCTCAACGGTGTTCGCTTCATCCGACCCAAGTTGTTTGTTTTCCGCCCTCCACCCTTTTTCTTCAAGGACTCAGATTTCTTAATCAAGTATCCATTTTATTGAGTGAAGTTTCTTCATTCTTTTCCTTTAATGTTTTATCCGGTGATTTCTCATGAAGACGCTAAGGAAGCTTTTACCTTATCTTTGTTCCATTCTAATTTTCTTCTCCGTGGATTTAGTTCAAGATTTCGTGTTGATCTTATCCTTTTCCTATTTTCACAATGTTTTCCCATACCGGTGCACCTCATAGTCTTTCACTTCTCGTTATTCATTTGTTCCGGAGTGTTGAAGATATCTCAGAAGATTCGTGTTTCCATTCTTAATCCGTTCAAATTATTTCGAGTTTGTTATCCCATTCAACCCATCTAATTCTACCGGTGCAATATCTATTTCAAACAATTGTTCAACGGTGGTTCTTTTGAGTGGGCCCTAACCCACAGGTCTTTTCCCAGGATCTTACCTGACTCTTTTATTTTCCCGGCGCTATTCCCAAATTCATTGCAAAGTTTGACGTAAGAATGAATTATCATCAGTCATATGTCTTTCTCCAAGATCTTTCAAATTCTTTTCATCTTGTTGGTTCAACCTTTCTAATTTTCATTCTGGAGTGCCTTAACAATTCATGGTGGTGTTTCTCATCGTCATTCTTCGATGTGAAGACCGAAGAAGAGTTTCTCTTAAATTTCGCTCTTTTCTCTTCAAGATTCTTGGTTCTAGCTTGATGCCATCCTCTCATAATTATTTTCGATTGTGAGAATTCTTTTAACCCACCCGGAGCAATTCAGGAGTCTTTTCAGTTTGATTCTTCGGAGCCCATCATCTCAGAATTATTCATTCCAGCTTTCAGCTCTCGTTCTCCAAATCTTACCGGTGCATCATTCAAGTATTCACTAATCAGTTCATGATTTCTCCGTTCTCATGTATCTAAATTCTCTCAAGTATATTCGTTCATTTCTAATTCCTTACGGTGATTCGTTCTTTTTCTTCGTTCTTTTTCAATTCTTACGGTGGCTTGTTCAAGATTTCACTTCCTTTGTTATCTTATTAATTCATTCGTTCTTTCGAATTCCACCGGTGGTTCCATCAATACCTTCTCAAGTTTGCGCCATATCTATCTTAATCCTTTCTACGAGAATAAGTAGTATGCCAAATCCATTGCTTGTCATCAATTTAATTGGTGAAGGATGAGCATAATGTAATTCTTATTCTTGTTTCATCGAGTAAATTCAATTCCTTATTTCGGAGGTTCATCAAAATTCGTGATTTCATTTGTTCATCTTTCTTTCCGGAGTTCCAAGTTTTCTCGGCTATATCATTTCAAAGCTTCATCTTATCACTGCAAGGCTTCACCTTGTGTTGTCAACTTCTCTTTCTTTCTATCACCCTTTTGTTTACCGGAGTTCATCATGGAGGCTCTACATGGTTCGTCAAGGATTCTTTTCATTTCTCCAATTGTTCATCAAGATTTCTCGCGGAGTTAAGATCCGTCAAGCTATACTCTAAAATAAACATGGTGCTCAACACATGTTTTGTTTTGAGGAGTTCAAGCATTCTTCTTCTTGCATTTCGAAGTGCAATTCGTTCTACCTTATCATTTGAGGTGGTGTTATGTCATTCTCGACAATTTGAGTTCGTGTTTCATGATTCACATGTTGTCAAGAATGAGGTATTTTAAATCCATCAATCTCTTCATTGGAGTTGTCTTGGGCTATATTTCACCTAAAGCCTTCCCTAAGGAATGTTGCTATTATGGTGCTTATCAATGATCCAAGTTTTCCTCCTATCCTCTCGGCGAAAGCAGTTTTCATCTCTTCCTTGACCTCAAGCAAGCAATTGTTTTCGTTAGTGGCAGTTTTTCACCTCGTAATTTTGAGATGTTTTCATAAGCCCACTACAAGCTTATTCTTACCGTTGTTGTTTTCAAACAACTCCGCTCTAGTCTTCCTCGTAAGGATGTTTCTTTCAAATTCAATTGTGGTAGAAGTTACCATTATCTTCTCCGTTCTTTTCTTTCCAACCATCTAGTTTTTCATTGTTTTTTTCATTTCTACCGAGGCATTGTGATGTTGCTCTCTTGACCCATCACCTCGCTTTTGCAAAGATCATGTTCTTTTCTTACTTATCCATTTAACCGGAGGTTGTGTCATCTCTTCAAGTTCTTTTCTTCTTATCAAGTTTTCCTCCTTCTTTTAGTCGGAGTGCTGCCCAAATTTTATCAATCTTATTCCTTGTCTATCTAGTTTTAACCGAGTGGTTTCAGATCTATCTTATCATTAAACCTCTTGGTTTTTGTCGATCCCTTGTTCCTCTTTTCTAACAGAGTGTTTTCAACCTTTGTTCATCTTCGTTGTTTTCTTTCTTTCAAGTTTTAAACCTCTCAAGGTTCTTTGGTTTCACTCGCTTGTCGGAGAAGCAACTTAGTTTTACCTCTTCCTCTTCGCTTTTCTCCGTGCCATCCTAGATCTCGGGACGAGATCCTCTCGTAGTGGTGGAGTGTTGTGACGCCCCAAGACCGGAGCTTCAGTTGCCTTCCAGGGTTTCCGAGTTTTGTCGTGTGGCTTGTTTTGTTTTTGCATTTCATCATGCTCATCATGTGCATTGTGTGTTTCATGCATGATCACCCCTTGCATCACCCTTCCCCTCCTCCTATGGTCATTTGTATCTTCATCTTTTCATCAAGACCTTTCTCCACGTGCAAACCTTATCACTTCTTCCTTTCTGTCAAATCTTGACTTTCATGCCAAGTGGCATTATTTGTGCCTCCATTAATGTTCATTTATTTCCTGGTGATCTTACTCCATGCCTTATACCTCTCTCACAAATATCATCCATTTTGGAGTTGTTTTGGTTAGGTTTTAAAATGGCTCAAGTTTGAATTTAATTCAAACTTGAATTATTTTTCTTCCTCTAAAAGTTGCCAAACCAATTTATTCTAATTCTGCACAAACTCTGGACTCCGGATATATTCTCACATCTCTCTCACGCCTTCCCTTTTATCTCTGAGATTTTCTCTCTTATTTTTCTGTTTGAGGAAATTGAGAAAGAAACACCAGAGGGGGAGAGAGGAGCCAGCCCAGCCGGCCTCCCTGGCCTCCCAACCCCCCGCCCTGCCCAAGACCTTGGCCCAGCCGTGCCTCCCCACCAGGCAGACCCATCTGCCACTAGACTAGGCCGGCCCACCAAACCCCAAGGCCCAGCCGCCCCTGCCTCTAACCCTAGCCCGCATCTCTCTCCCTCCCCTCCTCCCGACCGCATCGCCAGGGAGCGCCGCCCGCGCTCGATCCCCTTCTCCCTCGTCCTCGCGCGATCCCCTCTCCCTTTCCCCTCGAGCGCCTCCTCCACCCCGATCCTTCCTCTCCGCCTCCCATGCCCCCTCGCCCTTCCACCTCCTCGCCGGCCCCTGGGCCTTGCCGCGATCGATCCTCGTCCTCCGCCATGGCGCGCCTCCTGCGCTAAGACCGGCCGCCGTGCCGCCTTGCTCCGCCGCCCGCCTCCGTGTCTCCTCGCCGCCGCGTGCCTGCTACGTCCGCACCTCGCTTTGCAACTTCTCTGCCCGGCGACCTCCATCGCGCCTCCTGCACCAAGTCAGGCCGCCGTGCCGCTGTTTCCGTCGTTCACCACCTCCCTCAAGTCCGACCTCCTCTGCGCCCGTTGCACCTCCTCTGCGCCTTCCTGCTGCCCTGCTCCTTCCCTCGCCGTTCCGACCAGCAGCAGGGACCGGGAGCTCAAGCCTGCCATGGCCGCCGCCGTTCATCGCCTCGGCGGGTCCAGCCGCCCTCGGCCTCCCCTCGAGCACCCGAGGCCTGCGAGGCCATGGCAAGACGCCCGCGGTCCCGTTCGCGTGAAGCCCTGCTCCACCACCATCAGCGCCCGGCGTCTCCGTCCCGCTCGCGCTTAGCTGCTGCTGTAGGCCATGAGCTCACAGCTACCGCACAAACGCCAAGACCTGCATCAGACGCGACGATCGCCGTCTCGGATTTTCGCCAAGTACCAGGTCAACGAGGCCGTGAAGTTCGGCTACACGTGGATGCGACAAGTACCACGACTACCCTCGAGGTCATTCGAATCCGTCAAGATCGACTACGGGGATACCACCAAGTACCCCTTCAGAATGTACCAAGTTCGACTACGTGATGCGTCAAGTACCACTACCGTCGACCCCGGAGACATCGGATGCGCCAAGTCCTTCTTCGAACATCTACGAAAACGTGTAACACTACCGTCGACCCTCGAAGACCCCGTGGACCCCGAACATCCACGGGACATGAACAACTACTTCCGATGACGAGATGTATCACTACCATCGAACCATGAACGACTACTTCCCCACGCGCCGTATCGACTACTATCGCCGAGATCGCAAGTACCACGACAACCCGAAGGATTCGGACCCGTCAAGTACCTCTTCGATAACTAACGTGAAACACTACTTCCTCTACCGTCGCCGTGTACCACTACTTCCCTCGGCGATCATCGCGAGAACGACTACTTCCTCTACTTCCTCGACGACCCGTGAACGTCTACTTCCCTCTACGAAACTCGACCCGTCCCGTTTGAACGTTCCGAAGGTATAACCCGTGACGACCGCCGTGATCGAATCATCCTTGCGATGCCCCTCTTTTGCCATGCCACCGTTCCGTGGGAACCCGGAATTCGGGATCACCCCACCTTCTTGCATGACACGCTCATGCTTTTTTTCACCGACATCTCGATGAGCTGTCGGAACCGATATGTTGCCGTGGCACCATTTTCGGGTTCGCTGCCGTGGCACCCTTTCTTCCACCACGGTGACACAATGCTTCATAATGCTCTTGTCAACATTTTCATAAAATTGCATAAAACTTGTACATGTCATCCGCATCATGATAACAACATTTAAATGTTTAAAATTGTTGTTTGCATTAATTTGCTTAAATGCCATGCTAAAATGATTTATTTCATAACTAAATAACCGTAACTTCGGTTTTAAATAAATTATATATGTAAATGGGGTAGAAAATGCCTAGATTAACATGGTCCACTTTATGTTGCTGTTTAACAACTCTAAAATTGTGTTTAGGGCAGAACAGTACCGAATCTAAAATATTGCTCATGAGGATTTTCCGGAATTGTTGTTTCTTATTTCCGGCCTCATTTAAACTTGCCTAGATAGGTAGTTTCATCATGCTTCACCTCTTGCCATGTTTAACAACATTTAATATTGTTGTGTACCTAAACGAGATCAAACTAAATATTTGATGTGGTGTTTTCATCAATATGCAACTCGTTGCATATTGAGCTCCACTTAACTTGTAGTGTTGTTTGTGCATATTGCCATGCCATGCCCCTTTTAAACCGGACATGCATCATACTTGATTGTGCATCATGCCATGTTTATGATTGTGTGTTTACCATGTTGTTGCTTCTTTCCGGTTTGCTTCTCTCGTTAGCTTCGGTTTCGTTCCGGAGTTGTGAGGATTCATTCGACTTCATCCGTTTGTCTTCTTCATGGACTCGTTCTTCTTCCTTGCGGGATTTCAGGCAAGATGACCATACCCTCGAAATCACTACTATCTTTGCTTGCTAGATGCTCGCTCTTTTGCTATGCCTATGCTACGATGCCTACCACTTGCTATTTCATGCCACCCATATTGCCATGTCAAACCTCTAACCATCCTTTCCTAGCAAACCGTTGTTTGGCTATGTTACCGCTTTGCTCAGCCCCTCTTATAGCGTTGTTAGTTGCAGGCGAAGATGAAGTTTGTTCCTTGTTGAACATGGAGATGTTGTTCCTCGTTGGAACATGTTTACTTGTTGGGATATCACAATATATCTTATTTAATTAATGCATCTATATACTTGGTAAAGGGTGGAAGGCTCGGCCTTATGCCCGGTGTTTTGTTCCACTCTTGCCGCCTCTAGTTTCCGTCATATCGGTATTATGTTCCCGGATTTTTGCGTCCCTAACGCGGTCGGGTGATTTATGGGACCCCCTTGACAGTTCGCTTTGAATAAGACTTTTCCAGCAAGGCCCAACATTGGTTTTAACATTTGCCTCACCCAGTCCTTTTTCCCTTGGGTTTCCGGAGCCCAAGGGTCATCTTTATTTAGCCCCCCCGGACCAGTGCTTCTCTAAGTGCTGGCCCGAACCGAGCCGCCTGCGGGGCCACCTTGGGGCAACTTGAGGGTTGGTTTTACTCGTAGCCTGTCTCATCCGGTGTTGCCCTGAGAACGAGATATGTGCAGCTCCTATCGGGATTGTCGGCGCATCGGGCGGTCTTGCTGGTCTTGTTTTATTGCTGTGAAATGTCTTGTAGCCGGGATTCCGAGACTGATCGGTCTTCCCGGGGAGAAGGTCTATTCCTTCGTTGATCGCGAGAGCTTATCATGGGCTAAGTTGGGACACCCCTGCAGGGTTTGAACTTTCAAAGCCGTGCCAGCGGTTATGTGGCGAGATGGGAATTTGTTAATGTCCGTTGTAGAAAACCCGGTTGATCTTAATTAAAATACACCAACCGTAGCGTGTACTCGTGAGAGTCTCTTTTCGGGTTGATCGAGAGGAGAACACGGTTTCTGGGTTATGTCTGACGTAAGTAGGAGTTCAGGATCACTTCTTGATCATAGTTGTTCGACCGTGCTTTTGCCTTCTCTTCTCGCTCTCATTTGCGTATGTAGCCACCATATATGCTAGTCGCTTGCTGCAGCTCCACCTCACAACCCTGTCCTACCTTTAAGCTTAAATAGTCTTGATCTCGGGTGTGAGATTGATGAGTCCCGTGACTCACAGATACTTCCAAAACCAGTTTGCGGTGTGCCGATGAAACCGTGCAGGTGATGCACCGAGCTCAAGGAGGAGCTCGATGAAGATCTTGTTCATTGTGTTGTTTCGTTTGATTGATCAAGAGTGGAGCCCAGTTGGGACGATCGGGGATCTGTGTAGCATTTGGGGTAGTCTTCTTTTATTTTGGTTCCGTAGTCGGACCTTGATTGTATCTGTATGATGTAATGTTTTACTCATGTATTGTGTGAAGTGGTGATTGTAAGCCATCTATGTATCTCTTTCCCTTATGTATTACATGGGTTGTGTGAAGATTACCTCACTTGCGACATTGCTTTCAATGCGGTTATGCCTCTAAGTCGTGCTTCGACACGTGGGAGATATAGCCGCATCGAGGGCGTTACAGTTATGCACGATGAAAATGCAATAAATTACTCATAGGAAAAGACTTAGATGAATTTCGGGGAGGAGAAAAGTCAACCGCTCGGGTTTGGATCGGATCTGGCCGGAGGCGCCTTGAACAACCGGGGTGGAGGCGGCCGGCGGAGCGGCTGCTCGCTGGAGCAGCGGCGATCGGGACGTCGCCGGAGGAGGGACCGCCGAGGAGAGGAGGCGGGCTGCTGCCGGGCGGAGCCCGAGGCAGCGGGCGGCGCCGGGCGCGGCGGGCGCCGCCGCCGAGGCGGCGGAGGTCCGAGGCGGGCGCGCCTGTGGCAGCCGGCGGCGGCGCGGGCGGGTGCGGCGGCGGGGCGGCGCGGAGCTGCACTGGGAGGATCGGCGCGGGCGGCGGGCGCGTCTGGCCGGAGGGCATGCTGGCCCGGCGGGCCGGGCGAGGCGGGCGGCGGCGTGCCGTGGCGCTGCCCGATTAAGCGCTGGGCGGCGGCGCTGACGGGCGGACACATACGGGCGGGCGGGTGGACGTGTCCGTCGGGGGAGGAGGAAGGAGCTAGGGTTTGATCCGAATTTGGAGGAGATGCATATTTATAGGTAGAAGGAGCTAGGAAGCTCCAAATGGAGTGTAGTTTTCGCCCACACGATCGTGATCCGAGGACGGAGAGCATGGAAGTGACTTAGATGGGTTATTGGACTATTTTGGAGGGGTGTTGGGCTGCAACTTAAAAGAGGCCTTTGCGAGAGTGCGGTTAACCGTTGGAGTACCAAACGAGCTCCGAACGACCCGAAACTTGACAGGTGGTCTACCGGTGGTATACCAAGGCCACTTGACAAACCTCGGACCATTCCGAGAAAGTTTAGTACCCGCTCACGGAAAAACGTAAAAGGAGACGCCGGGGAACAAAGGAGTGCCGGATTGCAAAACGGACAACGAGAAAAATGCTCGGAATCATGAGACGAACACGTATGCAAATGCGATGCACATGATGACATGATATGAAATGCATGACATGGACAAAATGCAAAAAGAGGACAAACCCAACCACGGAGGGAATATCATATCACAATGCCGAAAATGGCAAGAGTTGGAGTTACAAATATGGAAAGTTACATCCGGGGTGTTACAAGCTTCTAGGGTTTAGCCTCTCTGATCTCGTGGTAGATCCATTCTTGTACTACTCATATCATCAATATTAATCAAGCAGGAGTAGGGTCTTACCTCCATCGAGAGGGCCCGAACCTGGGTAAAAACATCGTGTCCCTTGTCTCCTGTTACCATCGCGCTTAGACGCACGCAGTTCGGGACCCCTACCGAGATCCGCCGGTTTTGACACCGACATTGGTGCTTTCATTGAGAGTTCCTCTGTGCCGTCGCTGTCAGGAAGGATGCCTCATCCCGTCTTTAAAGATGGCACCGTTGCTAAAGGAGCTTTGGCCACTGGCTAGGCGGTTTTCTTATGACCGCCTGTTCGGCCGCCGCCCCGACGATGACTTCTCGGGTCATCGAAAGCACTCTTCACGTTAACTCGAAACTCGCCGAGCAGTTAGATCCGATGGAGCTCTCTTCCTTAAACGAGCTCTTGGATCGCATCGCCGCCTCGGGAGTCGCTTCTGAGACTCACGATCAGATTGGGCCTAAAACCGATCCGAGAGATCAACTCTCCCTGTGCTACCCACCACGTTGCTGTGGTAGAGGAACAATACGGCGACTCTTCTCCTACCTTAAGGACTAGCTATGTCCGGACTCTGACCCTCCATGCCGGATTCCCGGAGGGGAGGACACCACTCAAGCCCTGAACTTAAAGTCGCAGCGGGGCTAGATTCATTGGACAACCTCCAAGAACCCAAGCTTCCGAGTTCGAAACTTCTTGGCCCCGAATCTTAGATCGGACGGGTTCGAATTTAATTCCACCTGCCCACCCAAACATAAGCGATCTATCCCGAACCCGCAAGAGCCCAAAGTGAAACAAGACATCATTCTCGGGCCGATTCCTCCCGGTTATGGATAGGATAAAGGATTGCCGCGAGGAGGACGCAATCTCATTCTTCTGCAATAATTGCACGGACAAGGAATCCTAAACGCCGTAAGTCGTCAGGAAATTACACGCTCGCTGACTTGGCGTCCATAGTACAAAATACTTTAGCGATGGAGAGCGCTCGAAAACTGAAATCAAATTTTGGGATAATCCGGCCCCGAATATGACCCTAGTCCGAAATAAAAGGGTGCATCATCACCAGCACCGGGTTACATACCAAAAGCAAAAAAAACCAAAGGGCATGGAACTGATCGGAGGGATGGCTCAATGGACCCCGCAAAATTGTGAGTACGTAGGGCGCCACTCCAACTCATAGCCTTAGAGCATGTTGGATACTACGGCAGGTGGCCAAAAGTGGCGAAGAGCTTTTAGCTCCAGAGCACCAGCCCAGCAATACCAGTACGGTATTAACAGTCTTCGAGACTTTCGCATCAAATAATATGCGGAAACGAACACTCTGCAGCCTTGCCGAAGTCTACCAGATAGCAACAATAAATCCATGGAGTGACACGGCTATTACCTTTAACGCCAGTGACGAACCTAAAATCCGAACAGCCCGAGCACCAAATGCATTGGTCCTCAGTCCAATAGTGGACGGCTTTCGCCTTACCAAGGTACTCATGGACGGCGGTAGCGGATTAAACCTCATCTACGAGGAAACCCTTCAAAAATGGAAATAGACTGGAGCCGCATTGAGCAAAGCAGCACAACCTTTAGAGGAATAATCCCGACCGGGAAGCATGTTTGTCTGGAAAGATCACATCGATGTGGTGTTCGCACGCCGGACAATTATAGGTCCGAGGAGGTCACATTCCAAGTGGCCCGCTCAGCAGCGGATACCACGCCTATTAGGGCGAGAGGCATTCACAATTTTTCAAGCTATACCCCATTACGGGTACATGAAGCTCAAAATGCCCGACCCAACGGAATTATCACTCTCGCTAGTGACTCGGACATAGCGCTCGCTGAAAATAAAACAACCGCACTTGCCCTTGAGGCACTATCTCAAGCCCTAGCGGCAGAGGAACTCACTGCGCTGCGCTCCACGGTGAACAGGGGCGATGTGATACTCGATAAGAGATCCAAGTCCACCTCTTTTAAACCGCATTTAAATAGTCAAATTCCAAGTCCATCCAACGGACCCTACAAAACGGCCACCATCGGGCACAATTAAACCCTGATGTGGACGCCAGACTACGAGAATTCCTACGCTAAAATTGGGACATTTTGCTCGGCACCCTTCGACATGCCAAGAATCCCACGCCGGTGGCCGAGCACAGCCTAAATATCCTAAAAGGATTCAAGCCACCAAACAAGCTCTTCGGCGTTTCTCCGAACCTAAGAGACAGGCCATGGGAGAGGAGCTAGCCAAACTATTGGAGGCCGGATTCATCAGAGACATTAAACATCCGGACTGGCTAGCAAACCTGGTAATGGTACCAAAGAAGGACAAATCCTGGCGCCTATGTGTCGATTTTAAGGACCTTAACAAGGCTTGCCCAAAGGATCCCTTCCCCCTCCCCCGCATCGATCAAATTATCGACGCTACCACGTAACACAATTCATTGTGTTTCTCGACGATACTCCGCTACCACCAAATTAAGATGGCAGAGCTGACCAAGCCGCAACGGCATTCATCACTCCATACGCCCATTCGCTTCAACACAATGCCCTTTGGGCTCAAAAACGCCGGCGCAACATACCAGCGCATGATTCGTACATGTCCGCAAACCAGATCGGCAAAACAGTGGAGGCATACGAGACGATGTGGTCGTCAAATCCAAGCATGTCGAAAGCCTAGTCGATTTACTTGAGGCTCACATTCGATAATCTCCAACATATGACATCAAGCTCAACCCGAAAATGCGTTTTCGGCATACCAGCCGGAAAGCTCTTGGGCTTCATTGTATCCGGTAGAGGAATTGAAGCAAACCCAGCCAAGATCCGAGCTCTGTCACAATTGGATATCCCCAAAGAACTCAAACAAATACAAAAATTGACTGGATGCGTGGCGGCTCTAAGCCGCTTCATCTCCCGCTTAGGAGAAAAGGCATTACCCCTTTATCGCCTCCTCCGGCGCACCGAACACTTCGAGTGGACGGATGCCGCCACGGCCGGACTTGAATAAATCAAAGCCATATTGGCAACATATCCGGTCCTGGTTGTGCCCAACATGGTCGAACCAATGCTATTATACATCTCAGCAACCCATCAAGTTGTAAGCGCGGTGCTCGTTGTCGAACGAGAAACGAACGGACAAAAGTTCCCTCTCCAAAAACCAGTTTACTACATGTCCACTGTCCTAACTCCATGCAAGTCACGGTACCCGCATTATCAAAAGATAGCATACGCGGTGTTCATGGCATCCCGAAAGCTGCGACACTACTTTCAAGAGTGTTCGATAAAAGTAGCCTCCGAAGTACCTCTTAATGACATTATAAACAACCGCGACGCAACGTGCCGGATTGCTAAATGGGCCATTGAGCTCCTCCCATTCGACATAACCTACAAGCCACCGCGAGATATTAAGTCGCAAGCTTTGGCTGACTTCATCGCCGAATGGACTGTAGCCGAACTCCCTAAAGAGTACGGCGCATATTCCAACTGGATCATGCACTTCGACGGCTCCAAAATGTTGGCCGGGCTGGGGGTGGCTTCGTTCGGACGTCCCCAACCGGAGATACAGTCCAATACATACTTCAAATAATGTACACGGACTCCAACAACGCAGCCGAATACGAGGCCCTCCTACATGGTCTCCGGATGGTAGTCTCCATGGGCATTCAACGCCTAGAGGTGCGCGGGTGTTCGAACCTCGCGATATCCCAAATAAATGGGGACTTTGATGCCAAGGATCCGAAAATGGCAGCTTATAGCAATGCCGTCCTAAAAATGTCAGCTCGGTTTGAGGGGCTCGAATTTCACCATATAGCCCGGGATAACAACCAGGCAGCGGACGTGTTGGCACGCATTGGCGCAAAGCGCGATGCCGCCCCCAACATCTTTCTAGAGAGGCTTTTCAAGCCATCCGATTATGGGAGGAGAGTCCGAAATAACAACCCGGACCCAACCACACTGCCCCACACCAACATTCCAACATAGTTGGTGGTTCCGCCAACGAAATAACACCGTCAGCCCACGCAATAATGGCAGTCATTGCCCCGTGGACAGAACCATTCCTAGCCTACCTAACTAGGCAGGAACTTCCCGAGGACCAAAAGGAGGCCCGCTGCATAGTGCGGCGGTCTAAAGCTTATAAGGTCCATGAGGGAGAGCTTTATAAGAAAAGAACAACCGGAGTCCTTCAAAGGTGTATATCCAAAGAGGAAGGGCGGAATCTCCTGGCTGAAATTCATGCCGGACTCGGTGGGCACCATGCCACAGCCCGGGCCCTTGTAGGCAAGGCCTTCCGTACAGGATTTTATTGGCCGACGGCCCGGGCAGATGCTCAGGACTTAGTCCAACGATGCGTCGGTTGCCAGCTCTTTGCTAATCAAAGCCACATGCCACCCACCGCCTCAAAACTATACCCATCACCGCCCTTCAGCAGTGCAGGGGCTTGACATGGTTGGACCCCTTAAAGGAGGAACCCACAAGCAAAAATACCTATTGGTCATGGTGAATAAATTCACCAAATGGATAGAGGCCAAGCTTGTAAAGACGGCCGACTCCGGACCAGTGATAGACTTCATATCAGGGGTAGAACACCGTTTCGGCGTCCCCCATAGCATCATTAATGATAACGGCACGAACTTCACGGCCGGCGAGGTCAAACTCTGGTGCAAAAACATGGGCATCAAGCTCGACTACGCTTCAGTCTATCACCCCCAAACTAACGGTCAAGTCGAGCAAGCAAACGGTCTAATCATGAGCGGCATTAAACCCGCACTAGTGCGGTCCTCAAGGAATCTAACATGCACCGGGTTGAGGAGCTCGACTCCATACTTCTGGGAACTGGCGACCCACCCGAATCCCCCCAACCGGATTCACACCATTTTTATGGTATACGGCGCAGAGGCAGTTTTGCCCTGCGACATAATTCATGACTCACCTCGCGTGCGCATGTATGAAGAAAGAGAAGCCGAGCTCGGTCGGTAGGACAATTTGGACGCCTTGGAGGAGGAGCGCGACGTGGCAAAATCTCGTTCTGCATTCTATCGACAGCAGGCTCGAAGATATCAAAGCAGGGAAGTACGGGCCAAAGCTTACAATGTTGGCGAACTAGTTCTACGCTGCGGACAAGAAAAAGGACAAACTCAAGCCCAAATGGGAGGGCCCTTCATCATCGACCAAGTCCTGACCGGCGGATCGCACTGCCTGCTAAACACATCGGATAACCGACTCGAGCCGAACCCATGGAACGCAGCCCGCCTCCGAAGATTCTACGCCTAGCGCGGATTCTGAGTTCGCCTCCTTCCTCCGCCTATATTTTATACTTTAAGCTCTCTTTTATTTCTCTCCTTCTTCCTCCTTTTTTCCGAAGCCGTTAAAGGCTCGTTCACGCATTGTTCGCACAAACTTGACGCGCTATCCGCGCTCATTATACCTGGGGGCTTCTTTAACAGAAGCTTATTTATACGGGCTTTATGCCCAACACATGTGTCACACTTCCGCATGTACCTTTTATTCACCATTATATGCATCGATATGACTTAAGTTTTGGCCAAGCTGGGTTGCTCGGCTCTGTGCTTACCCCTACGCTCCCGATTGTTCGCCTAGGTGGTAAAGGAGCACCTCTGCGATTGTTGCCGCGGGTCACCGGACGGTACCTCGACCGGGTGAAACCGAAAGCTAGCGTTCTTAAGGGAATATTCGGTCGGTGAACTAAAAGACGATTTTTATTTCATTTATCTGCCCCGAGATGCTTTTCTGCTTTTTTCGCAGTCCGGACATGCACTTTAGGGCATGCCTCCCAGGGAAAGGAACCTCTAACGGAACTATTCTCCCTGGAAGATATTTCTTGCTAACCATGTAATATAACATAACTAGTTGGGCACTTGTCTGATAAAGCACTTATGACCCCTACACCTGGTCTCCACGCATGCCCCGGTTTTTACATAACCGCGAGGGTATTCGGACACACTCCGGACTATTGGGTCCCGAGGTTGAAGCGAAAAGGTCCGCTACGACAAACGATCTACAATACGGCTAGAAGGCATTTTACATGTCATTTTAAATTACATAGTCAAATTGACTGATTGTATTCCTCTTCAATGCCATCTAATAGGCTGTCTAGTTTACAGTCCTGCTGGGAATACTTTGCGGCCAACTCTACTTGGTTGTACACTAAGCTCACAGGATCTCCTTCCTGTCGGGCCCCACAGTCCGACCTCGCCATGTGGTTTGGGTCCGCTTGCCATCAAGCGTCTTCACCATGGCCCAGCCTCCTCGGCGCCTTTGACGACAGCCGATATCTTCCATAGTCGGAAGCGCCGCCGTGCTCCTGGTTACTCGCAAGCTTTCCACGGCCTTCGGGCAGGGAGATAGATGGCCACAAGGCATGTGCGACGCCTTTCATCACCGCCAACTCGTTCGTGCAGCTTGCAATAGCTCGAAGAAGGTCACCAGAGAACCGGCATTTCCTCTGCAGGGCGATCCGTGAGCATACCTACGACATAACTCGTTAGTTGACTTCCTCGCCGAACTCTTTTTCAAAGTTCGCCAAGCACTTACTATAAATGCCGCGGCGAAGTCGCTGATTCTCCTTCATTAGTCGGACACCGGGCAGGAACATCCTTTAGTTCCTCACCCAGCTGGGTGTTGGCATCCTGAGATTATTTTTCTCTTGCCTCACCCTTGTAAGCACATTCTCGCCGCCTTCAACCCGCAAGAAGAGCTGTTGCTTGTCCGGATCTAGTCCGACGCCATCTGCAATATTATTGTCGATTTACACACACGCCGCACTTCACGAACTACTTATCTTTTGAAGCATATATTACGGAGGGGTCTCTGTGGCTCCCCTCAGAAGCGGCTAGTGCGGCCTCAAGTTGGGCCTTGCATTCTACAAGCTCCCGGGACAGTCGGGTATTCTTTTTGTAAGATCCTCAGATAATCTAATGATCCTTAAATCAGTTATTCTAACTATTTTAAGTCTCGGGGCTACTGGCATATATAACCGTCAAATTTCTCACCAGATGTCCTTTACATACTGCTCCGTGGCTCCGGCTAGACCATCTTGAGCGGCACGGAGGTGCGCATCTCCCGAATTGAAGGCATTCAATGCCTCTTGGGAGAAACATGCGTCACGAAGAATTGTCCGGCGGCGCCTGTGATTCATGGCGCTCTCCACCTCGGAGTTGGTGGCGGACAATCTGTCGGTAGCCTCTGTCGGAGGAGCGTCCGATGCACGCCTCGTGCTCGCCTCCGCTTCTGGACCCGGCTTTGGAGCCTGGCTGGCGGAGGCTCGATTGGCAACCTCTCCGGACACAGTCCTGCGAGCGCTCTTTTTCCTGAAAAGAGCACCGGCGTTAGTATGCCTTCCAGGAATCAATCCTGGGAATATGGTGACGCGTCATACCGTTGCGGCGGTGTTTCGATCCGGACCGCACTTCTTTTTAGCCTGCGGGGCCGTGCTGCCCCTTGTTGGCTAGCCGCCCCGGGCTCGGCCTCCTGCCTGGAAGGCACCCTCTGCGAAACACCATTGGTATACGATGACCAAAAAAAGCACGGATGGGTCATTATCAAAGTATTGGGACCTCAGTCTCAGTTACCTGTGAGGCTGGAAGTATTCCGGGGTAATCGGTCGTAATGGCAACCAAGGCATTATCGATGCTTAGTTGGTGAAATACCCCATCAATCAGCTCCACCAATATGTCCGGATCCTCTTGGGAGGCCGAATCGAGGAGCCGTTCCGGATCCTCGGGTTGTGGAGGCGGGTTGTTTATGTATTTTACGGCCTGGCGCAGTTCCTGCGTCAAAATCACAAAATGAGATACCTAACCATGGGAATACGGATCGGATGTGCAAAAAAGAAATGTCCGCTTACCCAGCTTCGGGGATTGTTCATAGAAAATCCGCTCAATGGACCGACGCGAGAAAATCCTCCTCTTCTCCCTTGTACAGCGGACAAGATCTTCACCAGATCGGTGACCGATCCCGCCTCTTCGGCCATGACGGGTGGCATCGCCCTCCCGCTGAAATCCCACATGGGTGGCCCCTATACTTTGAGCGGCTGCACCCCCGCATAATACATGTGGCCATGACACCGATCATGGTCAGTCCGAATGAGCTAACAATCTTATTCGCTCATCGTATAGGACGCCTCGTTGTCTTCCTCCGAGCTCATGGGCGCCAACTCAGCGCTTTCTTCAAAGGAGCATTGCTGAACTCCGAGAGACCGATCCAACAGGATCCGCAAGGGGCGCCTTCTATATAAAACCATTCGAAGGCCAGTCTTGGGACGCTTCTTCGGGTTCCGGATAGATATCCGTCCCGGCGATGCGCCATAGCTCGCTCCGCCCACTTGATATATTGACCCCTCATGAGAACGGGGTACAAGGCGAATAATCTCTTCCACAGCGCCGCGAAATGAGCCTCGACACCCAAGAACAGTTCGCAAAGGGCCACGAAGCCCGCGATGTGCAAAATGGAGGCAAAGCGAAGGTGGTGCAACTGAGGCCGAGAACTCCAAGAGCCCCGGAGAAACGGATGAATTGGAAATCCGAGTCCTCTTACTAGATAAGAGATAAAGCATACCCGCCTCCTTTGAGGGATCGGGACACTCTCCTTCGCTTCCGCCCTTATAGGTGGCGAGTCCGCTCGAACCGAACCATGAAGGCCGGGGAAGAAATCCTTGGTTCGAGTGTCACTAGCTCGCTATGCGGGATGAGCATCTCTCCCAATTTCTGTGCTAAGGGCTGGGAGCGAGAGAGGAGGAGCGCCGACCGTCCATGATGGAATGGATTTTTGTCGAGGCGCCCGATGAAAGCTCACGGAGGGGATGGTGTGACTCAGATCTAGATCCTCGTCCCTTTTATAGGCGGCTCATTTATGCAGCTAGGGGATAAGTGTAAAATACCTGGCTTTTCGATTCATTCAAACACGTGGAAGATGGCCATTATTGGGCGTGGAAGCCAAGGAGCGCAGCATTTATCGAAGCCGGACACTATTCGACAAGTATATGGAATTTGGAGAAGAACCCGCCTCGCAATGTCAAGACACCCACGCTACGGACTCATCGCCATTGAAGCCTGGTTCGGGGCTACCGAGGAGTCCTGGATTAGGGGTGTCCGGATAGCGAACTATCACCGCTGGCGGACTCGGACTATGAAGATACAAGATTGAAGACTTCGCCCCATGTCCGGATGGGACTTTCCTTGGCGTGGAAGGCAAGCTTGGCGATACGGATATGTAGATCTCCTACCATTGTAACCGACTCTGTGTAACCCTAACCCTATCCGATGTCTATATAAACCAGAGGGTTTTAGTCCGCAGGACGAACAACAATCATACCATAGGCTAGCTTCTAGGGTTTAGCCTCTCTGATCTCGTGGTAGATCCACTCTTGTACTAACCATATCATCAATATTAATCAAGCAGGAGTAGGGTCTTACCTCCATCGAGAGGGCCCGAACCTGGGTAAAAACATCGTGTCCCTTGTCTCCTGTTACCATCCGCCTAGATGCACAGTTCGGGACCCCCTACCCGAGATCCGCCGGTTTTGACACCGACAAGGGGGTTTTGTGATTTGACGGCTCATTGGGCATTACTGCAACGCTTCGATCGGGGAAGTCTACCATGCAGTTGGGCACTCTACTACCGAGTAATTTAGTGCATGGCTGGTGGACCCTGATGATGGCTGTCCCACACGTCGGCGAAAGTGAGTAGCAAAGTTCCCGACGACTGTCGAGGAGGATGCGCATGGTAGAGAGAGTCCACTGTTTTTTCTGAAGAAGAAAATGATTACAGCAAGCGTTTCCACTCTTACGACGGAGGAGTGCGAAACACGGTAGCCACTTGAATATACACAGTGCTCCTACTACTAGGCATGTGCAGTGGTTCATACGTCAGTACTACATAATCTTGTTGCTAGTGTAGGAGTAAGATATGACGATAACAGATGATGTTGTGCACATGTCAACTATATGAACAGTAATGTAACTATATTGAGATGAGAATGCAACCAAACACACCCACATGCTTTGTGCTACAGTGACTGATCTGCACCGTGTGATTTTGATCCAACGGTCATGTTGCGCCGAGACATGGACATGCCCATGCAGAGGACGCCTAAAAACTACCGAAGTCCCTCTGCTTCTCGAGGCTCACGACGTTGGTGATGCAGGGTGCAACGGCCCGCAGAGCCCGCTCCCGGTCGAAGGGAGCCTGAAAGTGCAACTATCCCTAGGTGGTTTTGGTAATTCATAACAACATATAGCTCATTGAGCTAATGCTATTCCAAGACAAATATTTCAGGAAAGCTCAATGAATGGCATGGCATGGATGATGAAAGTGGATCCCTCAAAATATCAAGGACAAAGGATTGGCTCAAGATCAAAAGCTCAAGACTCTACATTTTACATTTTAGTGATCCAAGATCACATTGAGTCTATAGGAAAAGCCAATACTATCAAGGAGGGATGAGGTGTTGCTTAATGAGCCTTTTGCTTCATGTGCTTAGTGATATGCTCCAAAACCTCCACTACTTTCTCACATCCACATATGACCTAAACCTAAAGTCAAACTCGCCCTACCGATTCTTTCTATCCGCGCCACCGAGTTCGGATGTCTTAGCCACGCCACAAACCCTAGGCAAATCGGTCTCATCGATAGGGATCTCGGTCTCACCGAGATGGGATTGTAATCTCTCTATTTCCTTTCAAACATTTCGGTCTAACCAAGTGAGCGATCGGTCCCACCGAGATTGCAATGTAAACTCTCTGCTTCCTTTCAGTAACTTTTCGGTCTCACCAAAAGAGCGAATCGGTCCCACCGAGTTTACTCGACCAACTCTCCGTTAGCTAATTACCAAAATCGGTCTCACCGAGTTTGTGTTAATCGGTCTCACCGAGATTACGTTATGCCCTAACCCTAACCATATCGGTCCTACCGAGTTGCATGTCAGTCCCACCGAAAACCCTAACGGTCACTAGGTTTACTAAATCGGTCCGACCGAGTTTGATGATTCGGTCCCACCGAGTTTGGTAAATTGTGTGTAACGGTTAGATTTTGTGTGGAGGCTATATATACCCCTCCACCTCCTCTTCATTCATGGAGAGAGCCATGAAAACAAACCTACACTTCCAACTTACCAGTTCTGAGAGAGAACCACCTACTCATGTGTTGAGGCCAAGATATTCCATTCCAACCATATGAATCTTGATCTCTAGCCTTCCCCAAGTTGCTTTCCACTCAAATCTTCTTTCCACCAGATCCAAATCCTATGAGAGAGAGTTGAGTGTTGGGGAGACTATCATTTGAAGCACAAGAGCAAGGAGTTCATCATCAACACACCATTTGTTACTTCTTGGAGAGTGGTGTCTCCTAGATTGGCTAGGTGTCACTTGGGAGCCTCCGACAAGATTGTGGAGTTGAACCAAGGAGTTTGTAAGGGCAAGGAGATCGCCTACTTCGTGAAGATCTACCGCTAGTGAGGCAAGTCCTTCGTGGGCGACGGCCATGGTGGGATAGACAAGGTTGCTTCTTCATGGACCCTTCGTGGGTGGAGCCTCCGTGGACTCACAAGAACTGCTACCCTTCGTGGGTTGAAGTCTCCATCAACGTGGAGGTACGATAGCACCACCTATCGGAACCACGACAAAAACATCCGTGTTCCAATTGCGCTTGAATTCTCCAAACCCTTCCCTTTACATTCTTGCAAGTTGCATGCTTTATTTTCCGCTGCCTATATACTCTTTGCATGCTTGCTTGAATTGCGTGAAGATTGCTTGACTTGCTTAAAGATAGCTAAAATCTGCCAAAGTCTAAAATTGGGAAAAGGCATAGCTTTTAATTGGTCAAGTAGTCTAATCACCCCCCTCTAGACATACTTCAAGGTCCTACAAGTGGTATCAGAGCTTTGGTCTCCATTTGCTTTGATTTCCATAGCTTTTGGTGGTCATAGCCTTGGTTTCACAACCTAGGAGAGTATGGCGTCTAGCGAGGGAAATTATCACCGAGAGGTCCTTACTTTGATGGCACTAATTTTGCTAGTTGGAAGCATAAGATGAAAATGCATATTCTCGGACATAACCCCACTGCTTGGGCTATTGTGTGTATTGGCTTGCAAGGTGAATTCTTTGATGGGAGAGAACCGAACCGTGAAGCTAGTGCGAAAGAGTTGAAGATGTTGCAATACAACGCTCAAGCTTGTGATATCCTCTTCAACGGATTGTGCCTCAAGAATTCAACAAAATCAGCCGCCTTGAGAATGCAAAGGAAATTTGGGATACTTTGATTGATATGCATGAAGGTACCGACTCATCAAGGAATCCAAGTTGATGTGCTCCAAAGTCAGCTTGACAAGTTCAAAATGAAGGATGGTGAAGGTGTCGCTGAAATGTACTCTAGGCTTGCTCTTATCACAAATGAGATTGCCGGCTTAGGAAGTGAAGAGATGACCGATGATTCATCATCAAGAAGATCCTAAGAGCATTGGATGGAAAATATGATACCGTGTGCACATTGATCCAAATGATGCCAAATTACAAAGATCTCAAGCCAACGGAAGTCATTGGAAGAATTGTTGCTCATGAGATGTCACTCAAGGATAAGGAGGAACTTCACAACAAGTCAAGTGGTGCTTATAAAGCCTCATGTGAAGCCCCCACATCATCAAGTGAGAAACAAACCTTCAATGAAGAATTGAGCTTAATGGTGAAGAACTTCAACAAATTCTACAAGAGTAGAAGCAAAGAAAGAAGCTCCAAGTCAAGGTCCTACAATGACAAAAGATCTTCTAGTCGAGAGCGCAATTGCTACAATTGTGGGAGACCCAGACACTATTCCAATGAGTGTACGGCACCCTACAAAAGAAGAGAAGATTCTCCCAAGAGAAGAAGTAGAAGAGAAGAATCACCACCAAGAGAGAGAAGGAGTAGAGATGATCGTTATGAACGAAGACCCTCACGGAGAAGCAAGGATTCGGAAAGGAAGGACAAGTCATCAAAGAGCTACACAAAACGAAGACATCAAGCTCATGTTGGTGAATGGGTATCCGGCTCCAACTCTGACAATCACTCCGAGAGAAGCTATCACTCCGACTCCGAACACACTCAACATGAAGGTGTTGCCGGTTTAGCACTTGTGTCAACCAACTCCTACGACATATTTGAATCACCAAATGAAGGAATTGGAAGATGCTTCATGGCCAAAGGTCCTAAGGTAACACAACCCGAGTATGTTGATTTTAATAGTGATGAAGATGACTTGCTAGGTGATGGTGATTTACTTATTGACAACTCTAGTGATGAATACTATGATGAAACGTCAATTAATCATGCTAATCAAGATGAAATGAATGACAATGATAAGGATAAAATTGAGCGTCTAACTAAAGAACTAAACACTCTTAAGTTAGCTCATGAAACTATCTTCGAAGATCATCGAGAACTTTTAAGGGCTCATGAGAAGTTACGCTTTGAAAAGCTCAATCTTGAGCAAGAGCATGAGTTCCTAAAAGCGATCAATGATGATCTTCGTAAGAAAAGTTCTTCTTACATTGCCAAGCGTTTACTCTTATCTACTTACATGCCTCAAGTCAAGTCTAGTAACAAGAACAAAAAGGATTCTTCTTCTAGTAGTAACAATAACAATGCTAAACCCAATATTGTTGCTTCTAGTAGTTCTCTTGATTCCACTAATGATTCTCTTAGCCAAGTTACACTTGAGCAAGAAAACAACTTATTGAAGGGAATTATAGAGAAAGGTGTATACAAGAGCCTTGCCGGAGTAAGCAATTTGAGGAAATTGTACGCAAGCAAGGAAGGCACCGAAGAATCAAGGTGTTGGTTTTGAACGAAAGTTCAATGCCAATGGAGTTGAGGGGAAGAAGATCAATACCCCAAGACGAAGTTTGTTCCTCAACAAGAGAAGTATGATCCTACTTCCTTCAAGGAACACAAGCACAAGATGATCTTCCACCACAAGACCACAAGAACAAAGGCAAGGACAAGCTTCAAGAGGAGATTGATGCATTTGAAGAAGCACCTAAGGCCTTGGTCAAGTGGGTTCCCAAGACTACGCCAAGTTCTACTTCATCAAGCACAACTACTACACCAAGGATTCCCATCAAGATGATGTGGATCCCAAGAAGAAGAACTAGAGAGTTCTTGAGGGTGACTCCGCCAACATTTTTCACTCATATCATTATGGCAAGGACAAGTGCAATCAACTTCCATATCTTGCACTAGTTCAAGGAGTCACAAACCCTCATGTTGGTAAGGCAAGGGACAAGGTAACCTAATGTTTTCATGGACATCATTTTGTGTGTGCATCACTCTATGTCTATGGATATTCTTGTTTGTTCCTTGTGGGACTAACCCGTAGGTATTGAAAGTGCAACTCACTCCAAAGGATTGCTCCAAAAGATCTACATCAACATTGAGCATCCACATCTTCAACACCTACATGAAGTCATCAACGACAACCCAAGGTTAGTTTATCCTCTAAGGGGGATCTCACATCTAGGGGGAGCTTAACTCTAAGAATTGAGTCAAAGCAACTCTAATGATGTGAACACATAAATGCTTTATGTAAAAGTGGTAACCCCACTTGAGCTTAAACGATGAGTATGACCTATGATCAAATGTTCTCATTTGACTCCTAAGTCAATATACTCATATATAGATGACCTAGTCATCGCCAATTGTTTGATAGATGCTAGAATTGGTTGTGCATGCTTTGTCACATATTTCATTTGTCATTTTATTGTGTGAGCATGTTGGTTGCATATTTTACTCATTCGAGGACATCCACTTGTTGTTTGATTGATTGGTTTCTTTTTCTTTTGCCAAGTGGATGGACAAGAATGCCTAAGAACCTTCTCTAGCTATCTATGCTTTTCTCGTCTCAAACTCTATTCATGCTACATCACAAAATTTGATCAAGTCAGATTCGAACCACTCTGTGTGAGGAGCACTCGGAGTCCCCGATTCATCATAGACTTAAACTTCCAAAACTTCTTTGTGATTTTCGGTCTGACCGATTCCTCCATTTCGGTCATACCGAGATTACTAAGTCGATCTAGGTTTTCAATCTCGGTGCAACCGATTTTAACTTTTCGGTCACACCGAGTTTTTGTAACTGTTAATAGTTATGCATCTCGGTGCCACCGAGTTGTTCAACTCGGTCACACCGACAAAGGTCGGGCTATATATACACACGGGCAAATTTTGGAAAACTTTCTCCAAACTTCTCGCCCACAAGATAGCTCGCTCTGCCTACCAGGTCACGGATCGTCGACTTCGCCGCCACCCACCTCCTCGTCGCTGGTCTCCGCCGCCAACGGAATTCTCCTCCGCCGTTGCCGCCAGAGCGAGTTCACCGCCGAACTAGGGTATGAACTCATCACTATGCTATCCTCGTCCGATTCTCAAAGACATTGTATTCGTAATGCATCTTGCCACGATTGAAACACTTCTATCCAGTCAAAACAATCCTTAGAATAGGATGATTTGAAAATTTAGGGTTAGGTTTCCGCCGAAACCATCTCGGACCCACCGAGTTGAAAAACTCGGTCCCACCGATTTGGCTAACGCCATTGCACTAGTAAGTCTCGGTCTGACCGAGAATTACAAATCGGTGTGACCGATTTTAGAACTTTGTGAAACCCTAGCAGTCTCGGTGCCACCGAACTATGACTCGGTCTGACCGAGTTCACTAGTTTAGGTTCCAAAACTGCTTCGGTATCACCGAGTTTAAAAATCGGTAGATCCGAAATGCTTTCTGTGGAAAACTAAAACTAAGTTTTTTGAATCATTCTTTTGCAAAAATCTCTGCATTTTGTGATGCTCATCCACTCTACCTCATCTATAACTATTCACAGGGTCAGCAGTCAGAGTGAGCAGCATGTCAGACCAAAGTGACGGCCAGAACAGGTCAGAGGAGCAGATTCACGTGAGTGAGGGCACTAGTCCCTCTAGCAGCTCAGATGAGGGGAGCATAAGCACTCCCAGCAATTTGCCCAAGGCTGCCACAAGGTCAGGGAAGAAGAAGACCTCAGAGTCTGAGGATGAGGATTATGTGGTAGCTGAGGATGAGGCCAGTTCCAAGAAGAAAGTGCTCAAGAAAGAGTACAGCTCGACAGCAGTTAAGCCTAGAATGAAGATCAAAAGGCCAGCAGGTAGACAACCAATGTCCAAAGCCAGAGTCTCCACTCAAGCTTCTTTGGAATCCCAACCCAAAGAACCTGCTGCTGCTGAAGGAAAGAAAAGGAAGGAAAGGGTCAAGAAGACCATGGCCAGAGTGATTGGGAAACCATCTATGATGGAGGAAGAGGAAGAAGAAGAGGTTGCTGAGCCTGCACCCAAGGCACAAAAGCTGATGGGTGATGCCATAAAGTCAGGGGCTGCAACTTCAAAGCCCAAAGCTGCCCCCAAGCCCAAGAGTGCACCAAAGAGGAATACCAGGAGTATACCAGCAACTGAGAAGAACAAGGCTCCAATGCCTGAGGTTGATGCTGAGGAAGATGAAGAAGGGCAGGTCCTAAGGAAGCTCAAACCCAAGATCCCAGACCACAATGATGCTCATCCTGTGGCTGAGAACATGAAGATCAGGAGAGATCAAGGGTTGAGGCTATGGAGAGAGTCAGATCCATATGCCACCAGGAGAAGGACTGTTGTGGATTACAGGTTCCACACCAAGGAACAGCAGGACTTCTATGAGACCATCTTGTTGGATAAGAAGCCCATAGTTTGTGATATGAGGTGGGTCGATCGACCTACATTCAGAGAATGAAGAACACTATCCTCGAGTGTATGACAGCTTCAAAGGCTTGTGGAGTTGCAGATTTTGTTGGGCGAAGCTCACAAATTGGAATGACGAGCTCATTATGCAATTCTACTCCACAACACATTTCTATCCAGATGGCAGGATAGTTTGATGTCGAAGGAACAAGATATCACCAACCATAGAGGAATGGGCAAGTCCGATCAATGCCCCCAAGGAAGATGAAGATGACTTGGACATTTATGCCAAGAAGAAGATGGGTCACAACTCAATGTCACACATGTACAAGTAAATCCCAGATGATGCACTTGAGTCCTTCAAGTTTGGATCAGTTCATTTTCTTCTGCCAGGGCTGCCTACAATCAATTGGATCCTAAGGCACACACTTTTGCCCAAATCAGGTGACCACAACATGATCAGAGGGCATGCAATCAATTTGCTTCACATTTTTTATGTGCCTCAGAAATTCAAAGTCATGAGCCTCATAGTTGAAACTATCAAGAGGACTGCAGCAGACCAGAAGAGGAGTTGTGGATATGCCCCACAGATTCAGGAGTTGATAAACTCAAAGATGGGCACAGGGAAGTATCTGTTGG
The DNA here is from genome assembly GCA_021605205.1 of Aegilops longissima. Lineage (NCBI taxonomy): Eukaryota > Viridiplantae > Streptophyta > Magnoliopsida > Poales > Poaceae > Aegilops > Aegilops longissima. Next base: position 237,706,973 of record CM038681.1, read on the forward strand.
ATAAGGAACACATGGTTCTCTATCCTGACTTTGAGGACAATCAAGTTGTCATGACTGAGAATGAACCAACATCAGTACAAGCGCAAGAGAAGAAGGAGAAAGCAAGGAAAGAGAAGGCTGCCAAGATGCCAACTCAAGCAGAGGCATCTGAATACTTTCTGAAGAACAAGCAGGAGCAGCTTGGTTACTTGATAGCATCAACTCATGGATTGAGAAGGGGTTGGCCACCCTAACTCAAAACCAGGAGAGCCTGGAAAGAATCATGGAACAAAAATTCTATGATCTTGATGTCAAAGTAACTGAGATTCAGTCAGCTGTGGAGCAGCTACAGGATGACATGCAGGAGAGGAAGGGCAGGACAATGAGTGATGCATTTGCCAGAGTGCCACGAGCTCAGAGATCAGCTGCAGAGCCAGTTCAAGACACCAGAGTCACTTCATCAGCTCCAGCCACAGCTCCAAAGACCACCAGCTCCAAAGACCAACTCCTTCAGCTCCTACTACATCGATCAAGCCTTCGCTCTTGGAGTTCTCCTGACACCACCACCACCGTAAGACCAAGCCTGAGAGACGATATAGTCCTATGCATTTTCTAGGAACTTTTTGGTAACTTGTTGCCAAAGGGGGAGAAAATGTATAGATCATAGGCTTCGAGAGAGAGAGAGAGATTTGCTTTTGTTCTCTCTTGTCTTTTTGGTTGAACTTTATTTGCTTTTGATTGTTTGAGATACTATGCAATTACCTGTGAGACATTGATGATCATGTGTTTGATCATAAGCTACACTTATGCTCGTTATGATATTATCTTACTTATCCTTATATGATCATTCACTTTGCTTGGTGATGAGTGCATGTATTCAATCTTTGTTATTTTGAGCGCTCCACCAAGATGTATGTGACATGGAAGAGTAACCCATGAGCCTAATTCCTTGTGCATTTGCAGTCCAAAGCAAATATTACTATGCACAAATTTAGGGGGAGCTCTTGCTTATCACATACTTCTCAAAGCGATGATGTTTTTCAAATTTTATTATCATTTGTCGAAGCTTTGATCTATATGTTGTCATCAATTACCAAAAAGGGGGAGATTGAAAGTGCAACTATCCCTAGGTGGTTTTGGTAATTCATAACAACATATAGCTCATTGAGCTAATGCTATTCCAAGACAAATATTTCAGGAAAGCTCAATGAATGGCATGGCATGGATGATGAAAGTGGATCCTCAAAATATCAAGGACAAAGGATTGGCTCAAGCTCAAAAGCTAAAGACTCTACATTTTACATTTTAGTGATCCAAGATCACATTGAGTCTATAGGAAAAGCCAATACTATCAAGGAGGGATGAGGTGTTGCTTAATGAGCCTATTGCTTCATGTGCTTAGTGATATGCTCCAAAACCCTCCACTACTTTCTCACATCCACATATGACCTAAACCTAAAGTCAAACTCGCCCTACCGATTCTTTCTATCCGCGCCACCGAGTTCGGATGTCTTAGCCACTGCCACAAACCCTAGGCAAATCGGTCTCACCGATAGGGATCTCGGTCTCACCGAGATGGGATTGTAATCTCTCTGCTTCCTTCGTAACGCTTTCGGTCTAACCAAGTGAGCGATCGGTCCCACCGAGATTGCAATGTAAACTCTCTGCTTCCTTTCGTAACTTTTCGGTCTCACCGAAAGAGCGAATCGGTCCCACCGAAGTTTACTCGACCAACTCTCTGGTTAGCTAATTACCAAAATCGGTCTCACCGAGTTTGTGTAATCGGTCTCACCGAGATTATGTTATGCCCTAACCATATCGGTCCTACCAAGTTGCATGTCAGTCCCACCGAAAACCCTAACGGTCACTAGGTTTACTAAATCGGTCCGACCGAGTTTGATGATTCGGTCCCACCGAGTTTGGTAAATTGTGTGTAACGGTTAGATTTTGTGTGGAGGCTATATATACCCTCCACCTCCTCTTCATTCGTGGAGAGAGCCATCGAACAAACCTACACTTCCAACTTACCAGCCTCGAGAGAGAACCACCTACTCATGTGTTGAGGCCAAGATATTCCATTCCAACCATATGAATCTTGATCTCTAGCCTTCCCAAGTTGCTTTCCACTCAAATCTTCTTTCCACCAGATCCAAATCCTATGAGAGAGAGTTGAGTGTTGGGGAGACTATCATTTGAAGCACAAGAGCAAGGAGTTCATCATCAACACACCATTTGTTACTTCTTGGAGAGTGGTGTCTCCTAGATTGGCTAGGTGTCACTTGGGAGCCTCCGACAAGATTGAGGAGTTGAACCAAGGAGTTTGTAAGGGCAAGGAGATCGCCTACTTCGTGAAGATCTACCGCTAGTGAGGCAAGTCCTTCGTGGGCGACGGCCATGGTGGGATAGACAAGGTTGCTTCTTCGTGGACCCTTCGTGGGTGGAGCCTCCATGGACTCACAGCAACTGCTACCCTTCGTGGGTTGAAGTCTCCATCAACGTGGAGGTACGATAGCACCACCTATCAGAACCACGACAAAAACATCCATGTCTCCAATTGCGTTTGAATTCTCCAAACCCTTCCCTTTACATTCTTGCAAGTTGCATGCTTTATTTTCCGCTGCCTATATACTCTTTGCATGCTTTCTTTAATTGCGTGAAGATTGCTTGACTTGCTTAAGGATAGCTAAAATCTGCCAAAGTCTAAAATTGGGAAAAGGCATAGCTTTTAATTGGTCAAGTAGTCTAATCACCCCCCCCCCTCTAGACATACTTCAAGGTCCTGCAGAGCCAGCTCGTAAAAGACGGCGTCCAATGGCACGAATGGATTCCGGCGACGGAGCCCTGAGAGGATTCGCCCGGCAACGACGATGGCAGCCCGCAACCCCTCCTTGTCCAGCTCCGCCCCCACCATCGCGCGGAGACGGCTCAGCTCCTCGGAGATATAGGTGAAGAAGGAGACCATGTCAGGAAGCCGCAGCTCGTTGAAGTCAACGGGGTGGTCGAATGGGTTTAGCCCGACGGCCGGCATGGTCGCGCTGGCACTACGGTAGGCATCGCGCAGCTGCAACACGTGTGTGGCAACTTGGTCCACCAAGTGGCTGAGGCGATCCTGGACCTCGTCACGATCGGCCTGCTCGCGCTCCAGCCGCCTCCCCTGACGGCCTATCGTATCTCCCGCTTTCTGCAGTAACGCCGCCGACGCCTCGAGCATCTTTATGGTGGACGCCTGCCACTTTTGAAGCTCCATGAACTCCCGCACATAACAGAGGAGCATGGTAGTCCTCTCCTCCTTGAGCTCACGAAGCTCCACGTCCATGGCCATGAGCTTTGCATCCTTGGCCTCAAGCTCCTGTGTGAGGCGCCTCACCTCAGACTCTGTGATCTGCTGCGCCGCCATGGCACCAGGTAGAAGCAATGGGGAGAGGAAGAAAAGGGGGCGAAACGGCTGAAAGGTAATGCAATCTATGGGAAGGCGGAGGGAGCCAGCCTAGGAGCGGGGAATCTTTAGGTTTTCTGTGGGAAAACACCAGTCGAAAACTTCTCACATCAGAGAGCAGTGGGTTTTACAGGCGGAGTCATCATGACTAATTACTGCCGCGCCTACTCCCGTCAATCAAAAAATTAAAAATCCTGCTGCGCCTGCTCCTGTCAATCAAAAAATTAAAATCCTGTCACGCCTGCCGCACCCAAATACTAGAGCAACGCCGCGGTGGATATTTAAATTTACCTGCCGCCAAGGAGATAAAAAGGGTGAAAAAACAAATGTGGCGTCGGCCTAGATAATCGGTCGCACTAGCCCAACTAGCTAGCCACCGTGCTTCACTGATGTACTCGGTGGGAAAGGTGGTCTTTCGTGATTGGACGACTCATTTGCTTGCTTCGGCGGTACGACCGAGGAGGACCCAGAAAACACGCGGTAGGGCGTCCCACGTCTCAGCAAGGAAGAACATATGCGTGCACCACCCGGGAGGACCCCGAAACCGCGCGGTAGGGTGTGCCACGTCTCGGCATGGAGGAAAAAATGTGCATGTAAAAATATATCAGACGCAGTAGTACCTATGGTTTGACCTCGGGACCCACCCAGTCGGTCGATAACACCCCACTAGCCACACAGCTTCATCATGCTAACGTGGCACGGAGGATAGGTGTGGTTAGCTCCGTCTCGACCAGCCACAACGTCTCTTGTTCTAGGAGATTCTTCTATTTTCCAAGCTTTTTTAGTTATAATAACACCACGGCAAGCTAGCGCCATTCGTAGGTGCCCATGCGCCTAAAGGTTAGACGATGGAGAGGAGAGAGATCGCAGACTGGACCCACCAAGAAGTGAGTCAACGGTCATGCACGTGTTGACGAGGCACTCCTCTACTCTACTCAACGTAATACTGTATAAAATCAAGTTATGGGACAAAGCCAACAACCGTTGTTGTTTCAGGCTATCAACTTACGCTTTATAGTCCAGGTTGCCAGTTCGAATCTCGTCTTCCAGATTTGTTAGTTTTAGGTCCAAATTTGATCACTGACAAGTGGGACCCCCGTGTGTTGTTCCGGTATTTCAGTGTAGGATGGTTTTTTTTTTTTGAACAAACACTTTGCGCGATTAGACAAGTAACGGCACGAGTTACACGTATTTTGCAAGTTTACGAACAAAAATGACAATGGCATAGAATATCACATCCACCCCGCATCTTAGATGCTATGGTGATATGAGCAAGGTTTTCAGAATCGCGATTTTGAATCGGATGAGAGCTCTGATGGTAGAATCATAAATCGTAGAATCTTCACTACCAGGATCGTAGAAACATAGATTTTATGAACTAAAATTGTAGAATCAGATGGGTAAGTTTGGATCGTAAAGTCATAGAATCGTATAACAGAATCGCAATTCTAACAACCTTGGATATGAGTTTTTACATCGTTGGAAGTGAGATCCAATGGCTTGGGAGTAGTCTTTGTAATTATGCGCAATTTCCAAACTCTCCAAAGGTTTTTTGCAAATAAAACATTCAGGCCTCGTGTGTGCCGCTGCATCTTGATCCAACGGCTCCCGTTGCTCATATTAGGTGCTCCCTGCACCTTAATTAGCCGCTACGGTGATACGAGCATCTAGGTCGTATGATCTGTGATCAGATGGCACATGCGTAGTACTTGTACTTTCTGCGCAATTCCCAAACTCTCTCAGTCGTATATGGCAAAAACATTCAAACCTCCTACTATGGCCGTTAGATTCCGGAACTCGTATCACCATAGAATCTACGGTAAGGGAGCACCTCATATTCACTGCATGTGCGAGAAAACATTAGGTGCTCTCACAGCTTGGATGCTACGGTGATACGAGCTTCGAGGTCGTTTGATCTGAGATCCAATGGCATCTGAGCAGTCTTTGTGCTTGTAAGCAGTGGCTGAACTCTTTGGGGGCTTTTCTGCAAAAAACCATTCAAACCATCGAGGAGGTGTTGGGTCACAAATCCAATTGTTCCGAAGAGCTTGTATCACCAAAGCATCTAAGGTGTGGTAGCACATGATATTCTTACATACAGGAGAATATGATGTCCTCCTTCATCTTAGATGCTACAGTGATACGAGCTTCGAGGTCGTTGGATATGGGATCCAAGGGCATCTGAGTAGTTTTTGTACAAATTGTGTGCAATTATCAAACTCATTAAGATTTCCTGTAAAAAAAATATTAAGACATCACGTGAGCTTCTATATCTCAGATCTACAAGCTCCAAGCAACTCGTATCAGCATATAGCATCTAAGGTGCTGGGGCAGATGATATTATCTCGGGGAGGAGGGGGGTGCACAACCAATCGGTGTTTGGGAGCTAGGGTGGGGACAAATATAATCTAAACAATCCTAAACAGAGCTTCAAAAATTCATCTAAGGTTGAGGGGTTAACCCCCGACAATCTACATAGCTCCACCTAAACACAATATTTGCATGTATTGTAGTACTAGACTTAATATTCATGTTTCAGTTTCCTATTCATTTCAAATATTGAATTGAGGACCATGCTTCTTTCAAACGTTACGTCGTTGCAGGTCCTCGCCCTTCAGGTTGAAGGAGATGTGTACTCGACTTCCATTAAGTAAGTGGTGGCCGCCGTGTCCTGCATGCTGGATCCTCTACTATTCTATGTTCTTTCCGAAAGC